>JACEIK010000428.1:225342-240114 GCA_018107945.1 Datura stramonium | reverse complement strand
CTCACTTTTTTTAGCCCTAACATAAAGATGATCTTACAGTTATATCCTTTTTTTGCATCAGGAATCGGATAGTTTTCTTACTTTATATTTAATTGTTTAGTTTCATCTAAACAAACTTAAAATTATTAAACTTTGCTTTTTGGTCCCAAAATTTTTTAAACAACTTTATATCATATCCATATTACGTTTTAAATACTCAATGGATATTGAGAATAAAGTAGAACCAAGATTTAAAAAAAATACCATATCAGCAATCGGCATGCCTTCTTTCTGATGCACATAAGTTTTCTTGTTCTCATTATCTAGAAAATTTTTGTTGGTGTCCCCGGAATCTAAATATACTATTATCCTATCAGTCTAACAAAAAAGGTATATCTAAATTACAAATTACAAATAATAAAGAAAAAAGAATAGGAGTTTTTTTGGATAAAAAATTAAAAAAAAATAAATAACCATCCATTCTAAAGTAATGTAAGAAACAGAACAATGGTATGACGAACCTTCACTTTATGAACAACGACTTTGAGATAATTTCTTTTAAAAGCATATCCCTGAATGATGAAAAAATAAAGGGAAGAAGCCTGACATATACTAAACACTATTCCACGTCCATCTTTGGTGAAGCTGATGCATTAACACCTTTATTATAATAAGCATAAATTTATTGTGACAAAATTAAAGATCATAAAAGCTCTCATGGACCCAAACTTCGTATTCTCTAGACAAAAATAATAATCACATACACAAATCACATTGAATTGCTAGGTTTCAATAATAATTGTACAAACAACGATTGAATTTGAATTGAATAAAAAATTCTTATCATTTTTACAACAAATGCGAGTCTTAGGAATATCATTAAAAGAACTGAAAAGAGAAATAAAGGAGCAATATTTTCTCCCATTATTACTTTTGTCATTGTTAATCTGTAAAAATGTAGAGTGCTAATATTAAAATTGAAGAAGCCAAAATACTTGTCATATGAACTGAAAGACATTTCCTTCACAAGTTATTTAGATTTTTCAATTAATGTTGATCAAAATTTTATCTTATCCCTAGATTGATATAAGAGACAACATATACTTACTGATATTTGACTATCATCTATAAGTGGATATAAATATCAAGCACAAATAGATTGTCATAAATAGACAACAAAAAAATATTTTATGCTATCATGTCAGATCAAAGAAAAAACAAAGAGAGATGCTCAATTCATTACATTGGGTAATAGTTGAAAAATGTCTACTTATATTATATTTGATTAATATATGGTGATTATGGTGGTTGCATCTCAACTTCTTGAAAGGCTCATCAAAAGAAAAAGAGGAAGAATCATTGTAGGCCTTGTAAGAAAAAGAAAATTGTAGAAAGCAAGAAGTAGGAGAAGAGCATTGATTTAAAGGTTAGGGAAATTAAGAATAGACAGAATTTTTTTTAACACTTCTAGAAGAGGTATTCATCATATTTGAGAGAGTAATTAACAGTTATATAGAGAATTATTAATTAACAAAATCATAAGATGACTGTATCAAAAATATGATAGAGATATTTGTCACATTTGGAGTAATTAATAATTACAGAGGTCACAGTTATGAACAAAAACATAAGACGAATGCACTAAAACTAAACAATTACAAAATATAAAGCAATATGATGGAAAAATGTCAATAAAATTAAATAAATTATAAAGCATTATGATAGAAAAATGCTTAGAAAACTAAATAAATTATAAAGAATTATAATAGAAAAATGCATAATACAAAAATAGACACTTAAACTTGGCATCAACGGTCAATTAAGCACTCAAACTTTGAGAGTGCACATCTAGGCACCTTAACTTGGTCTCAATTGACAACTAAGCACTCCAACTAGTCCCCACTATGTCTTGTAGGCACACAATGCTGACGTGACACATGTCATAGTGAAACCAAGTTGAGGTGCCTAGATGATCATCTTGTAAGTTAGAGTGCTCAATTGACACAGTGAAACCAAGTTGAGGTGCCTAGATGTGCATTCTCAAAATTTAAGTGCTTAATTGACAGTTGAGGCCAAGTTTGAGTGTCTATTTATGTATTATGCCAATAGAAAAATGCTTAGAAAATCAAGGAGAAGAAAGGAAAGCACCTATAAAACATATTAAACAGTAGCCACAGAAAATGTTGGCAAGTTATATGCGGAGAAAAGATGTACTTTGTCCTTCCTTATATGTTTGCACACTTCAATCGAAACCAGTACAAAAAAAAAATTATGAAGAAGAGTTTGAAATACAAGTGGGTGAATATTTTCAATATACCAGCATTATCTCAAAAGTAAAAGAATAGTCCTAGATTTTTGTATCAGATCACTAGGGTGCATCTAGTAAGAATCCATCATGACGCTCTATCAAAGATGATGGATTCAATTTCAACAAAGTAAGAGAAATACAAAGGAAGTTAAGAATCAAAAATCTTATTTTGGAGGCAAGTATTGTCTATTTTTCTTTTACAAAAATTCTACAAATCAGTCAACATAATTTGGTGGCTCTTGTTTTGAAAGTGATAATCATGAATATGAATCCTAAAAAGAGAAGGAGAAAAATTGAATCTTGTCTTGAAGAAGAAAGAGGAACAGACGGCGGTAATAAAAACAATGAAATATTTTTTGCTTAAATTGAAAGCCACGAAGAGTGAGATTTCAAAGGGCATACCCAAAATCATTTTGAGAAAAGTAGTTCGTTGTAATAGAAATTGACAATCTAAGAGTACCTAAGAAGAATTTTATTAAAATAGAAATCAAGTCGCCGAAGAACCCTCGGAAGAATTCAATTTTCCTCCTTCCTAGATTATTACAGAGCTATAAAAACTTCATGGTACAAACTTTGTGCGTGGACTTCCCCACTCATCATCATGAATATGAAACTCTTTGACGATTTTCTTGTAAATCAAGACCGAGATGGCGGTGCCGAATATACCTGCAATCGCTAGGTTGCGTCGACTCCAGCGGAAGTTGTGCTCCAGGTTCTCCCTCGCGGCTCCCCATTCCTCGATCCACTTGTTCTTGTTGTACTCCATTCCCCCACCCATATTTCTGTCTTCCTTCGCTTTTGTGCTGCCCGTGAGATTAGAGAATTTGAATAGTGGGCGAAACAGACACTTCAGTTTCTATCGGTTTCTAGCGAATTGACACAATAATGAAACATGACTTATCATTTTTTGTATAATAAGACACGCCTTTTTTTAATTCTTAATTAAAATATTGTATGTGCCAAAATTTTTAGAGAAAAGATAAATAGAAATACTGAAATATGAGAGCGCCACGTCAGCGGGTCTATATTTCTCCTTTATATGATATATAGATTGAAATCTATTTTAAAATTTAATATTTTTGTATTGTAGGTATATTATAGAATTCTTGTGATTAATAATGCTTATGGTTGTATTCTTCAATTTATAGTAATAAATTTTTATAGTTGTGCCTAAATCTATAACATAAATATAAAAAATATGGCTATATATGTTTACTTTCCATAGCAAATTTAAAAAATTAGTTATAAGTTATGTATTTCGCAGCAAAAAGAATAAATTTTTAGCCATGTACAAAAATATTTGTTCCAAAATACTTTAGTTCATAGCTATAGATTTTCTAACTCGTAGCTAAATTTAATAATTATTATCACGAGACTAAATATAAAACAACCACAAAGTTTAAATTTTCATAGCAAGCAAATCAAGTCATTTGCCACAATAGAATACATTGTGGTTACAATATAAAAATTGCTATAAATTTATTTGTTTGTGGTAAAAGAGTAAAATTATTTTCTATAAGTATATATTTCATAGCAATTTTTTTTTTATCATTACAGCTACAACACAATTTTCTTTTTGTAGCAATAAGTGTTAGTCCTTAGCCACAGATCATGTAAAGTCTGTAGCTAACTTTTAGTTATGCTACATCTTGCTACGAATGCTACGAAATTTTTTTTTATAGCTAAAGTGTTTAGCCATAAAACTTTTCATATTTAGCTACTACATATTTTGTAGATATATATGCATTATGTTATAGTAATGACTATATATACTTCACAAACTCATCTTTAGATTAGTTTTTGGATCTTTTGAGTTTGATAAACATCATTCTGAGACTAAAAACCTCTTTGTTTTGGCTGAGCTTTTAAAATAATTTCTAGGCTTGATTTTTACGAGTAATTCTTTCTTTTTGATAACAATCGAAACGTGAAATTTCAAGAAAATAAATAAAAGATATGAATTTAGTGAATACCTACGTAATATAATTAAAAAAACTCTTGAAGTAACACAAAAGTTCAATCAATTAATAATTCAAAGAACCTAATTTATAGACCTAACCCTCGAAGGAAAGGATTTCCCCTTGAAATATATCTTAACAAAGTCTCAACAAATAAATAATTTCATCCCCAAGCCACTCTCAAAGGATTTCATCATCAACATTAGTCATGTCCTTTGAGTCTTGTTTTTTAAATTTCATTTTTTAATTGTCCATCTTTATCAAATTAATTTAACCAAAAAAACTAGATTCAAAGAATTATAGCTTTCATTCCAATATCATCTCCAAATTCCTTATAGATTAAGAGCAGTTCACTTTTGAAGTCATGCCAAAATCATGAGTCGACACTTTGAGTTTCTCGAAACCTCGAAACTCACCCAAGCTTGTTGGATCCCCTCTAGACCATCCCAACAAATCCAAATATTCTTCATAAACTTATCTAAAGTCTCAAAACACGTACAGAGAAACTACAACTCAAAATTAAGATCCATATTAAAATTTTGAAGTCTTAAAAGTTCTTAAGTTTTCGACTTTCACGTTGATACCGAATTACATTGGAGCCCCTCAGATCCTAATAGAAACATACATATAAGTCCAAATCATCATACAAACCTATTGAAACCTTCGAGCCATGATTCTAGACTCATTTATTCAATATTATACCATTTTTGTTAGTTAAAAATTTAATTTTATATTTCGCGATAAAAATTCAAGCGAGACTTATCAAAATTACACCAAATATTTCAAATAAGTCATATAAATCATTCTCAAACTTTTAGAATTCTCAAAACTAAATTTCGATCTCTAAAACAAAAAATAGACCTTTGGATCGTTAAAATTTTTTTTAAAAATTTTATCATTGCATGATGACGTAACTTTTATAGATAAAACAAAAAATAAAAATAAAAAAGCTAAGGGGAGCATTAGCTCAACTGTCTGTTGCAGTTAATAAATGCTCACAAAAAATAAATCACAGACAAGCACTATACAAGCACAACTATAAATATCCAAATGATAGGAAAAAATAACTTAGGATCTCAAATTGGATCGTTTCTACACAAAATTATTCAATCTTTGCTTATGCGGTAGAGACTCCATTTGTATGTGATCAAGTGGTCTGATGACCCTCAACGGAAAATAAGCCTACGCAAAAAATAATCAGATCATCATTTATAATATTATATTTTTCTAAGACATCTGCGACTTGATCGGCTTCTCTATGATAATGTTGAACCTCGTAAGCAATGATATTTGCTATATTTTGAATATTAGAAATAGTAATTTTTATTTGAAAATAAATTATTATAATCGCATTGATCATTTCAACTACTCTTTTTGAATCACATTTTGAGAACACAATCTCCGGACATTTAGCGCAACCTTGACTTTAACCATATTACGAGTAACTATAGCAACACCTCAGGCAAAGGCCATGAAATTTTTTTCTCTTTGATCTCTATATATTCCTCCAATTCCAATTCTTCCACTTGAATCCCTACTTCCATCGGTGTTGATCTTCACCCAATTTTTAAGGAGTTTAAGTCAATTCACCATGGTACATTCAATCTTGGGAATAAGTCTAATAACTTGTTGATAAATAACTTTCCATCTGAAACTCCATTCAGTTTACTCTTTACTTTAAAGATTATCTACTTTGAAGATTATCCATTACATATGAAAAATGATATGATATTGGTTTTCTTTGTATAACATTTGTTACTTCCATATATGACTGAATATCTGACTTTCTATATCTCACAACAAATTACTGGAGTAGTAATTTATAAAATAATCTGATTAAGGTAATTTTTCGACTTGATATTTCACTATATTTAAAGCATATACCTAATAGGTATATCCTCCCAAGAAACTCCAACAAGATTTTGAAAGAAATTTTACATTAATTCAACTATTTTTCCACCTAATAAAAATGTGGTGCATCATGTTTCTTTGATCAACAGGATAACAAAAACACCTGACATAACTGTCAATACTAGCAACACTAGCATCATTAAAAGGCAAGTTTGTTTGAAAAAATCTCCACAACAAAAAAGTCATTTTAAAAGTTAACTCTTTATTTCAAATCTTTTTTAAAAAAGAAAGAAATCTCATTTTTCTATCTAATATGTAGCAGTAGAAAAGGAACCGTCACTATCAGGCATTAGAAGTATCAATCAAATCCTGATTATCTATGTTAATGGAATTGACGTGTTCAATAAAATATTTAAAAAGTTGTAACTGATCTATATCTCAGTTACCATTAGTAATAACATCATCGACAAATTGTGCATAATTGAAATTATTTCTATGAATTATATGAACTACAACATCCATGTCACACCAATTATCCTACCACAAATTACTATTGTCTTTATTGATCTGCCAAATTAAAAGTTCTTCAACTTGATCTCTAATTTTGACAAACTGGTTTTAAGCAATAGAGTGTGTTGGCTGGATAGTAGAATTTACAAGGGATGAGTATAACAATATTTAGCTAAAATAAAAGTAACCCACAAAGATTAACACGTTTTAAATTTTCACTATCTTTTCATAGTTAAGCTCTTACTAACATAAAAAATACTTCTAAACCCTAGACCACTTCCTCTTTTGTAAAACACAAGTTATCCCAATAACTTCAATGAAGCGAGCAAACTCAAAAATACAGGCATTTGTATTTATCTTTTATTCTCAATAGAGCCCAAAAAGAAATCAACCATGTAACTTTCAAGTTGTAATAAAATAGTCTTAGGAGCTTATAAAGCAGAAAAAAGATAAATAAATTGAGATGATAAGACATGCCTGACTAGAGTAGTTATGTCCTCAATAGACAGAAGTTTGTCTTGCCATCCGTTAGTCTTTTTCACCAGTTTGGATATTATATCACTATAATAAATAATTATTTGTCTTCCTACGTATAAAAGACAACTCAAATAAGTAATAGAAAAATTAAATTTTTGTAACCAGTTCTACGAATAATGTTGTCAATAATGTCGCCCAAGCACATGTGGTCGTTAAGTAATATAGGATTGTTAAGTCCAGATATCGTACCCAAAGGGACTTGTCAATTTAATCGTTATAAGATTGTCACTTTATTTTCACTAATCTAAGAAACAAGTAAAATGAAGATTAGTTTGGAAAATTAAAATATTAAAATTTTAAATGTAAAAATTAACTAAAACGAATATAAGCTTGATTGTATTTCGATAATGATGACAGACTAGAGCAATGGCGCTTGATTGGTTTCAAGTTGGGTTTTTCAGACGTAATTAAACTAGCATGATTCTTACTACGATTGTTAGTTGCAAGTTACTATCCCATTTCTTGCCACTATCCCTAGCATCCAAGAACTATTTCATGAACCCTAACACCTATATCCCTATGATTGTAGGAGAACAATGAAACGATGGTTATGTCTACTTGTATTTCAACTAAACGTGATTGAATGGTATATCCCTATCCTTAACAACAACTTATATTCTATCACCAATCGGTTCAAGTGTCTTTGAATTTCTGTTCTGTATTTATTTTTAACCCTTTTGATTCCCTTCCCTAAGATCAATCGAAAGCAATAGATTATTTACAAAGTGATCAATATCATAAATAATAAATTAACACAAATAAACACAAATAACCATAAAAGAAGAATCAAAACTAAATTTATTTTGTCTATCAAACAATCAACCATTTATCATGGCCACAACTCTAGAATATGAATTTAGCCACTCATAGATAAGTGGAAAAATAAATACTTAGTCATCATCATGCGAAAATACGAAGTAAAGAAGAGAAAACCTAGTTGTGGAACCTTGTCTTCCTTCCAAATGGCTTACAATCTGTCATGAATGAACTACAAAATAAAAGTGAGTAAAGACTGCTTCAAAGAAGTCCAAAACTACTTAACAAAAGACCTAAGACTTATATTTATAGATGAGCCTTCAAATGACCTTTCTGCCCTTCAAGAATTGACTTTAAAATTAGCATTTTTCGTCATGAAATGGCTTTGGCACACCGCCCTTCATATCTCGTCACAGACTCAGTCAAATTTTTAGCAATTTCAGCTCCAGATAGGGTTTGGCGCGCCGCCCCCTTCATCTCACCAAAGTGTTCGTCAAATTTCTCTAAGTCTGGACACCTCTAGCGCGGGGCGCCACTCATTTCGCCAAATTTTTGAAGTGCAATTCTCTGAAGTTTGAGGGTTGGTGCACATAGCACTACACTAAGATTTTATTCTTTGAAGTTTCGAACTTGGTGCGGGGCGCCAGCCATAGCATCAAACCCGTTAGATCCTCAAATCTTCATTTCTTACATCATTTTGAGCCCATTTTGCTTAGTTTCCTGCTCAAATCAACTCAAATCATTTGTTAGTGCATAAAACACACATACAAGAATTTAAGCATAAGTTAAGGATTATGAACTCAAAACATGATCAAATATGGGTAAACATATGAAAAATGGGCATAAAATTATGCCCAACATCACTACCCCACACTTAAACCATTGTTCGTCCTTGAATAATACTTTAAACACAACTAAACTCATGTTTCACCATCACACTTGACACCTCTATCAGCTCATACTCAACCAACTAGCATGGAGCATACATAAAGTGACTTATCATCATACAACAATTCTCACAAAGAACATAGAAAGACTTCACAATCAAGAATACACAACCTCTATAAATGATTCATCTTTTCAACACAAAGGGCCAACATGATTAAATGTGACACATGCAACTAGTAGTATACCGAATTGGACCTCTTGTGCCCCTCACTTTTAGTGATATTCCTCTCTCAACTTCATTAATATAAGACATAGAACACAATAAGGCACACTCACACTCACAAATAATGTAATGCACATATGCAATATACCATAGACTTACCCTTCATATACGTTAAGACTACCTAATTGCTTCAAGAGATTAAGATCACAAGGACTTTTCTTGGTTGTAATGTTGGTTATGGGACGGGTAGGATTGATATTTCATTTTATAGTGACTACAACCCTAAGCACTTTTAAGAAATCTTTCACATTTCTTGTCCACCACCTCTTTTCTTGCTTGTTCACCTTTCATCTATTCACCCTTGTCTTTTCTTTTCATGCCCCATTTTTTACTACTTGACTGCTAGTTTTCTAATCATAGAATAACTAAGGATTTTGCAACTAAAGCTCTCTTTTTAATTCCCTAGCAGCAAGCAGACAACACAAAAATTCCTTCTCCTCACTTTTCTTTCCTTACCACAACTTTTCTTTTTCCCTTAACATTATACTTCGGTTGACCTTTACTTTGAAATCTCAAAGTGCTTAAGACTAATTTGGATCAATAAGTCTGAGGTATCACAAAAAAGAGGGATTAATCTACTAGTGAGGCTAAGAAAGAATAAGACTTTTAAGCTCAAAGGGGGTAACTAGGAAGGTAAAACAATTAGAGGAAAAATGGATTCTTCAAAGAATTGCCTTGATCATCTCTCAACTCCCTATCAACTAGTTATCCTACATATACCAAGACAAGTTCTAGATGCTACGATATATACATATAAAATAATGTTATATTCTTAGGGTTCTTTGTCCCGTGTCATGATCTGGACCTATGTTCGGGTCGTGACAGATAGAATCACAAAGACTAAAATATGAATTCATTCTAATTCAATGCCATATAGAAGAAAAATATATATATTTATATAACTAAACTTAAATCATGTGAAAATCTGTCATAAAATTATCATTTGTTATTGAATTTGTAAAACTATGAATATCACATACAAGAATCACAGGAGACTTGACAACATTGAAGTAATATGGAAACTCATAACTGAACAAAAACCCTAAGACATGATTTTTATGGGATTGAGATATCAATGTTTTCTGAAAAATTTTGGGTCATAAGGGTGAAAGGAAAACCCTTATTGAAATCCCACATACCTGGACAAGAAATCTCGGAGAAGCATTTTGAAAATTCTGAGGAGAATTGAAAGCCCTAGTTCTTGGCTTCAGAGAGAGAAGCTCTGAAGTCTCCGAACCTTATTCTGAAAGTGTAAGTGGAGAATGAGGAAGGACAACCCTTTACCCCTATAAATCCTTTGAAAAATATTCCCCAAAAAAACATAATTTAGGAACTAAAATAGAGGAAAGCTACAAAAATTCCCCTGGAGAAATGTCTGGAAAATTGCCCGTCAGGATACAACGGGTCTCACAACGAGTCGTTGGTTGTAACCATGACTCTTTGGGACCAATCGTTGCTCCTAAGTATGAAAAATCTAGTTTTGGACTTGACTAATAGACAAGAATGACGACTTGTTAGATGGAACAATGAGTCGTGGGTTTCACTCATTGTCACTAGAGGAAATTTGAATAGATTTTGGATCTTCCCCCAACGGACGGATAGAATGACCCCGTCTCTGAAACAATAGGTCATTGTTTCCACCTGTTGTCATTGGAGTGGCTTTAGCACTTTTTGAATTTCATTCAACAGCTTCATAGCGCGAGTCATTACATTAAAAAATGATTCGTCATCTGGCTCATTGTTTGGGGGAAGGATTTGACAGGTTTATGGACTGGGTTACAACAAGCGATAGGACGACCCGTCATATCACAAAATGAATCGTTCTATGCCTTGTTGATACCTGAGAGAAAATTTGCAGAGGCTGACAATGACTCTCTTGACCGGTCGTTGGTCCTGACAACGACTCGTTGGTTGAGTCGTTCTGAGGTAAAAAAAATTTGGTTTCTTTCTGATTTTTCATTTCAAGTTTGGGGTTTGGTCTAAGAAACTTTTGGGGTGTTATATCTTATCTCACTATTCTAAGAAACAACAATAAAAATGGAAAATGGTTTGGAGATTTAAACTACTAAACTTGAAAAGTAAAATTAACTATTTAATTAAACGCGATCGTCACAAATGTTTGTACTTCAAATGACGATAGAATCTAGTGTAATGAAATTTTTTACTTCAGGTTGAGTTTTCAAGACTTGATTAACTAGATTAATTCTTCCTAAGTTTCTAGTTGCAAGTTACTGCTCCATTTCTTGCTACTCTCCCGAGCATTAAAGAACTATCCCATGAACCATAACGCCTATATCCTTATGGTCGCTAGAGAAACATGAGACAACGGTTGTGACTACTTGTGTATCAACTAAACAATATTGAAGGGTATATTCCTATGCTCATCAAACACTTCTATCTTGAGCTTAGTTGAACAAGAGTCTTTGAATACCTATTTTATATTTACTTTTAACCCTTTTAGTTCCCTCTTCCGAGTTCAACCAAAAGCCAACGGATTTATCTAAAAGGTGATCAATCTAATGAATAAGAAATTAACATAAATAAATTTAAACAACTTTTAACAAAGAATCAATACTAGCATACTCAATCTATCAAACTTAAACCATCTGTTATGGCCAAAATCCAAAAATATGAGTCTAGTCACTCATGTTTAAGCGAAAAAACAAGACATAATCATCATTCGAAGTAAAACGATAAAAAAAGAAGAAAACCAAAGTACTTGTCTCTCCTCCTAAAAGCTGCTTACAATGATCAATACGATCCCAAAATGTGATGTACAATAGCTAACAAATGACCTAGATGTTATATTTATAAGTGAGGCCTCAAATGACGCTTTTGCCCTCAAGTATTTAGCTTCAAAATCAGCAAAATCCATCTCAAAATAGGTCTAGCATGGCATGTCACCCAGTGCACCAGGTTTTGCTAAATTTTCCTCTAAAGTTTTACTCCATACACCCCACGCTAGCTAATGCACCAAGGTGTTAATAAAATTTCTGTGCATCTGGACACCTCTGGCGCTCCATGCCATCAAAAGCACCAGAGTGATAGAAAAATTCCCTAAGTCTAGGTTGCTTTTAGCGCGCCATGTCATCCATCTTGCCAAGGTGTTGATAAGATTTTCCTCCGAAGTTAGGGACCTGGCGTGCCACGCCACCCATAGAACCAACATTTGTGCAGATTTCTCTTTAGGTTTTTGGCGCGCCATGCCAATCATCTCACCAGGCCAAATTTTGTGAACTTTTCTTTCTCCACACCTTTGGTCATTTTTGTGTCCTTTTTCCTTGATTTTCTGCTCAAAACATCTAAAAAAGTTTTTTTTGCTCACAAAACACACATAAACATGAATTTATGCATTTCATAATGATTATGAACTCAAAACAAGGTAAAAGATGGGTTAAAATATAGCAAATGGGAATAAGCATATGCCCAACATCACCGAATGTTTGGTTCATAACAGAGATTGACGCTAGAGTGAGAGGTACACAGACTATAAATATTGGCCTGATCCATGATAAGATGAACCTGGTGGATCAGGCTAGAATACCATCAGTAGTCCTGACATCACAGATAGATGGAGGCGAGCATGTAAATGCCCCCTCTTCAGTTGAGTAGAGTGAGATGCTAGCCACTAAGGCTAAACACACGACAACTACTCTTAGCACATCATCTGCTCCTCCACCAGCTACTCCAAGCTAACTTTCAGCTGGTTATGTCCTAGTACTGTAGGATTTCCTGCAAAATATGGCCAAGAGGTTTACCCTAAAAAAAGAAGGTTAATATCATGATAGAGCAGGTCAATCCATAGGTGAGGGCTGAGATTGACGAGGCAGCTAGATCTTTTCATACCAGGCTCGACTGTTTTGAGCTTTGGCTCAATGAGCAATTAGCAAAGCTAATAGATGTACAGAGATTATGGGATGAGTTGGGCTCAATCAGGAGTGAGATCACCGAGCTGTCATCTCAACAACCGACCATATTACCAACCCCCAAAATTCTATCGTTTGAGGATGAGCATGAGGAGGATCTATATTTGGGCAAGTTCTGGACTCATGAGCCTGCCACAGGAGATAAAGGAAAGAAGAGGTCGTCTGAGGTAGTTGATGAGGAGACCTCTAGAAAGAGGAGAAAGAGAGCGAGAAAGGAGCACATGTAGGCTACAGTATCTAGTTAGCAGTCTCATGACCAGCATATGTCTGAGCTACAAGAAAGAGTGAGAGGAGCGGGGAGCTCCACTACTGTGCCTAGGGAGCCTGTGAGTAGCAAGGATCCTTGTGAGCCACATTTAGTCCAGAGAGAAACTAAGGACACTGAAGCAGCCGAGACTGCTGCAGGGGTAGGGATAACTCCTGCCATCACCACCATACCATTGAGTGCGTCGACCACCGCTGCGCCACGATTGCTGAGGAAAAGAGTGTGCCATCGCACTTGCCTGTTGAGGATGACAGGAGCACTAAAAGCTCCATAGGTATGTCCCTTTCCTGGTTTTTATTTCACTGCTTTGTGGACGAAGCATGATTTTTACAGGGGGTGTATCTATTTTTGTTTTTGTTTTGTTCGTTCGAGGATTTTTCTTGTCGTGTTTCTTTTCCCTCGGGCATGATATCTAGTAGAACTTGTATGTTTAAGATGTTTTTGTTTTGTTTAATTACAAGTAATATAGGAGTACTTAACAACCAAAAAACTGCACATGTATGTGATGTTTTGTAGTTTCTAAAACATGAACCCTTTTTAAAAAAAATTGTGATTAGCTCTATGTGTTGACTGCAAAGCATGACTAATGTGGATATTTTTATGTCATTTAATAAATCAGCATGATTGATTGTAGTATAACTATGTATGAATCTGATCAGTAGTGTTATAACCCTGTACTATGTGTGAGTGAGTTTCTTACATAGTTCGACATTGTATGGGTGATCTAGAACTTTCCTGATTAGTCTTTGCTTAGGTTAGAGGATAATTAGTTAGGAAAGGATCATAGACTATTTTTAACTTATCTCTCTTTTATCCTAAATTACCTAATCAAATGAAATAAGTCTCCCTTGATCAAAATGTTTGAGCCTAAATTGACCACTTTCTTTGGTTAGCCCACTTACTTGTTTATAATGAACCTGTTTTGTCCCTAGTCCCTCTTTAGACATTGTGAACCTCAACTTAAGTAAAATTTTCAAGTTAAAGGTGGCTATTGTAGGGGTGCATAAACTGTGCAGGAAAAATAAAGGAGAAAATCTAATCAATGTAAAGTGAGTATGGTGTGAAAGAAAAATAAAAAGAAAAATAAAAAAAATGAAAGTCGAAGAAAAAAAGAGAGAAAACTTCAAAAATAAAAGACACCCATAGTTGAAATGATGAATATAATCGAAAAAGGGAGAAAAGAAGAGAAAAGGGTAGAAGTGAAGCCAAAAGTTGTATAGTGCCAAGGAGGATAAGTCACTATTGTCCATATTTACCACACTCATCTCTGAGCCTACATTACAAGTCATTGGAAGTCCTACAGTGATCCTAATCTGTCTGTTTAAAGAATCAAAGTAGAGAAAATAAGGTCAAGTTCTTGGTATCACATGTGGAGTGTTTGAACTTCTTTGAGAGAGTGAGAGCTTTGCTTGATAGTCCCGATTTCTTTTATACATATCACTCTGAGTATTTGGGACATTGGTTGTGCCAGTATTTTTTCCTCATTCTACTAGACCAGTTAGTTCTCCTAC
>JACEIK010000428.1:178584-216238 GCA_018107945.1 Datura stramonium | reverse complement strand
AACCCACCAAATATTTTTTTACATGGTAAAAATAACTAATTTTATAATTTATTTTGGTCAGCAATATATCAAAGGGCACACATATATTTTAATTCAGAAATTATAACCAAAAATGGTCTCTCCTCTCTCCAGAAAATTGTCTTCCCTCTAGAACATTTTGCTTCTTCATCTGTGAAACATTGTGAAATCTTCTAGAGAATTTTGTGAAACCTTCTTCATCTGAGTGCATCTCCCAGGTAAGTCTAATTTTAATATAAATATTTTTGGGATTTTTTCTTTAATCTATCCTATTTATCTTAATCTTTCTTTTTTAATCTTTAAGGTGTGGTAGTATCATCACTTCTTCCATCTTTTTCACTCCAGAGAAACACGGGTATTTATCTTCAAGGGACAGAGATTACTTTTCAAGAAGATTTAGAAGAAATCCCTAAATGTTGTAAGTTTAATTTTTTTATTCTTTTGTGGTGTTTAAATTTTGATTCCTATGGTGAAATTGTATTCTCTGGACCCTATTTTTCTTGACATTGATGTTTGAGTTCCTGTTGCGTGAATCGTTAAGTTGGGTAGTGTAGGTCTAAATTTGTTTCTTTTTGTGATTGCTGTATATACATTTTCCTTTTTTCCTTTGGTGTTTCTTGATGTGTGAGAATACTTAGTAAAAATTTAAGATTATATGTATCTACAAATCATTTCAGTGTATATTTGTAGAGCAATGTCCAAACTACAATGTATAGAAGGTATTCATTGTAAAGCAGATTGCTGGTACGAAGGTCTAGTAGCATACTACAGATTCTAAATGTCAAAGAAATTTCATCAAAGTGAACTGATGAATTGTAGGAAGAAATTGATTCCACTCCAAGAGAATATTGAGCAAACTCGCATTTTGATAAAGCTCTAAGGAATATTAAGGTTGATATAACTTTTCATGTAGACTTGGAAAATGATTGTAGATAAAACGATAGCATAAAAGAATATCAGAACACTTAGTTATTTCCAACATATGATATCAATAAATAATATGCCTTTAAAATAGTTGAAGGTAAATGATATAGAGGTTAAAGAAGATCTGGAAATGATCCAACATCTATTTACAAATGAGGGTGATTATATCTAGGGAAAGAGTAGGCAGAATGAGTAGAATGAAAATTTCATCATTGCTGTTGCATCTAATATCTGAGCAGAAAAAAATATTAGATCATTGAGGTACGTGGAATATCTTTGTTCCTTATAACAATTGAGCAAAAGGGGTTAGACTGCTTTTCGATGCTACGGGTTGCTTGAATTTTCTATTGACACCAATAGGATTATGCTAGAAACCAAAACTTTCTCACACTAACTATGCAGACAAGCACTCTATGACATATTGACTAGGATACTTTTCATAGATAACAAGTAAAAATATTTTCCATTTGAAATGTATTCAAAAGTGATTACTCCATCATCTGGCTAAAGTTGAACCTAACAGGTCATGCAAAGAAGCGCACCATACAAGCATCAATTGTTACCACTTCTCTTCCTATTTCTATTGGTTGGAGATTCATGATTTTAATAAAGAATATAGGTAACTGGTGTTTGAATAATTAATACGATCTGCGAGCTTCATATGTCCTAGGAATGACAGATGGTAGTTGTTAGTAGTGTAGAAAAAGTGTTTGTGCAATGGCTTCATATCACTTAAACAAATTAAGTAGTTGACTATAGTCCAAGTACTTGATTTTATCCATTGTTTAAATACTGTCCTAAGTTCAGTCACAGCTTTAAAGTGATAACAGTAAAAGTATACTACTAGACCTTGGAACCTCCCATTCAAATGATTGTCCCCAAAAGTATCTTTAGAGCAATGTCCAAACTACAGACTGCAATAGCATGAAATATATTTTTAGTTTTACTCACGAGTTCACATAGTCAGATTAAAACTTCAACAGACTAGTAGGGGTGCAACGTATTGAAAAGCCTTCATGAATTATATATTACTGTTAAATCAAAGGAACTTTCTTAGTGAAAAAGTTCAAATGGTTTCTTGTGGGACATTTAGAATCTTCTAATAAGTAGGTGTTAGAGAATTCTAATATAGAGCAATTTGATGATAGTATCTTGATAAAATGTGCCTTTTTATCTGATTACTAGTGTTGCTATATAACACTCTCTCTCTCTCCCTCTCTCTCTTCTTGATTTTCCATCTGGTCCATATAAGTTTTTGTTGATGTCTTATACTATTTATCCAACAGGCAAAACTAGTTTTAACTTTGATTATAGTGTGTGCTTGTTGTAAATTTTAAACTACGTAGTTTCCATGCACATATTGAGATATTTTAATACTCCAAAAACCCTAAGATTAAACCCGGGAGTTGAAATGGAGAAAATAAAATTTTCTGCACTAGGACACAGGACGAGTCCAACGACCCATCAGGAACACCACGAGTTGCTAAGTGACTCGTGGGGAGGGGTTGGACTATGATTGGATATTTCAGGTTTGGGTGACCATGGGTGTGACCACGAGTCGTGGTCAACTCCACGATTTGTTAGGTCCATCGTGATCAAAGGTGGTTTGAAGGTTGAAGGGAAGCAGGCAATGCACCTAACGGGTCATCACCACAATTCTTCAAGTACACCATGAGTCGTGGTGTCCCTCATGGTGACCCTCAGAAGAAATTTGACAGCATAAGTAGCGTCAGATGATGAGACTTCCCCTAGACCACGAGTCGTCCAGTCCCTCATGACGACTGGCAGTGTGTTTTTCCATGTGAATTTATTAAGGGTTTTTTCATAATTCCTAAGTTTCTAAGGAATAAACTACATCGTTTTAAGCTCATAATAAAGTATTTTAAGAAGAGTTAAGTCATTCTAAGTCTATTCTAATTCATGCATGTAAGTTTAGAGGTTTAACAGGTGATCAAGCGTAGTTTCTTCAAAGTTCTTCTTTAAGGAAGATAGTAAAATCAACTTACCCAGGTATGTGAGGCTATGAGTGAGAGTTCTTTTCACTCTCATGCCCAACTCTTTTCTAAATTTCCATGAATTTTAAATTCTAGATTCAAGTTTCATGATCTATGGGGTTTATTCCAATTCTTGTGAAATTCTCTATGATCTATCGATGGGTCAATCCCTTTCATGTTTTAAATCATGTTTTATGATCTATGGGCATATTTTATGACTGTTTTGAATATAAATTTATATATTCAAATTTAAATCCAATTATTCTCACTTATGTATGTTTTATGAAAAGTCAAGTTATCATTATAATCTTGATCTAAATTAGCCTAATTATGATTTATGCTTTATGGTATGATTTCTCTCAAGTACTTTCGTGGATTTATGAAATATTAAGTATGTACATATTTCACAAGTATGCATGAATTTCATGATTTATGAATTTATGATTATGACCGACTCACGGGACTTATTTCACGGCTAGTTCACGTATTTCAAGCATGATTATGATTATTATGATTTAACTAGCCCATGAATCTCATGTATATTTTTTTCTATTATCATATGAGCACTATCTATGTTTTGAGAGTAGTATTTAACACCGAGTAGACCCGGGGTCCAAAAATACCTTGAGTCTCATAATTACGTGCCAACATAGCCATGATGGGACCTCTCTTGAGACTGTTCCTTTTTGTTCGAATGAGCCTTTCATGAGTGATATCACGCCTCTTTTCATGGTTCTACCCTTTGCAACATACGAACACCCTCCCGACTAGGGGTTTACAGGTCGGGCTCCATGTATGCTCATATGGGGTATGTCAGTTATAAGAATCTCACATTGTTCCTCAAGATTTATGCATGATTACGTTTATGTCACTTTGTCTCAAGTCATGTTTAGTAAAGCTTTTTCTCTTATGATTATGATTATGATTATGACTAATTTATGAATGTTTTGAAAACCTTGAGCCCTTATGTTTACATTATGATATTTACATTATGAGCATGTTGTCCTACTCTTAGGAACTCTTATGTATTTTAACTGTCCATTTTACTTACCTTGCATACTTAGTACATTCCAAGTACTGACCGCATATTCTATACTGTATCATTTCATGATACAGGCCCTGATATCCAGACTCAGTCCCGCGGTTAGCCAGATTCCCTACATTAAGTACTTCCTGATCATAGTTGGTGAGTCCTCATCTTTCGAGGGCCTTTCTTATTAGTTATGTTCTGTACTTTCAGTTTTCAGACTATAGTAAGTTAGTTAGGGTCCTGTCCCATCACCTCGTTAGTATTAGAGGCTTTTCAGACATAGTTGTGTTTCATCTTAGACTTATGTATGTATTCAAATGTTATGTTATGCTTAGAATTCTGCCATGTTAATTATGTTGAACTTCCATTTATTTGAATGAGTTAGGTGTCATGTTCATGTCATGGGTTGACTTGGAGCCTCTCGAGGTTCTTTATCCCGTGTCTCGATCTGGGCCTATGTTTGGGTCGTGACAAACTTCGTATCAGAGTCTTAGGTTTTCAAGTTTCCTAGGTTGTCTAAAAGCTGCGTTAAGTAAAGTCTTTTTCATAGGTGTGAAGCGCGCCACACTTATGATGAAGAGGCTACGAGATGTTTGGGAAATGTTCCCTTCTTTCATGATCTATGTCGTGTAGTGAAGTGTCTCTCTATCTTTCTAGCTCGTGCTATACGCGTTTGCAGAATCATGCCTCTTTACAGAGTTAATAGAAGAAGAAGCGGAAATGGAAATGGCCATGAGAATGGCAGTGGAGACGGGCACCAGCAGGCCTCGCCAGCCCATGAGGAGCATGTGCCCGAGACAGTTGCCCACGTTGAGTTTAGGGCAGCCATTCAGATGTTAGCTCAGGCCTTGACTGCCCAGGTCAATCAGAAGGAGGTAGCGCATGTCCCTCAGAATAGGAATGTGGCGGTGGCAAGACTTAGGGATTTTCTGAGGATGAACCCTCCTAAGTTCCTTGGATCGAAGGTGGTGAGGATCCACATAAGTTTATTAATGAGATTTTGAAGATCACCCAAATCATTGGGGTGACCGGAGAGGAGGGTATCGATTTAGCCTCGTATTAGTTAAAAAGGATTGTGCACATTTGGTTTAAGCAATGGAAGGATGGCAGGGAAGTTGGAGCATGCCCTATTGGTTGGGAAGAGTTTCATGTGGCATTTTTGGAGTGGTTCTTCCCTCGTGAGATGAGGGAGATTAAAGCAACGGAGTTTGTGAACCTGAAGCAAGGTAACATGATAGTCCAAGACTTTGGAATTCACTCATTTGTCTGAGTATGCACTAGAGCTAGTGGCTGATCAGAGAGCTCGGGTGAGTAGGTTTGTACATGGTATGGCGGACTACCTGGACAAGGATTTTAGGATTGCCATGCTTCATCAAGATATTGATTTTCCCTGGATAGTTTGCACACCCAGCAGATGGAGGCGGGGCATTTGAGGGAGAGAGAGGCCAAGAGGGCCAGGACGGACAATGTTGGGTTGACTCAGTAAAGATCCGATGGTAGTCACCGCCTTCAATTCCAGCAAAGGTCATTAGCCCCAGAACTATCATCAGCTTGTGTCCCGTCCCGACACAGACGTGATCAGAGGGGTAGAGCGTCAGGCTCGAGGGGCCAGGGAAGCATTGCAGGAGCTCGCACTTTTCCAGTCTGTGCGAAGTGCGGTAAAAACCACCCAGGGAGGTGTTTAGTTGGCTCAGAATCTTGTTTCGGGTGTGGAAAACCTAGGTAAAGACTCAGGGATTGCCCTCCAGCCAGACTAGGCGATGGTAGAGCCCGTACCCCAGCCACTAGTTCAGCAGTTCCGATAGCACGTCCCTTCTAACAGGGTGCTTCTACTAATTTAGCTGGCGGCCAGCGTCAGAACAAGTTCTATGCCCTTGCACCTTGACAGGAGTAGGAGAATTCACCAGATGTGGCACTAGTATGTTACGAGTATTTCACCGTGATGTTTATACATTGTTAGACCCAGGAGCTACTTTATCTTTTGTGACACCCTATGTTGCTAGTAGTTTCAAAGTCAGTCCCGAAATCTTGTCAAAACCTTTTTAGTCGGTGATTCGGTTATAGCTCGATGGGTATATAGAAATTGCCCTGTTACAGTCCTTCAGAAAGTCACCTAAGCATATTTAGTAGAGCTAGCCATGGTGGATTTGGATGTGATCTTTGGCATGGATTGGCTACACGCACATTATGCTTCAGTAAATTTTATAACTCATGCAGTAGAGTTTTGATTTTCAGGTGAGCCAGTCCTAGAGTGGAAGGGTAGTTTAGTTGTTCCTGTAGGTTGTTTTATTTCCTATCTTAAGGCCAGAAAGATGATTTCTAAATGGTGCATGTACCATCTAGTTAGGGTTAAGGATGCTGCATCCGAAACCCTGAATATCCAGTCAGTTCTAGTAGTATGTGAATATCTAGAAGTGTTCCCAGATGATCTACTGGGAAGCCCTCCCGAGAGGGAGATTGATTTTTGTATTAACCATCTTCCCGATACGCAACCTATATCTATTCCTCCTAACAAAACGGCTCCAACTGAGCTAAAGGAGTTGAAGGAGAACTGAAAGACCTCTTGGACAAGGGAATCACTAGACCTAGCAAATCCCCATGGGGTGCACCAGTTCTCTTTGTCCACAAGAAAGATGGTTCTCTTTGTATGTGCATTGATTATAGAAAATTGAATAAGGTCACCATCAAGAACAACTATCCTCTCCCCAAGATTTATGATTAGTTTGACTAGCTTCAGGGTGCTAAGTGTTTCTCGAAGATAGACCTAAGGTCGGGATACAAACAACTCAGGGTTTGGGAGAGCGATGTTCTGAAGATTGCCTTCAGTATGGTCATTATGAATTTGTAGTTATGTCTTTTGGACTAAAGAATGCTCCTGCAGCTTTTATGGATTTGATGAGTAGGGTTTTCAAGCCATATCTCGATGTGTTCATGATTGTGTTCATTGATGACATCCTTATATACTCTCGGAGCGAAGAGGAGCTTGCCGCTCATTTGAGGGTGGTGCTATAGACTCTAAAGGATCATTAGTTATATGCTAAATTTAGTAAATGTGAGTTTTGGTTGAACTCAATGGCATTTTTGGGTCAAGTGAGGGTGTATAGGTAGACTCTCAAAAGTAGAAGCAGTGAAGAATTGACCTAGACCGGTGAATCATTCAGATATCAGGAGTTTCTTGGGTTTAGCTGGTTATTATTGGAGATTTGTTTAGGGCTTTTCATCTATTGCAGCCCCGATGACTAAGTTGACCTAGAATAAAGTGAAGTTTCCATGGTCGGAGGCTTGTGAGAAGAGCTTTCAAGAGTTGAAGATACGATTCAGCTCATCACCGATGTTGACCCTACCCGAGGATAGATGGGTTTGTAGTATATTGTGATGCTTCGAAGGTCGGCCTTGGTTGTGTACCCATGTATCATGGTAAAGTTATATCATATGCTTCCAAGCAGCTAAAATTCCATGAAAAGAATTATCCGACTCATGATCTCTGTCGCGACCCAAATGGAGGCCTGGATCGCAACACAGGATGAGGAGTCCCGAGAGACCCCAAGTCAACCCATGACATAAGCATACATCTAACTCAATCAATAAACTGAATAAATCAACAAGATAATCATAGCAGAAGTCTAGATTTAACTTAACATCAGAATACACAATTTGAAGCTGAATACATCCATATGTCTGAAAAGCCTCTAAACATGACGAGTTGATGGGACAAGACCTCAACTAGCTCAACCAAATAGAAACTGAAAATACATGAAGAAAATATGAATAGTCTAGTCCTCAGGAGATGAGGACTCACCAACAACGCAAGATGCGAGCTCTGAAGACTGACTATGAACGGGGCTGAACCTGAAAGCCAGGTCTTGTATCATGAAATGATACAACATAGAGTATGCGGTCAATACGCAGAATATACCGAGTATGCAGGGTAAGTAAAACTGCTTAAATAAGTAAATCAATTTAAAACATGCATAATGTAAAACATAAACATTTAAGAATCTAAAGTTGGGCCTGCATGCATTCTTTCTGAAATCATGATCTCATCATTACATAATCATAACATCACTATATCGATTTACTAAAAGCTGAAATCTGATAGTCATGAGTAAAATCTGAACATTGAGTCAAACTAGCTTTAGGAAATGTATAGATATATAAATCTCATGAATGATAAACATGCATAACTGAAATCATGAGAAATAATGGGAGACTCGTCTTTTAACTAACATACCATGATAGAGCTGACGTGGTCCCAACTATCACAGTCAAGTAGGCATAGTCGTTCAAAGCCTTGCCTGGGCTAGTGATGATACCATGATATCGATATCAAGCCCATGGGCCAATAGGGCTAGGGATAGCTCACAAGGGAGGTTCCAAAGTAATGTATATAATAGTATAAACCTACATTGACGTGTAGTTCTGAGGCATAGGGTGATCGATCATTAGACTACTTGATGCTAGACACTACTCCGAAAACCATGCATATGCTCTACATCATTTTTCAATGAAGCTCATAATTGTCTATTGATGAAGCTCAATCATCAAATACATCTCAAATATGAAATCATGCATATGAGAAGCTTTAACTGAAACCATACTAAAAGCTGAGAGTTAATTGGGAGTCTTCGCTCCAAAACCATGTGGTAAGCTTAATTGGGGAAATCATAAATCATACTTTGAACATGTGGGATTGCCCAAAGCTTTATCATTCTTGAAAATACTCAATTCACATCGAAAACATAATTATAAACATGGGTAGCTTGAAAACATGTTTTTCATTATAACATCTCATCATAATCATACAATTCATCTCAAAACTCATATTTCATGAACTTCTCATCAATGAGCTTTTTAATTCATAAAACTAGAAACATGATTTTAATTGAAAATGATATAAAACTTTTCCATGCTTCATAATTATATAGTTGAAACATATTTAAATCGTACCCATGTAGAGAAATTAGGAATATCATGCATTGGGTTAAAACCCCATACATTAGACATAGGAAATTAATGATTTTGAGAGGGACTGGGCATGGGTGTGGAACAATTCACCGATACATAACCCTACATACTTGTTGGTAGTTAATTCTTACACTTCTTTAAATGCCCAATAGGAATTAAAGAGAAATTGAAGAACACTAAGCTTGATCGCCCTCTATCACCTTCCGTCTTGCTTGCATGAATGAATATGGCCTAAAATGAACTTAACCCCTTGAAAAGAAATCATTAATAACTCAAAACGATGTAGTTTAGGCCTTAGGATCTTAGATATTACGGAAAAACCCTTACTAAATTCGCAGAAATAACTGCCATCTGGTCCAATGAGGGACCTAATGACTCGTTACCCTGGGCCATGACTCGTGGAGTCGTCCTTCAGGTACACGGCTCCTCTGATCATCTGGGTTCATCACGGGTAACATTACGATCCGTTACAAGTGACCACGACTCGTGGTCACCACCCCTCATGTACACTACCTCCATACAAAATTTCTTCAACTAGCTGACCACAACCCTCCCCATGAATCATCGTGACTGACCACGAGTCATGGGTGTTTTCTGTTAGGTTCATCACTATCTATTTTCTCCTCATTACTCACTCCCCACTCCCCATGACTAACCTAACGATTCGTGGGGCCTGACCACGACTCGTGGTTACGTCCATGGGGATCCCATTTCCAAAACTTCACTCATCACCTAACCTCACCACGAGTCACATCATGACTCGTGGTCTGCTCCACGGGTCACCTCACGATCCATCCTATGCCCGGTGCCAGTTTTTAAACTTTTCTCCATTTCAACTCCCGGAATCTGATCTTTGGAATTCTGGAGTATAACAATATCTTCCCCTTGGAAACATTCATCCTCGAATGTTGTAAAACATACAGAAAAGAAGAGAGATGCAATTATTATATTCAAATACTAATCATTTAAGTTGAAAACTGACGGAATGACTGTCTCCGATCCAACATAGCGGGGACTAAGTTTCCCCTTCTTTCCGAACCTCATCACTCCCTTCATAGGGGACACTTTCAGAAATACCTAACCATCAACTTCAAATTCTAATTCTCTCCTTCTCATGTTGGCATAGGACTTTTGGTGACTCTGAGCAGCTTTCAACATGTCCCTTATCAATTGAACCTTCTCCGTTGCCTCATGAACCGAATTTGGTCCTATCATCGCCGCTTCTCCAACCTCAACCAATGAAGGGGCAATCTACATCTCCGCCCATAGAGAGCCTCGAACGGTGTGCCTTCTGGATACTGGAATGATAGCTGTTACTGTAATCAAATTCAATAAGAGGCAAATGCTCATCCCAGCTACCTTTGAAGTCAATCACGCATGCTCTCAACATGTCCTCGAGAGTCTGAAGTGTCTGCTCTGCTTGACCATCCATTTGTGGGTGAAACACAGTGCTGAGCTTAACCTGAGTACCAAGTCCTTTTTGAAATGACCTCCAAAACTGAGAGGTAAATTGGGTACCTCTGTTTGATATGATGGAAAAAGGCACTCCATGCAATTGAACTAGCTCTCAGATGTATAGTTTGGCATAATCCTCCGCCGAATCTGTGGTTTGGACCAGTAGAGAATGAGCGACCTTGGTCAACCTGTCTACCACAACACAAATGGAGTCATGTAAACCTATGATGAATTCCACATTGATTTCTTCCCATTTCCGAGTAGGAATACTTATATCCCGAAGCACGCCTTCCGGTCTCTGATGCTCAACCTTTACTTATTAACAGTTCGAACACTTAACTACGAATTTTGCAATGTCCTTATTCATGCCATTCCACCAATAGACTTTTCGTAAAGTCATGGTACTTCTTGATGGTAGCTGGATGGATAGAATAACTAGAGCCATGAGCCTCATGCAACATTCGGCTCCTCAAATCATCAACATCCAGAACACATAAGCGACCCTGTTATCGATGCACACCATCTCCCCCTTTGGAGAAGACCTCTACCTTCTGATTTTGAATCGCTTCCTTTAACATTACCAAAATAGGGTCCTCATTTTTTCTAGCTTTTACATCAGTCACCAATGACGATTCTGATCCGTTCTAAACAATAATATCGCCATCGGTTGAGTCGACCAACCTAACTCCCAGCCTTGCGAGTCAATGCACATCCTTCACCAGCTCCTGCTTTCCCTCATCCACATGGGACACACTCTCCATAGAGAGTCTACTAAGTGCATCTACCACTACATTGGCCTTACCGGATGGTAAAGCACACTCATATTATAGTCCTTGAGCAGCTCCAACCACCTTCTTTGCCGAAGATTGAGATCTTTCTGGGTAAACACATATTGTAAATTCTTATGATCCGTAAACACATCACGTGGACCCCGTACAAGTAATGTCACCATATCTTCAATGTGAATACCACCGCGGCCAATTCAAGATCACGGGTCGGGTAATTCTTCTCGTGAACCTTTAGCTGTTTGGAGGAATAAGCTATAACTTTCCTGTGCCGCATCAATACACATCCAAGTTCGATCCTTGAAGCATCACAATACACCAGGAGCCCATCGGTACCCTCCGGTAGAGTTAATATCAGTGCTGAAGTAAGTCGGGTCTTCAAATCTTGGAAGCTCTTTTTACAAGCCTCCGACCATTGGAACTTCACCTTCTTCTAGTTCAATTTGGCCAAAGGTGCTGCAAACAATGAGAAACCTTCAACAGATCTCTGATAATAGCCAGCTAAACCCAAGAAGCTTCGAATATTTGAAAGATTCACCGGTCTAGGCCAATTTTTTACCGCTTCTATCTTTTGAGAATCCACCTTTATTCCCTCACTTGATACCACATGCCCAAAAATGCTACAGAGTTTAACCAAAACTCGCACTTGCTGAATTTAGCGTATAACTGGCGATCCTTGAGAATATGAAGCACTATTCTCAAATGAGTGCCATGTTCCTTCTCGCTCCGAGAGTATATCAAGATGTTATCGATAAACACAATAATGAACATATCCAGGTATGGCTTGAAAATCGTGTTCATCAAGTCCATAAAATTTGCAGGAGCATTCATTAGTCCAAAAGGCATAACTACAAACTCATAATGACCATACCACATCTTGAATGTTGTCTTTAAGATATCGCTCTCCCGGACTCTGAGCTGGTGATACACGGATCTGAGGTCTATCTTTGAGAAATACTTGGCACCCTGAAGCTAGTCAAATAAGTAATCAACCCTGGGTAGAGGATACCGGTTCATGACGGTGACATTGTTTAATTGCCGATAATCAATACACATTTGAAGAGAACCATCTTTCTTTTGGAAAAATAGAACTGGCGCACCCCATGGGGACTTGCTCGGTCTAATGAAACCTTTATCAAACAAGTTCTTCAACTACTCCTTCAACTCCTTTAGCTCGGCTGGAGCCATTATGTAGGGAGGAATAGATATAGGCTATGTGTCGGGAAAAAGGCCAATACCAAAATCAATCTCTCGCTCAGGAGGGATTCTCGATAGATCATCAAGAAAGGCCTTTGGATGTTCATATACTATTGGGACAGACTGGATAGTTGCGGTCTCGGATGTCGCATCCTTGACCCTAACTAGATGGTGCACACAACCTTTAGAAATCATCTTTTTGGCCTTAAGGTAGGAAATGAAACGACCTACAAGCACAGCTAAACTACCCTTCAATTCTAAGACTGGCTCACCTAAAAATCTAGACTTTCTTGCCAAGGTTCTACAATTAACTAAGCATAACATTCTAAATAGCCAATGCATGTCGAGAATAACATCAAAATCGTTCATATCTAACTCTATCAAATTTTACGAGGTGACTTTCACGAAGGAATGAGAGGCAACCTCTATATACTCGTCTAGATATAAATGAGACTAACCTCACTTTGAGGAGTAGAGAGGGTAGAAGGGTACTGATAAGACTTCGGGACTGGCTTCGAAGCTACTGGCCATAAGGTGTCACAAAAGACAAAGTGGCCTCGGATTTAACAAAGCAATAAACATCAAGACGGAGAAATCGTAACATACTAGTGACCACATCTGGGGAGACCTCACCGCTCTGCCAGGATGCTAAGGCATAGAATCTATTTTAGGGCTGACCATCACATGTTAGTAGATGCCCCCTGATGTGCTGAGCGTGCAGGTGGGGCTCGCTTTGAACTAGAAGGCTGGACCTCGGCCCTATCATGATCATCCCTTTTCATGGGCAGTCTTTGAGCATGTGTTCGGGCTTCCCAAACCGCAACAAGAACACATACCTGCTAAGGGCGCCGTGTGCAGCCGACCACATCTGCAGCAAGGCGGAGAATACTAGAATGCTGCCGGAGTGCAACACTCGGACCCTAGAGCTGATGCTCGCTCTCTATGATCATGCCTGGGCCTAGATGGCACACTCAGCAGCGAATCTTTGGGGATTGAAGATCTACGAAGTGCGTCTTGTCGGTGCCCTAGGATGACCTCAGTGAGAATCTATGGTCGTTGGTCCTGGCCTCTTGGCCTTCCTCTCTCGAGGATGTACCGCCTCCATACACTGCGCGTACAAGACTATCGAGGAAATTCATATCCTGGTGGAGCATGGAGGTCACTTGATCATCTCAAATAGCCCGCCTCCATGAGCAGACACACTCACTCGCGCCCTCATTCTGCCACTAACTTTGGAGCAATACTTTGATAGGCAGGTGAACTCAAGGCATAATCCTACATACGTCATCCTCCCTTGCTTCTAGATTTACGAATTTCTTTGCCTTCATCTCCCTCATCTCACGAGAAGGAGTGATTTAAGAATGCAACATGGAACTCATGCCAAGTAGCCCAGGACTGCTCCGGCGGCCACTATCTATCCATTGACGAAACCGAGATGTGTGTGACCCTTTCAATTGGTTGAGGCCAACTCCGCTTTTCGACTCCATTCACCCCCAAGACACAGGTGATCATCACGATCTCATCTATGAATTCATGCGGGTCCTCATATACTTTTGACTTGAAGAATTACAGAGTTCATTTCTCAAGTCTAACTCGAGCCGCCATAGCATTTCCATTTTAGGATATGCGAAACCGCCTGCTAGGTTGTTTGAGCGGTCAAGGCCTACGCGAGCATCTGAATAGTACTCGAAACTCCACAGACAGGCCTGCAGTGCAGTGCTCCTGGCCAGTAGAGACTGCTGTTGCCCGTTTCCATTGCCAGCCTCAAGTAGCTGCTCCATTCATCCTTCTACCATTTACACTTCAGGGAACAATGATTCTGCAATCGCGAATAGCACGAATAAGAAGGATGAGGAGACTTTTCATCATGAAATAAATCATAAAAGAAGGAACATTTCCTAAAGTCTCATAGCCTCTTCGGCATAAGTGTGGTAAGCTTCACACCCTTTAAGAACTATACTTAATGAGACTTTTAGACCCTCAGGACCTCCAAACCTGTGGCTCTAATACCATTTGTCATGCCGAGAACGAGGCCCAAATCACTTGGCACGGGGTGAGAATACGAGAAGACCCAAGTCGACCCATGTCACAAGCATATATCTAACTTAATCAATAAACTAAATAAATCAACAATATAAAATCGCAGCGGAAGTGTAGGTCCAACTTAACATCAGAATGCACAATTTGAAGCTGAATTCGTACATATGTATGAAAAGCCTCTAAACATGATAAGTTGATGGCAAAACCCCAACTAACTCAACCAAACATAAATGAAAATACATGAAGAAAATCTAAATGATCTGAGTCCTCGAGAGATGAGGACTCACCAACAACGCAAGATGCAAGCTTTGAAGACTGACTATGAACAGAGCTGAACCTGAGAGCGAGGTCTTGTATCATGAAACGATACAACATATAACATGCGGTCGATTACATGGAATGTCATAAGTATACAAGGTAAGTAAAACCTCTTAAATAAGTAAATCACTTTAAAAAATGCATAATGTAAAATATAAACATTTAAGAATCTGAGAGTAGGGCTTGCATGCATTCTTTCTGAAATCATGATCGCATCATTACATAATCATAACTTTGTCGTAAGCGTATCGATTGACTCAAAATGAAACACACGATAGTCATAGTAAAATGCGAACATTGAGAGTCAAAACTGCTTTAGAACATGTATAGATATATAAATCTCATGAATGACAAACATGCATAACTAAAATCATGAGGAACAATGAAGACTCTCCTTTTAACCGACATACCATGATAGAATACACGTGGTCCCAACTATCAAATTCAAGTGGGTAAGAGCCGTCAAAGCTTTGCGAGGGGTTAGGGACGATGCCATGATATCAATATCAAGCTCATGGGTCAATAGGATAGGAGATAGCTCACAAGGAGAGGTCCTGAAGTAATGTGTATAATAGTACAAACTTTACAATGGCACACAGATTAAGGCATAGGGTAGCGACCCTTTGCCTACTCGGTGCTAGATTTTCTCCCAAAAACATGCATATGCTCTACATCATTTTTCAATGAATCTCAACATCGTCACACATTATTGACAGATCAATCATCAAATACATTTTAAATATGAAAATCATGCATATGAGAAGCTTTAACTCAACTCATACCACAATCGCGAGTAATTGGGAGTCTTCACTCCAAAACCATGTGGTAAGCTTAATTTCAGAAAATCATAAATCACACTTTGAACATGTGGGCATTGCCTAAAGTTTTATCATGCTTGAAAATACTTAATTCGCTTGAAAACATGATTATAAATATGGGTAACTTTAAAATATGTTTTCATCATAACATCTCATCATAATTATACATTCATCTCAAATCTCATCTTTCATGAACTTCTAAATCAATGGGCTTTTTAATTCATAAAACTAGAAACATGATTTTAATTGAAAATGATACAAAACTTACCTATGCTTCATAATTCAATAGTAGAAACATATTTAAATCGTACCCACAAAGAGAAATTAGAAATATCATGGCATTGGGTTAAAACCCCATAGATTAGACATAGCAATTTATTATTTAGTGATTGGGCATGGGTATGGAAGAATTCACCTATTCATAACCCGATATACTTGTTGCTAGGCGGATTCTTACACTTCTTTAAATACCCAATAGGACAAGAAAGTGAAGAACAGTAAGCTTGATCACTCTCTCTACCTTCTACCTTGCATGCATAGTGATTGTGGCCTAAAATAGACTTAACCCTTTTAAAAGACATCATTCATAACTCAAAAAGCGCAATGGTTATTCCTTAGGATCTTAGGAATAACGGGAAAAACCCTTACTAAATTCGCAGAAATAACTATCCTTCTCCCAACGAGGACCTAACGACTTATTACCTAGGCCACGACTCGTGGAGTCATCCGTCAGGCACATTGCTCCTTTGATCATGCGGGCACCGTCCACGGGTAACATCATGATCCGTCTGGTGACCCACGACTCGCAATGCACCACCCGTTGTATCTACTTTGCCTCCATACCAAATAATTCTTCAACTGTGACACGACCCTCCCCACAAATTGTGGTGACTGACCATGACACCTTGGCTGCTTTCCATTAGGTTCATTGTCTCTTTTCGTCTTTACTCCACCCCACTCCCCACGACTTACCTAACGAGTCATGGGGCACGACCACGTTCGTGGTCACATCCATGGAGATCCCATTTCCAAAACATTGACTCATCACCTGGCCTCACCATTAGGCACATCACGACTCGTGGTATGCTCCCACGGAATTTATCTCACGACCCATCCTGTGCCTGGTGCCAGATTTTTTACTTTTTTCATTTCAACTCCCGATCGATCTTTGGGCCAAGTATAGCTGTAATATCTGAAAAACTCAAAATCTAATTCCGGAACTTAAATGGAAATCTGGAAAATACGAGAAAAGAAGCGGGACATTACCTAATGAGTTGTTAAGTGACCTCGCGACTCATCAGGTGAGCCACGAGAAGGAGGCAATAATTTGAGAGCGGTGTACGAGGACTTCACGAGTTGTAGTCAGCACGACCACGGCTCCCGTTAAGCCACTCATGGTTAGGCTTGAGATGGGAATATAGCTAGTTGACCAGTGTACTTGATGAGAGGTGCAATGAGTCGTCATTTGTGCCAACGACTCATTAGGTGACTTATTCTTGGACTTAGCATTAAATCTCCGGAGACGGAGCGTGTGGTCCACGTGGTAACTGCGAGGATCGGTGGTATGCACCGGAGTGGCAATGAGTCGTGGTCAATCACCCGACCCATTAGGTCACCCGTTAGAGGCACCCGACAGTTTTTCCTAGCAATGTTTTAGGGCTATTTAATTTCCTACCTTTTCAAGCTTTAAACTACGTCATTTTGTGTTAATTTTATCGTTTTGGTAGGGAAAAAATGGTTCATTCCTCATTCCCCACTCTCGATTCTCAGAATAAGATCGGACATTCTCCTCTTAAAACCTTCCAAGAAGACAAAGGGCTTCTCATCTCTTTTGTGATTCAAGCTTCTCCTACAAAAGGATTTTAGTCAGGTATGTTGGAATTCTCAACAAGGGAATTATCATTTACCCTTGTCTCCCCAAAATCTTTCCTTAATTTCCTTGTCCGGTTTTAGCCTGAGATTTTCTAATATGCGAGAGATTTTTCATGTTGGCTCTCGTTAATTTCAATTGAGTTATTATCCATGATTATTACTCATATGATTTCATTTTATTCATAAGAAAATAGTTATTATTATTGCCAAGATGATTTATAGCCCTAAATTTTCGAGTAAAAAGATTGTGCGTATTAAATTCCGTCTATTTTGCAAAAAGTATGTTTTGGGCCGAATATCCCAGAAATTATTACATTGAGGAGAATGATTTTACCTTGTTGAATTGAAACTCCTTTAAATTATTGAAATTTCGTCCTATTATGATTTCGTCCTATTATCGAAATTCGGTGTTCTTTGGAATGAGTTGAGATTCTCTATTAGCTGCCCAGTAGTCCTTTAGTTAGAGCACATTAGAATACTCTTAATTATTCAGAAAATTGTCAACTGATCAGTTTGACTTCCAGTCTTTTCGAGGTATTGAAGTGGTGCCCTCCAGTTATCAAATTAGACTCGGATTATTGTTATTTGATCCCATTAGGTGGTCATAATATTCTAGTTATGGCTCTCACCCAGCCCCGAGGACCCTAACTCGGTTACAGTTGTGCATAGACGGTTACAACGCTTCCAGATAAGCAACTTTGACCAGTCTAGAGCCCAGTTTTAGATCTAGTCCGATAAAACTCTCAGGGTACTTTTAGTTATATGTCCCTGACTAGTCATGGACCCTAATTTCAAGCTGCTCCCTGACAACGGTTCGATATAGGTATACAACGGGAGTAGGACTTAGCATCGAGGCCAGTTCCATCGCACCCAGTTTTTCCAAAACTCGTTGCCAGCGTAGGTTACAGTATTACTTGGCCTAATTATTTGATTTGTGATCACCTAGTTCATTCCTTTATGCCTGACAAGGTATATTGGGTCCTACCGGTGGGATGTATACTTCGGACACCACGTCTAGCTCACGTGGTTATGTGTCAGTTATAGACTCTCTCCCTGCCTAGTCAGTTCGTCCACTCTCAGATTTCTCATTCCAGATTAGTTAGGTGTAGTATCTCAGACTATGTCTTTTAGATTTATGGGCATGTTTATAGCCATATCGAGGAATAGTTTTATCGGTTTTGTTATTTTCGGAGTTGGTCATTTCATGTCACGTCAGTTCAATTACTAGTTCTTTCATGTTATTTTTATCTCTCCTTACTCAGTACATTTTCAAAGTATTTAAGGACATATTTATATGTTGTATTGTTTCATGATACAGCTACAGGTTTCCAGATTCAGCAACGTTAATGCATGCGATCCAGCTCCTCCTTGGCTTTGAAGATTTTAGTGTGAGTCCTCATCATTATTTTCATTCTCTTATAGTCAGTTGCAGTTTACTTTAGACTTAGAGTTGGCTAGGGCTTGTCCCAGTGACTCATCAGTTAGAAGGCTTTCAGACCAACAGATGTTCAGTTTCCATGTTTTAAGTTTTATTTTAATTTTTCATATAAATTCCTTAATATTATTACTTTAAATTTCTGTTGTGCTTGTTTTCTAGAATCCTAGTGAATGATAGACCGAGGAGTTGACTTGGGGTTACTTGTGGCTTTAAGCATGTTGTTACGTCTAGGGTGTAGGCTCGTGGCGTGAAAAATTTGGTGAGCCTGCTAGGTTTAGAGTATCCTCGGAATCTCTGAAAGCGACATCGAGTAGAGTCCTTTTATGAGTGTGAAGCGCGTCACATTTATGACGAGGAGGCTACAAGATGTTATTAGAAAATTCACTTTCGATCATACTCTTTATCGTGCGTTAAGTTCAATCCCACAAATTCCTTTTCTAATTCGTGCTCTGTTTCATTTTAGTGAACCATGCCTCCCAGGACATAGTTATGGAAGAAGAGGCAGTGTCAGCAGACACCCCCTTCCAGCCTGAAACTGACTCCTCAAGATGATTCCGGTGTCTACCGTCAATTCCAAGGTGGCTCTATTCAACTGCTGGCCTAAGCAGTCACCAACCAGGCAGAGCCAACAGGATGGTACCGAACACCATGAGTCTCACTGCGGTTTGTGAGGTGCGGGAATTCACCAGATGTTTCTCCAGATCTTCATGGAATAAAGTGGACCCACAAGGGTTTGTAGATGAGATTAGGAAAATCACTCAATTATGGGTGTCACTTCCTCTGAGTGTGCTAAACTTAGTGCCTATGAGCTGAAGGAGAGCTCAGTGGCATGACCGGTGGAAGAAGAGGCGGCCAACGGGTGCATGACTGAGTGGAGTGGGAAGAATTTCACCTGGCTTTCTTGGACATATTTTTCCCACGGGAGATGAGGAGGCAAAAATGGCGGAATTTATGAACTTTCAACAGGGCAACAGAACTATGGAGGAGTATGCTCTGGAGTTTAGGCTATAGGTATGCTCTAGAGATGGTAGCCAAAGGCCAAGGGGCTCGCATACTGCTGTTTGTAAATGGGTGTCAAATATGGTCCTTAAGTGCGGGACCGTGATGCTGATTAAAGACATGGATCTTTCTATCTTGATTGTCTATGCCAGGCAGATTGAGGCTGAAAACTAAGGATATGGAGCGTAAGAACATAAGGGCAGGGCCAAGCCAATCAAATTTGACCATTAAAGGTCCCCAAGCGGTGGTAGCCACCCACATCAGCAGCAACAACAACAGCTTGAAGGCAGCACCTGGATTTGTAGTGGCCAGCCTTTCCCGGTCCCGCCAAGATCGGAGAGGGATGGATCATCTGGAGTCAGTCTCAAACTCACAGTACCGGGAATAGGTATCCAGCTTGCCCCAAGTGTGGTAGGAACCACCGAGGAGAATGCCTTCGGGGATGAGAGGGCTGGATTTGAGTGTGGACAGCTTGGACACTAGAACTTAAGAGTGTCATTAGTAGGGCAAGAGAGATGCAATCCACCACATCATGAGCTCCAACAGGTCATGTCCCAGCAGGCTAACACATCAGGTACGGATGGCGGTCAGCGCCAAAATAGTTTCTCTTCTCTATCTTCGTCGGGATCGAAAGCTCACCTAGCATCATTACACTGTGTGTTGTCTCTTCCATCTAGATGTGTATGCCCTCTTATGTCCAGGAGCCACTATTACTATTCCTATATAGTCGTCCAGTTCAGCATTAGTCTAGAGGTCCTCTAAACCATTTTCAGTCTCCATCCTAGTTGCCGAGTCAGTAGAGCCGGTTAGGTGTATAGATACTACCCAGTCTCAGTTACGAGTAAAGTTATTTCAGCTGATTTTGTAGAGTTATACATGATCGACTTTGACTTTATCCTCGGCATGGATTGGTTACACTCATGCTATGCCTGGAGTCGATTGCGAACTAGAATTTGTCAAGTTTCAATTTCCCAATGAGCGGTGTTAGAATGGACGGGCGGCAACTCGGCGCCTAAGGGTAGGTTTATTTCCTACCTTAAGGTCCAGAAACTCATCTCCAAGGAGATTTATATCATCTGGTTTCAGGTCAAGGATTCCACATCTAAGACCCCAACCCATCCGATTAGTCGATGTGGTGATTTCCCGGATGTTTTCACGAGGATGTCGAGTTTTTGACGGAAAATAGCTTGGAATAGATCTCCTCCCAAATACTCGGCCCATCTCCATCCTCCTTACAGAATGGCTCTAGCTGAAGCAAGGAGTTGAAGGAGCAGCTAAAAGATCTTCTTAACAAGGGTTTTATCCAGACCCGGTATCTCTCCTGAAATTCTCGATTCTATTCGTCTGAAAAGATGGTACTTCTCAAAATGTGCATAGATTACACTTGATTGAACAAAGTCATAAGTCAAGAACAGGCATCCTACCTTGAATTGATGACCTGTTCAACCAGCTTCAGAGCCAGTTGTTTTCCAAGATCGATCTAAGGTCAGGATACCGCAGGTTAAGGGTGGAGAGTGCTGACATGCGGCAGGCATTCGGGCTTCGATATGGTCTTGAATTTGTGGTGATGTCCTTTTGGACTCACCCCTTACCTACTAGCCTTTATGGACCTAATGAAAAGAGTCTTCAAGCAGTATCTGGATATATTCTTCATTGTATTTATAGACGACATACTGGTATACTCTAGAAATGAGAAGAGCATGCATCTCACCTAAGGATAGTGCTTCAAACACTCGAGTCCGCCATCTTGTTTGCCAAATTCATTAAGTGCAAATTTTGGTTGAAGTCTGTGACTTTCTTAGGTCTGTATGGTCTTAGGTGAAGGAATACAAGTAGATCCACATAAAGTAGCGGCGGTGAAGAGGTGGCGAGACCTACCTCTCATGAAATCAGGGATTTCACAGGCTTTGCGGGTTAATACCAGCAGTTTTGTGGAGAGCTTCTCACTCCATAGCATCTCCTTTGACTAAGTTCACATAGAAGAAGAGTGAAATTTCCGGTGGTCGGACAAGTGCGAAAAGAGTTTCGAGGATTTGAAGACTCGACTCACTCACACTCCAGTTACTGACCTTGCGAGATGCGTTGACCAATTAGTTTATTACTTGATGCTTCGGGGATTAGCTTCCGGTTGCGTTCTATTGCAGCGGGGCAAAGTGATGGCCGCCTCTAGACAGCTCAAAGGTTCATAAGAAGAACTATCCAACTCATGTCTTGGAGTTAGCCGGTGGTGTTTGCTCTAAAAATATGGAGATATTACTTATATGGAGCTCATGTAGATATATTGAGATCGTAAGAGTCTTCGGTACGTGCTGATCAAGTATCTAAATCTGCGCCAGAAGGTGGTTAGGTGCTAAAAGACTGTGACTTTGTAGGTGTACTGTATCACCTGGGGAAAGCCAGTGTGGTGGCTAACACCTAAGCGGGACGGACTATGGGGAGTGGCGAGCTCATATTGAGAAGACAAAAAGAGTTAGCAGGGATGTTCCTGGACTAGCTCGATTAGGGAATGCGTGGAGTGGATTCGGCCGAGGAAGGTGGTGTGAGTAATGGAGAGTGGGTCGGATTCATCCTTAGAAGTTAAGTTATGTCAGAAAGATGAAGATCCAGTCCTACTTAAACTTAAAGAAGCAGTTCTTAGAGAGAGTTTGAGGTTTTCTCCAAAGGGAGATGGGTGTACTCCGTTACCAAGGGAAGATTGTGTGTCATAGGATGTTGGTAGTTGGACAGGAGATACTGGCTGAGGCACTGCTCGAGATACATCATTCACCCTGGTGCTGCCAAATATACCGCGATTTGGGGATATTTACTGGTGGAACGGCATGAAAAAAGACATTCTTCCGAATTCATGGCCAAGTGCCGAACTGCCCGGCCAAGCCAAGGTAAGGATCAAAGGCCGGGAGGCATGACCCAAGATATCAGTATACCCATGTGGAAGTGGGAAGAACTGAATATGGATTTCATTGTAGGTCTACCTTGAATACTTAAACAACATGACTCAATGCGGGGTGGTAGTAGATCGGATGACTAAATTGACTCATTTCCTCCCTCTTAAAACCACAGACTCAACTTAGGAATGTGCCAAACTTTACATCCAAGAGTTAGTCAAACTCCATGGGGTGCCTTTGGCTATTATTTCAAATAGGGGAACGCAGTTCACTTCACACTTCTGGAAGTCCTTTGAAGGGACTAGGCTTCACCAGTCCAAACTCGTGCCTTTTCACCCACAGACCGATGGGTAAGTGGATCGGACCATTCAGACCCTAAAGATATGCTAAGAGCGTACGCATTCGATTTTAAAGGTAATTGGGATGACCACATGCCTCTTATCGAAGTTTGCGTACAACAAAGACTACCATTATAGTATCCGGATGGCCCCATTTTAAGCATTGTATGGTAGAAGGTGCTTAGATCTCTATAGGGTGGTTTGAGGTTGGAGAAGCTACCTTGATAGGGCCAGACTCGGTTCACGAGGCAATGTAGAAAGTTCAGCTCATCTGAAAGGTTGAAAACATATCGAGCAATTAGAAATCTTGTATTATGTGAAGAAGAGAGTTGGAGTTGCAGTTGATGACTGGAGTTTGCTTGAAAATTTCACCCATGAAAGGGGTGATGAGGTGGCAGAAAGAAAGCTCAGTCCATGTGGGACCTTATAAATTTTGAGGCGTATTATGTGCTTTATGAGCTAGAAGTTACCTTGAAAACTAGCGATTTTGATTTTTCATGTCACTTTTGAAGAAGTGTATCAAAGATCCAATCTCAGTTGTGCCATTGGACAATATAGGAATAAAATATAGTCTCTCATTTGAGAAAGTACCAGTTCCTGAATCATAACCATCAGGTTCGTAATTTGAGGAATAAGGAAATGGCTTGATTAAAGTCTTATGGAGAAATCCAGCGAGTTGGGGAGTTATGTGGGAGGCCGAAGTACAGATATGATGGCCCAAATACCACACACTTGTTCCTACCGGCTCTAGCACAGCAGAGATATTAGTTTGACCCTAGAACTCAATTTAGTTTCATGGTTGATTCAGATGTTGATCTCTTTGTTTTTAATTTCATTTATGAAAGGATGGCTTCAGTTTAGTTATATATTTTGAAACGGAGGAATAGTCATTTCCGGCAGTCTTGGAGTTAAATGAGCAGTACTTGGAAAGTTCGATTGCTATTTTTCTGCTTCTGTGTGTTTTCTAATATTCAGATTAATGTATACAAGGGATAGATATTGTAATGCCCCAGCTCAAAACTAATTAAAAACTTAAATCGAGAAAATGCGGAAAGGCTCTGGAAAAGCAGGATGACCCACCTAACAAGTTGTTAAGTTGCCTCACGACTCGTCAGGTCATCCATGAGAAGGACACATAATAATTTTGGGGAGGTAGTGTACCCGGCGAGGACTTCTGAGTGTAAGTCGCGGCCACAGCCCATTAAGCCACTCATGGTGAGCTTGAGATGGGAATATCATTGATTAACCAATATACTTGATGAGTGGGTGCAACGAGTCGTCATCATTGCCAACGACTCGTTAGGTGACTCGTTACTGGACTTAGCATTAAATCTCTAGAATGAGATAGTGTGGTCCATGACTAGTGAATTGACCATGACTCGGTAGGTCCCTCGTGGTGACCTGCGGGATCCCGGGCAGTGCACCTGACAGGAGTGACCTGAAGTCGTGGCAAGTCACCACGACCGTTAGGTCACCCGTTAGGGAATCTGAGGATTTTCCCAACGAATTTTAAGAGGCTATTATTATTTCCTACTCTCCCAAGATTTAGACTACATCGTTTAAGTGTTAATATTAGATATTTTAGTGAAAGCATCTCATTCCTCATTCCCCACTCCAGTTCATAAGATAAGATCAAAAGACATTCTCCTCTCAGAACCCTCCAAGCGAGACTAGGGATTCTCATCTCTTTTGTAATTCAAAGCTTCTCCTCGAAAGGATTTAGTCAGGTGGTGAAATTCAACAAGGGACTTATCCTTCCCTTGTGTCCCCAAAATCTTTCCACAATTTCCTATCCAGTTTAGCCATGAATTTTCGAATACAGGATTTTCATGTTGATTCTCATTAATTTCATTTAAGGTTATTATCATGATTATTACTCATATGATTTTCATCAATTCATAAGTAAATAGTTGTTGTTATTTCCAAGATGATTTATAGCTCTAACTTTTTGAGTAAAGATTATTGCGTATTAAATTCCGTCTATTTTGCAAAAGTATGTTTTGGGCTGAATATCCTAGAAATCCTTATTATATATAAGCAATTATTACATTGAGGAGAATGATTTTACCCTTGTTGGATGAAACTCCTTCAAATTCTTGAAATTTCATCCTATTATGAAATTCCGTGTTGTTGGAATGTATTGAGTTCTCTATTAACTGCTTAGTAGTTCCGTCTAGTTAGAACGTAGAATCTCTTTAAATTATTCAGAAAATTGTCAAATGATCCGGTTTTGACTTCAGTCTTTTCGTGTGTCATTGGTGTCTCTCGATTATAGAATCGAACTCGATTATAATTTTTGGTCCTCTAGGCAGTCATGACATTTTCCTAGTTATATAGCTCTGACCAGCCCAGGACTCCATCTCAATTACGGTTTTGTTCTTAGACGGTTACGACGCTTCAGATAAGCATCTTTGACCAGTCTAGAGACCCAGTTTTCGAATCTAGTCCGATAATATCTAGGGTACTTTCGGTTATATGTTTCACGACTAGTCTTGGACCCCCAGTTTTGAGCTATCGATTTAGTAGTTTAGTATATATCAGTAGGTAGGACTTAGCACCGAGCAAGCCGGGTTCCAGCGCACCAAGTTCCCAAAACTACGTTGCTAGCGTAGGTTATAGTACTTGGCCTGATTGGCCTAGACTTTGTGATCACCCAGTTCATGCCTTTATATCCTGAAAGGTATATTGGAGTCTACCGGTGGGGTGTATACATCGGGCACGTCTAGCTCACGTGATTTATATGTCAGTTATAGACTCTCCCACTAGTCAGTTAAGTCCAGATCAGTTAGGTGTAGTATCTCGGACTGAGTCTTTGAATTTAGGTCGTGTTTATGACCATCGAAGTCATTATTGACCATATCGGAATAGTTGTATTAGTTTTAGTATTTCCAATTGGTCATTTCATTTCCACTTCATTTTCAGTTACTAGTTCTTTCATCTTATTTACATCTCTAACTTACTCAGTACATTCAAAGTACTGACGCATACTTTATCTGAGTATAATTTCATGATACGCTTGCGGGTTCCCAGATTACGCGTTAATCGCCACAAATCCAGGCTCCTCCTCCTCGGCCGCAGATTTAGTGTGAGTCCTCATCATTTGAGGCCTTATTTTCATTCTCTTATAGTCAATTTGTAGTTTTACTTTAGACTTAAAGTTAGTTTGGGGGCTTGTCACAATAACTCATCAGTTAAAAGGTGTAATACCACGGAAGGGCCTAAGAATAGACGCAGGAGTTGAAGTTGAAAACTATAGAAAACCTGGAATTTTGCACCAGTATGACTCGAGGTATGAATTGTGGTGAGGACCTACCACTCGTGACTAGAGTTGTGATGAGTTGTTCGAAAGGCATACCCGCGAGTAGTTCTGGTCATGGCGTGTGGAATGCACGACTCGTAGTTAGAGTCGTGGTGAATTTCTCAGTGGTGCCAGAGTGTATTGTCTCGGGTCATGGTTCCGACTCGTAGGATGCAGCAACGAGTCGTGATGAGGAGTTGTGGTTAAGTCGTCTTGGTTTGGGTGGATGGTACCACATTGACGATGCAGGCTGTGGATGGTACTATGAGACGGTATGCCAGTCGTGGCAAGATTTAGAAGATTTAAAAGTGGTTAGGTGACCACAGTCAGTGACCTAAGTGTTAGACTCGTGTGAGTCTTCCAGTCGAGGGCCCAGGACCTATTTCCACGGAAATTTCATCAAAGAAATTTCGACTTTCTCACAACTTTTGGACCTAAACTACGTCGTTTTGAGGTTGGGATAGGGTCTTTTAAGGAGGAAGCATGCTACGTCTCATTTGGCATTTGCAAGAACTAGAGAAGGGAGTAGGAGGAGATTCAAGGGTTCTTCAATTCTTCAAGTTTCCACCTAGGATTTATCAAGGGTTAAGCCAGTAATTCCAGGTATGGGGTTTTTTATGGGTAGTTTAGTCCCTACCCATGTCCAATTTCTCCTAATTCTATGTTCAAAGTTACCAAAACTTTGTGGGTCTTTATCCAAATTGCATGATTCATTAAAAATTGGAATGAGCTTGTTGTGGTATGCTAACTTATGAATTTCAATTATTTGGAGGCTGATTTCACTTGTTCATTCAATATTTCATGATCTAACCTCTAAAAGTATAGCTGCCCAGTTATGAAGAAATTTCTTTTTTTTTTGTAAACTTCATGGTCATGATGATTCCGCAAGCATAATATGAATTTTCTTAAATTTTAGCATGTCTTAAAGTGTTCAACTACTCATGTTATTATGATAGTGCTTCCTATAAATTTAAGCACTTCATGTATGATTGAGTATAGGTAGTGCCACATGTAACCTTGATTTCTGAACTATGATTTTGGCTGATTCACGGGCGATTTCATGGCTAGTATTACAAATTCTCTAGCATGATATGATTCTCACGATTTAACTAGCGATTCATTTCATGTATGAATTTCTATGAGCACGTCGCCTGTTTTGGTAGTACTACTTATCACAGTAGGTTGGGGAGGCCTAGGTTACGCCCCGAATCTCGGAACTTCTACGTTCCGACGGTGGGGTTATGTTGGGACATCCTCGGTGACTGTCCCTATGTCCTACAGGGCCTTCACACAGAGTGATATCACGCCTTCATGGTTCATACCCTTAGAGTATGAGACGACCTCCCGACTAGGTTTACATTTGGGGCTCCATGTGTGGCTCATATAGAGGGTATGTCGGTTATAGAAATCTTCCACTGTTCCTCATTGTTTTCATGCATGTTATGAGTATGTTTTGTTTGGCTCAAGTCATGTTTTATGAAATGCTTTCTCTCGTGTTATGACTATGATAGCTTTATGAATGTTTTAGCTAAAACCTTTAGCCTTATGATATATTTATGATTTCAGTCGTTCAGTCATGATCACTCCTATAGCACATGTTTGTAAGCATTGTTTAGCATACCTTACATACTCAATGCCTTCAGAAATGCAGCTCATATATTCCGGGATACGCTGCAGCTCAACGTATTCCTAAGCTTGCTGATTATGCTCTATTTCAGTGGTAGTCACTCATGATTTAGAGGACTTCTGTTGACCTTGTTTTATTTTTTAGAATGTTGGGGTTAGTTGGGGTCTTGTCCCTTCAACCCTTCTAGTATGATTAGAGGCACCAGGACCTATGTTTAGTATTCAACCATATATGTTTGGATGCAGTATTGTTTCTTGTATCTCGTGATACGATTTTCAGTTAGTTCATGACTATTAAGTTAAACTTTCCCACTTATTTGAGTGAGTTAGATATATGCTTATGCCATAGGTCGACTTGAAGCCTCTCAAGGGTTCCTTGTCCCGTGTCTCACGATCGGGTGTACTCTCGGGTCGACAAACTTGGTATCGAGCAACGAGGTCATATGTGTCATAGGGATTAAAGCCGCGTTAAGGTAGAGTTATTTTTTCATAGGTGTGAAGCGCTACACTTATGATGAGGCTATAAACGTTTTACGAATATCCCCTTCTTTCATGATCTATGTCGTGCGGTCAAATCTTTTTCATCCTTCACAATTCATGTTATTCGCGATTGCGAAGGTATGGCTCCCAGAGGATAACGGAAGGAGGAACGAAATGATGAAGGTCATGAGGTGGCAATGATAATGGCGTCAACAAGCCCCACTTATTCAGGAGCGAGCTTTGAGCCGGCTGCTCATGCCAAGTTTAGGGCGCGATTCAAATGTTAGCGCTTGAGATTTGACCGCTCGAGTAAACAACAAGCTGTGCCTTGCTTCTTCCTCGGAAATGGCAATGCGGCGGCAGCTCGTATCGAGAGGACTTTCTAAGGGATGAACCCTCCTGAGTTCACAGGGGCAAAGGTGGAAGAGGATCCGCCGCAGTTCATTGAGGAATTTTGAAGGTCACTTAGGTGATGGGGGTGACAAATGATGCATGGACTTTGGCCTCATATGTCAGTGAAGGAGGTCGCTTATATTTGGTTCGAAGCAATGGAAGGACAGCGGGCGGCGGGCGAGCCTGCCTCGGTAGGATGAGTTCCACATGACCTTTCTCGGCCAGGTTCTTCCCTCGGGAGATGGGAGCTAAAGCCAGCCAGTTTGTTAACCTCAAACGGGGAAAAATTGCAGTGCTAGAATATGCACTTGAGTTCACTACTTTGTCAAAGTATGCCCCGATGTTAGTGATGGACCGAGAGAGTGCGGGTGGCAATTCGTAAGGAGTAGCCGAGTGTCTGGACAAGATTGCTGTAGAAAAGACATGCTTCATCAGGATATGGACTACCCACGGATAGCCCTATGCCCAGTAGATAGAGGCAGCGCATATGAGGCAAAGAGAGATCAAAAGGGCCAAGGCGATAGCCTGGAGTTCTCTCGGCCTAGGCCGGGGGTAGGCCTCCTGGCCCGGTCGACCACGGGTCCATTACATCAGCACCATCTTCAGTCAGTACCCCATCCAGGCCTCGAGATGATAAGAAAGTAGGACCTCGGGTTCAGTCATAATAAGCATGCACACAGAGGAGCTGCTCCATCTTATGCTAGTTGTGGCAAGAATCACCCAAGAAATGTTTGAGGTGGGCTCGGATGCTTGTTTCGGGTGTGGAAGGCCCGGACACAGACTCAACGATCTCCCTACAGCTTCGTCAGGGAGTGATGGAGCCCACTTCAACATTTAGTTCAGCGATTCCGGGGCGTCGCCTCAGCGAAGGTGCTTCGACTGATTGTTTGCTTGTAAAAGCAATGTAAGCAAGTTTTATACGCCAGCTCAGCGGGCAGAGACTTCTCCCGATGTGGCATTTACAGGTATGCTATGAGTCTTTCATATTGATTCTTATGCTTCCATTAGATCTAGGAGCCATACTTTCTTTTTGTGACCTGCCATTGCTGAGTCCCTTTGGAGTCGGTCTAAAATTTTATCAGTAACCATTTTTTGTATCTACTCTGGTATGATTCAGTCACTTAAGACATTATATAGAGGTTTCCCATTATAAATTCTTGCATAAGGTTACCTTCCATGAGACATAGTAGAATTGACTATGATCGATTTTGAGCATCATCTTGGTATGGATTGGTTTGTTTGCGTTATGCATATGTTAACTGTAGAACTCGAGCGGTGCGGAGTTTTGATTTCCAATTGAGCGGTTTTAGAATGGAGGGTGGTTCAGCGGTACCTGGGTTTCTTTATCTCTATCTTAAAGTTAGGAAAATGATTTTCAAGGTTGTATTTACCATTTGGTTAGGGTTAGGATGTCATATCTGAGACCCTGACCATTCAGTCAGTGCTGTGGTGTGTGAATATCCCGAGGTATTTCAAATGAACTACCAGGTGTTCCTCCTGAGAGGGGAGATTGATTTTGAGATTGATCTTTTACTGACACGTAAGCCATATCATTCTCACCGAATGGCCCAGCCGAAGATAAAAAAGTTAAGAGAGCAGTTGAAGGATTTTCTGGATAAGTTTCATTAAGACCAGAGTAAGTCCCCATGGGGTGCCCTGGTTTATTTGTTCGGAAGAAGGATGGATCTCTTCGAATGTGTGTTGATTATCGGCAACTTAATAAGGTCACGTCAGAACAGAGTACCCTTACCCAAAATCGATGATTTGTTTGACCAGCTTTAGTGACAAGTGCTTCTCCATTGATCTCGGAATGCAGGTATCACTAGCTCGAGTTCGGGAGAGTGATATTCAAGAAGCCTTTTAGAACCAGTATAGCCTTTATGAATTCGTTGTTATGTCTTTTGAACTTAATGCCCTACCCCAGTTTTATGGATCCGTGAGCAAAGGTATCGAGGCATATCTGGACATGTTCGTGATCGTGTTCATTGACGACATATTAATATATAATTGAGGAGGAACATCTTTTGCACACCTAAGGAGTGCTTTCCAAACCCTCAAGGACAGCTAGTTATTCGCCAAGTTAAGCCAAATGTGAGTTTTGAATCAGTTGCATTCTTAGGACATGTAGTGTCAAGCGAGTATAAGGAGTAAGACTCCCGAGAAAAATAAGCTGATGGCTAGCTGAACCGGGCCGCCGGATATCGGGAGCTTTTGGTCTTAGCGGGTTACTATCGGAAGGTTCATAGAGTTTCTCTCATCATTTCATCCCCGTGGCTAGAATTGACTTAGAAAAGGTGAAGTTCCAATGGTACGGAAGGCTTGTGAAGAGCTTCCGGGAATTGAAGGAGTGGACTCACTTCAACAGAGTGTTGACTTTACGGAGAATGCCCAGGTAAGCCGTTGTATATTATGATGCTTCGGAGTCGTACTGGATGTATTGATGCAGCATGGAAAAAGTCATAGCATATGCATTCAGACAGTTGAAAACTCCGAGAAAAAAATTGCAACCCATGATCTTGAGTTGGCCCGCGGTGGTATTTGCTTTGAGAATGTGCGACACTGCCTTCGGGTTCATGTAGATGTATTCCTTAGGACCCACAGAGGCTTACAATATATACCCGGATTCTTGATTGAGTTAGATGCATGTGCATACCATGGGTCGACTTGGGGTCTCTTGGAGCTCTTGTCCCGTGTTACGTCTGGGTCTCCGTTCGAACATGACAAACTTGGTATCGGGGAATTAGGAAAAGGAAAGAATAAGGCGTGGAGCTGTAGGGAGGTGCCATAAGTGTACATCACGGATGAGTACCACGAGTCGTGGTCACCCCGCCAACAACTCAGTTAGGTCACCCGTTAGGGCCACCTATGATTATTTTCTGTGTGAAGATATAGTAAAAAGAGGTTTTCTGTAATTCCTAAGTTGCTAAAGCCTAAAATATAACATTTTGGGTTATCAATTGTGACTTTTAAAGGGGTTAAGTTCATTTAGACCTTATTTAAGTTCATTTTAGACATTATTCATCCATGCATGCAAAGTAGAAGAGAATTGAGAGGGTGATCAAGCTTGTGATCTTCAAATTCTTTCAAATTCCTTTTAGGCATTCAAGGGAGAGTAAGAATAAGCTACCAACAGGTATGTAAGGTTATGAATGGGTGATTTCTTTCACACTCATGCCTAGTCCCTCTCTAAAGCATGAAATTCTATGTCTAATCCATGGGGTTTTAATCCAAATGCATGAATCTTCTATTTCTATACATGGGTACGATTTCAATATGATTCTACTATTGAATTATGAAGTATGGGAAAATTTTATAATATTTTCAATTTAAAATCATGATTCTAGTCTAATAAATTAAAAGCCCATGGATGAGATATTCATGAAAGATGAGATTTGTGACGAATATATGATGATGATGAGATATTATGATGAAAAGCATGATTTGAAGCTACCCATATTACAATTATGATTTCGGTGAGAATTGAGTATTTCTATGTATGATAAATCTTTGGGCAATGCCCACATGTTAAGTATGAATGGTGATTTTTCCAAAATTAAGCTTACAACATTATTTTGGATCAAAAACACCAATTATAATTTCATCTTGTGGTATGTTTTGAGTTCATGTTTTCCTATGTCTATATAGCTTACCACATGGTTTTGGAGCGAAGGCTCTCAATTATGATTTCACCTTGTGGTATGTCATGAGCTAAAGCTTCTTATATGCATGATTTCATATTTGAGATGTATTTGATTATTGAGCTTCGTCAATAGATGATGTTGAGCTTCGTTAAAAACGACGTAGAGCATATGCATATTTTGGGAGTGATGTCTAGCACCGACTAGGCTAAGGGCCAGATCACCTTATGCTTTAGAACTACGCGCCAACGTACCTATATACATTATGACTTTGGGACCTCCCTTTGAGCTTCCTCTGCCGAATGGCCCTTCAGCTTGATATCGATATCATGGTATCGTCCCTAGTCTTGACAAGGCTTTGGACGGCTCTACCCACTTGAGTGTGATAGTCGGCACCACGTAAGCTCTATCAAGGTATGTTGGTTAAAAAGATGAGTCTCCTGTTATTCCTCATGATTTCAGATATGCATATTCATTACTTATGAGATCTATGTAAATACATGTTCTAAAGCAGGTTTGAGTCATTGTTCAACTTCACTTATAAATGTAAGAATTCAGCTTTGAGTCAATCGATTCAGTTATGAAGTTATGTTATGTCATGTTATGAAGAGATCATTATTTTAGAAAGAATGCATGCAAGCCCTACTCTCAGATTCTTAATGTTTATGTTTTACTTAATGCATTTTCTTTACTCGGTACATTCCACATACTGATTGCATACTCTATGATGTATCATTTCATGATATAGGACCCGACTCTCAGGTTCAGCCCCGCTCGTAGTCAGCTTATCAGAGTTAGCATTCATATTGTGGGTGAATCCTAATCCCCCGAGGACTAGACTACTCAGACTTCTTTTGGGTATTTCAGTTTTAGTTGTTTTAACTAGTTGGAGTCTTGTCCCATTAGTTCATCAGATTTAGAGGCTTTTCAAACATATGTATGTGTCCGGCTTCGGATTTCGTATTTTGATGTTATGCTCAAGTTAGACATCCGCTATGATTATATTGTGGTTATTCAGCTTCTTGATTGATTTAGATGTATGCTTATGCCATGGGTCCACTTGGGGTCTCTCGGGGCTCCTTGTCCCATATTACGATTTGGGTCTTCGTTCGGGTTGTGAAAAACTTGATATCAGAGCCATAGGTTTGAAATATCCTAGGATGTCTGAAAGCTGCATTAAGTAGAGTTTTTTTTCTTGGGTGTGAAATGTGTCACACTAATGACAAAGAGGCTACGAGACGTTTAGGAAATGTTCCCTTCTTTCATTAGGGTAGTTCAGTTGTGCCTATAGGTCATTTAACTACCTTATGGCCAGGAAGATGATTTCTAAGGGTTGTGTGTACCATCTAGTTAGGGTCAAGGATTTTGAGTCTGATACCTAGATTATCCAGTTAGTTCCAGTAGTATGTGAGTGTCCAGAGGTCTTTCCTGATGATTTGCCAGGTGTTCTGCCCGAGCGGGAGATCGACTTTAGTATTGACCTTCTTCCCGACACGCAACCTATATCTATTCCTCCCTATAGAATGGCTCCAGCCGAGCTAAAAGAGTTGAAAGAGCAGTTGAAGGACTTGTTAGATAAGGGTTTCATTAGACCGAGCGAGTCTCCTTGGGGTGCACCAGTCTTATTTGTCCGAAAGAAGGATGGTTCCCTTCGCATGTGCATTGATTATCGACAATTGAACAAAGTCACTATCAAGAACAAGTATCCTCTGCCCAGCATTGATTATTTACTTGACCGACTTCAGGGTGCCAACTATTTCTTCAAGATAGATCTCAAATTCGGGTATCATCAGCTCAGAGTTCGGGAGAGTGATATCCCGAAGACAGCCTTCAGGATGCTGTATGGTCATTATGAGTTTGTAGTTATGTCTTTTGGACTAACGAATGCTCCTGCAGCTTTTATGGACTTGATGGTGTTCAAGCCATACTTGGACATGTTTGTGATCGTGTTCATTGATGACATCCTTATATAATCTCAGAGCGAGGAGGTGCATGCCGCTCATTTGAGAGTAGTGCTTCAGACTCTCAAGGATCGTCAATTATATTCCAAGTTCAGCAAGTGCGAGTTCTGGTTGAACTCCATAGCCTTTTTTGGGCAATGTGGTATCAAGTGAGGGTGTAAAGGTAGATTCTCAGAAAATCGAGGTGGTGAAGAATTGGCCTAGACCCGTGAATCCTTCATATATTTGAAGTTTCATGGGTTTAGCCGACTACTATCGAAGATTTGTTGAGGGTTTCTCATCCATTGCAGCACCTTTGACCAAATTGACTCAGAAGAAGGTGAAGTTTCAATGGTTGGAGGCTTGTGAGAAGAGCTTCCCAAGAGTTGAAGACCCGACTTACCTCAACACCGGTGTTAACCCTACCCGAGGGTACCGATAGATTCGTGGTGTGTTGCGATTCTTCAAGGATTGGACTTGGGTGTGTGTTGATGCAGTATGGTAAAGTGATAGCATATGCCTCTAGAAAGTTAAAAGTTCATGAGAAGAATTACCCTACCCATGACCTTGAATTGGTCTCGATGGTGTTCTCCTTGAAGATATGGTGAAGAATTACTCTACCCATGACCTTGAATTGGTCTCGGTGGTGTTCTCCTTGAAGATATGGTGAAATTACCTGTATGGGGTCCATGTGGATGTGTTTACGGACCATAAGAGCTTAAAGTATTTGTTCACGTAGAAATATCTCAATCTTCGACAAAGGAGGTGGTTGGAACTACTCAAGAACTACAATATGAGTGTCCTTTACCATTTGGGTAAGGCTAATGTGGTAGCGGACACACTTAGTAGACTCTATATGGGGAGTGTGTCCCATGTGGATAAGGGGAAAAAGGAGCTAGTGAAGGAGGTACATCGACTCGCTAGGTTGGGAGTGAGGTTGATTGACTCGACTGATAGCGGTGTGGTGGTTCGGAACGAATCAGAATCGTCCTTGGTGACTGATGTGAAAGCTAGACAAGATGAGGACCCAATCTTGATAAAGTCGAAGGAAGTTGTTCAAGGTCAGAAGGTGGATGTCTTCTCCCAAGAGGGAGATGGTGAGCTTCGGTAGTAGGGTCACTTATAAGTCCCAGACGTGGATGATTTGAGGAGCTGGATATTGCATGAGGCTCATGGATCTAGGTATTCTATCCATCCAGGTGCCACCAAGATGTACCTGACTTACGGAAAATCTGTTGGTGGAATGGCATGAAAACGGATATTGCAGAATTCGTAGCTAAGTGTTCAAACTGTCAGTAGGTAAAGGTTGAGCATAAGAGACCGGGAGGTGTGCTTCAGGATATCAACTTTCCTACTTGGAAGTGGGAAGAAATTAATATGGATTTTATCACAGGTATGCCTCGTACTCATCGACAATATGATTCCATTTGGGTTGTGGTAGACAGGTTGACCAAGGTTGCATATTTTTTACTAGTTAAAACCACGATTTGGCAGAGGATTATGCCAAGCTATATATACGGGAGTTGGTCCGATTGCATGGAGTACCCTTATCCATCATTTCAGATCGAGGTACTCAATTCACCTCTCAGTTTTGGATGTCGTTTCAAAAAGGATTGGGTACACAAATTAAGCTCAGCACAACATTTCACCCACAAACGGATGGTCAAGCAGAACGGACAATTCAAACCCTCGAGGAAATGTTGAGAGCATGCGTAATTGACTTCAGAGGTAACTGGGATGAGCATTTGCCACTGATCGAGTTTGCCTATAATAACAGCTATTACTCTAGCAATCAGATGGCGACGTTCGAGGCTCTCTACGGGCGGAGATGTAGGTCGCCCATCGGATGGTTTGAGGTTGTGATGCAGCACTAACAAGGCCGGATTCGGTTCATGAAGCAATGGAGAAGGTTCAGTTAAGAGACAGGTTTAAAACTGTACAGAATCACTAAAAGTCTTATGCGTACATGAGAAGAAGTGAATTAGAATTTAAAGTCGATGGCAAGGTATTTCTGAGAGTGTCTCCCATGAAGGGAGTGATGCGATTTGGAAGGAAAGGAAAACTTATTCCCTGCTATATCAGCCCATACCGGATAGTGAGACGTGTTGGAAAGGTGGCTCATGAGTTGGAGTTGCCTTCAGAATTAGCTTCTGTGCATCCGGTGTTTCACGTATCGCTTTTGAAGAAGTGTTTGGGTGATCAAGCTTTACTTGTCCCGGTGGACAGTGTTGGTGTAAAAGACAGCCTTAGCTATGAGGAGGTTCCGGTGAAAATACTGGATTAACAGGTTCGAAGGCTAAGGAACAAGGAAGTAGCTTCATTTAAAGTGTTATGGAGGAATCAACATGTTGAAGGAGCTACGTGAGAGGCCAAAGCGAATATGATGGCTAGATACCCATATTTGTTCTCTACCGGTGCAGTTTCAGCTTTGAGGTATCAGTTTTGCCCTAAAACTCTATTTAGTTTCATGTTCAGTTCATCTGCGCAAATTTCTTTTATGTATGTGGATGTATGTATGATTCGCTAATTCAGTTCAACTGTGTAGTTTGAATCGGAGGTAATCATTCCGTCAGTTTTTAGTTTAGATGATCAGTATTTGACTATGATAATTACATATCTATGCTTTTCTGTGTGTTTTCCAACAATCGGGTATGAATGTTCCCAAGGGGGAGATATCGTTATACCCCGGAAGCCCAAGAATAAGACCTGGGAGTTGAAACAGAGGAAAAGCTAGAATTTTACAGTAAACTTAGAACGAGTCATGAGGAGACTCGTGAGGACTATCCACTAGTCATGATGTGACTCGTGTGGAAGGCCTAGGAATTTAGTGAGAAGGCTGGAAGAAATGAGACTGCATGGGCAAGACCAAGACTCGTGGTTAGGCCGCACAAGTCGTTGGGTCATCCATGGGGGAGGGGAATTAGGAAAAAGAAAGAATAAGGGCAGCAGACTTGAGGGGAGGTCCCCACAAGTCGTGGCCAGTTCCCACGATTCGTGGGATGAGTCGTTAGCAAGACTGGAGTAAAATTTGATGAGGCGACGCAGTGTAAATCACGGTGGTGACCGCGAGTCATGGTCAATCATAATGAGTCGTCAGGTCACCAATCTCTCTTTTTCCTATCCCTATCCCGATGAGCCGAAACTAAAGCTCTTATTTTCTGTTGAGTAATAGTTCTAGTAAGCCTTGAATGAGCCCCTCGAAA
>JACEIK010000428.1:164505-178068 GCA_018107945.1 Datura stramonium | reverse complement strand
CTTGCCAGATTGGGGGCCTACCTAATCTTTATGTTTTATGCTTTTTAAATAAGATTTCCTCCGCTTAATGGATAATCATTTGTTACCAATGGAGAATTTCCGTTAGGGTCACGTAGCAGTTATTTTCTGCGAATTTAGTAAGGATTTTTCCGTAATTCCTAAGTTTCTAGGGCCTAAACTAGGGCGTTTTGGGTTATGAATAGTGACTTTTAAAGGGTTTAAGTTCATTTTATACATTATTCATCCATGCATGCAAAGTAGAAGAGAATTGAGAGGGTGATCAAGCTTGTGATCTTCAAATTCTTTCAAATTCCTTTTGGGCATTCAAGGGAGAGTAAGAATCAGCTACCAACAGGTATGTAAGATTATGAATGGGGGATTTCTTTCACACCCATGCCCAATCCCTCTCTAAAGTATGAAATTCTAAGTCTAATCCATGGTGTTTTAACCCAAATGCATGCATCTTCTATTTCTATACATGAGTATGATTTGATTATGATTTCACTATTGAATTATGAAGCATGGGCAAATTTTATAATATTTTCAATTTAAAATCATGATTCTAATCTAATGAATTAAAAGCCCATGGATGTGATGTTCATGAAAAATGAGATTTGTGATGAATATATGATAATGATGAGATATTATGATGAAAAACATGATTTGAATCTACCCATGTTTACAATTATGATTTCGATGAGTATTGAGTATTTCTATGTATGGTAAAGCTTTGGGAAATGCCCACATGTTAAGTATGAATGGTGATTTTTCTGAAATTAAGCGTACCACATTGTTTTGGAGCGAAAACCTTCAATTATTATTTCAGCTTGTGGTGTGTTTTGAGTTCAAGTTTTCTTGTCTAGCTTACCACTTGGTTTTGGAGCGAAGGCTCCCAATTATGTTTTCAGCTTGTGATATATCTTGAGCTAAAGCTTCTCATATGCATGATTTCATATTTGAGATGTATTTAATCATTGAGCTTTGTTAATAGACGATGTTGAGCTTCATTATAAAATGATGTAGAGCATATGCATGTTTCGGGAGTGATGTCTTGCACCGAGTAGGCTAAGGATCGATCATCCTTTTCCTTCTGAACTATGCGCGAATGTAGGTTTATACATTATGACTTTGGTACCTCCCTTTTGAGCTTTCCCTTCCCGGATGGGCCTTCATCTTGATATCAATATCATGGTATCATCCCCAGCCCTGGCAAGGCTTTGAACGGCTCTACCCACTTGAGTGTGATAGTTGGGACTATGTAAGCTCTATCGTGGTATGTCAGTTAAAAGACGAGTCTCCCATTGTTCCTCATGATTTCAGATATGCATATTCATTACTTATGAGATCTATGTAAATACATGTTCTAAAGCAGGTTTGACTCAATATTCAACTTCACTTATAAATGTCAAAATTCAGCTTTGAGTCAATCGATTCAGTTATGATGTTATGAAGTTATGTTGTGTCATGTTATGTAGAGATCATGATTCAGAAAGAATAGCGGTCTTACTTATCATGTACTCTCAAATTCTTAATGTTTATGTTTTACTTAATGCATTGTCTTTAAATAATTTTCTTTACTTTAGCGGTCTTACTTATCCTGCATACTTGTATATTCCACGCACTGACCACATACTCTATGTTGTATCATTTCATGATATAAGACCTGGCTCTCAGGTTTAGCCCCACTCGTAGTTAGCTTATCAGAGTTAGCATTCATATTGTGGGTGAGTCCTCATCCCCCAAGGACTAGACTACTCAGACTTCTTTTGTGTATTTCAGTTTCAGTTGTTTGAGCTAGTTGGGGTCTTGTCCCATCAGTTCGTCAGATTTAGAGGCTTTTTAGACATATGTATATGTTCAGCTTCGGATTTCGTATTCTGAAGTTATGTTCAAGTTAGACTTCCGCTATGATTATATTATGATTATTCAACTTCTTTATTGAGTTAGATGTATGCTTATGCCATGGGTCGACTTGGGGTCTCTCAGGGCTCCTTGTCCCGTTTTACGATCTGGGTCTCCGTTCGGATCGTGACATCGACTATAGACCATTGTACAAAAACGGCTGATGTGACAAAGACAAAGGAGCCTGATGGTATACATTGTCCTGTGTTGTCTATCAGTGAGTGCAATGCGTGTATTAATATTGTTCTTACTCAGTTGTATGGCATGCAAATGCTCCAGATGAGTATGAGCAAGGTGACGGATGAGTAGCTACAACAGCTAAGTATGGACTACCCTTGAATGAACACTCTAGGGCTCTCTGTAGAGTTGGGCTAGGTTCTTATGAGTTTTGACGATAATGATACTATTGATAAGGAGCAGGCTGAATTTACTCAGATTTGAAGTTTGATGGTGATGATGGAGATTACTCAGAGATGGGGAAGCTGCTTATGCCCCCAGAAATGATGAGGATTATGCCCAGGGAATTCTTCTTTCACTCTTTTACTAATGTAATATTATTTTAGCACTGAGGAAAATGCTCTTGATTAAGTTTGGGGTGGGAGAAGTAAATTTCCTTATACCATGTATGGCTTGATTTCTAAATTTAATCATGGTGGGCCTAGAATTTTTTTTGTAGTGCATCATTTATTCCGTCTAGCTTGTAGTGTTCTCGTGATGTTTTTTTCATTTTTCTTTTGTTTGGGTTCCCTTGGTTTTTGTTCTTGGTACTTATCTGGTGGATAGTCCTTTAGAACCAATTAGAGGGTATAGAGTTTTTTTGATTCATAGTCATGACTGTTCCTGATGATGGATGGATTGATGATGACCATCTTAAGGAAAAATTAGTCATTGTTAGGAGAGCCATAACTTGAGACCTTATAAATGCTAGGTTCTTCACTTACGGTATCATTGAGACTTTGTATAATTCACTCAAAAATACATGAAAAGATAGAAATACTTAGAATTTTTGAAATTGACTCCTATGCTGCAAAAATTGGGCTTAATAATTCGAGAAATTCAATATGGACATATATTTTTATGTAATCTTGATTAACATTTTTGAATCATTTGTACCATCGTGTCAGTGAAATTTTTTGTATGCTCCTTGCTTGCAATTTGATGTTTAGAACTTGTCTGGTGTGTATGCTAAACAAAATGAATGTGTTGGATCTAGGAAGCGATATGGGCATTTTGTTGGTAGCTTATTTTTATCTCAATTTTTCCAACCTTAATGTAATTATCCTAGTTTACCATTGCCATAGCCGATACTTTTGATAGCCCTATTACAAGCTTAATCCCTTTATTTCTATTGACCTTTATTTTGATCCAAACAACTCCTAGAGCAATTTTAATTGATAATTTTGTATAAAAGAAGCACAAGTGAAGAGAAGAAGGGAAATTCTAAAGTGTGGAAATTAGAAAAAAAAAAAGAAAAGGGGTGAAAATATAAAACAAGGAGGGTGAGGTTATGGAAAAAAAGAAAAAAAGTTAGAAAAATGAAAGAATGAAAAGATTGAAAAGAAAAAAAAATTCTGAATGAGCTTAATGATGTCGCCCAAATTACACCTCGTGAATGAGATATAAAGTGGTCGATGTCAAATATAGAACCCAACCAGGATTGGGGTCGAATCCCACGAGGAATATGATGAGAACTTTAGTTAATGCGTTTAACTAATACTATTGGCTTACTTATTTCCTAAGGGAGAAAGTTTGAAACACAAAGTAATAAACAATAGTAGAGACTAGTAGATGATTAATTTAGTTTCAGTTGTATTCAATCAACAAATTGACTAGGATTGCGTTCCACATGACTTCATATCCACAAGGCTTTTATACTAGTGATCTATTCTGGTATTTAGCATGCAATATTGGTAATTTAAATTCACCTAAATGGTTTATCCCCAATCTAGATGATTATCACCACGCAACTTGATCCGTATACGGGTGTATGCTTAATTAATCCTTACCTTTAATATCAGATTAGCTATTCCTGGACAAGGTCAAGCTATTAGATGAGCGTTGATAGCCTCAAATCTCCATTGTTAGACCCTTTTTCCATTCATTACTCCCTTGATCCTGTGAGTAAGAATAAGGAAATTTCCAACGTTTGCAACCGTTAAGAAGCAATTAAAACGAAGGGAAAAAATAATACATGCATAAACCTCACTCAAGATTCACTAATTATTTTACATATGTGTGTTAATTCATTATGGTTCCCACAACCCTAGTTATGGGTTTAGCTACTCATAATTGAATGATCACAATTACAAAATAAATAAGAAATCATAATTGTAACTTACAAAGATTAGTAGAAGAAAACCACTAGAATTGAATAAATCACCAAAGCCAAAGAACCAAACTTCAATGTTGTTTAATCCTCAAAATCAAGAACAAAATTACAAACTTCGTTTATTGAACCAAGAATGATCATTCACAACACCAAAATTCATGTGTAAAGTAGTAGAAAAATGTGTCCTAAAAATAAACCTAAATAATGTATTTATAGTGTCAAACAAAACTTTTCCTAATTAAAAGAAGAATCCAGGTCGGCAGTGGCAATGGGCCAAGTAATGACTCGTTGGCCAGCATAATTTAGTCATCCTCGGCAAACTGTCCAGTCTTGGTAATGGGTCACCTAATGACTCATCAGGTCAGGGCACGAGTCGTTAGGTCCCTCTTGGCATTGGATCACTAAACTTCTAGTGCACATGACAGTTTCGCCTATTTCTCTCATGATGAGTCGTTAAGTCTCCTGACGACTCGTGATGTCCTCTATTGCATCGTTCAGCAATGTCTCAGTACTTTATTCTCGCAGTCTTCATGCCAAACTCAATGACTCGTTACCAGATGTAACGATTCACACCTTCAACCTTACCTACACTGGCTCTTCTCATGAAAAACTTGATCTCCTCCCACGACTACAGGAACGAGTCGTCCATTGAGACGACGACTCGTTATCTGGCTAGCAATCTGCACTTTGTTCCATTTTTTTCTTACTTTACCCATTTCACGTTCCGAACCTATTTTTCTGCAACTCTTAACAAAAGCACATTATATCTGCATAAACATATTTGGAATTTGCATATCTTCTTAGTTTTAAGCGTCAAAAGTGCCGTAAAATCAAGGCACATCAACACTCTCAACTTAGAACTTTTGCATGTCCTCAGGCAAAAACAATTAAAATAAAACTAACTCGACGCTTCAATCAAAAGAACTCTAGGAAACCTAGGGAAGTCACAACTCTTAATCAAATCAAATTTTCTAACCCCTCCTCTATCATACATAACCAAATCACAATGCATATGTAAAATTTTCAATCATGACAAAAAGGAATCAAAACATGCAATAATATTGTCACTTACAACCATGCATATAGTCCTATGACTCTGACCTAGAGAGTTTGCAGACCATTTTGTTGACCAAGTTCCCTCACCACAAAGAAGTCCCAAACTCACACATATGTATATGATCATAACAATATATTTCTCTTGGGACCGAGTAAAAGAACACTCGCTCTCACAAAGAAATTCTAACTGTGCACATTCAATACCATAAGCTTGCCTTTACTTTCAATACCTCGGTTTTCAGACGGGTCAACTAGGATAACTGTAGGACTTTTTTAGATTGTAACATTGGCTCAGGGTTGGGTATGGTACATATGGGAATAGTAGCTTAACCCTCCTTGGCACTACAGTCACTTTGGCTCCACTCTTGACCTTCTTTTCACATCTTTCCCTTTTTTGTACTTTCTCCTTCTTTTTCCCTTTTTTGCAAGTACGGGTGCGGTTTTTCTTCTTTTAAGAAATTTCATTTATTCTTTCTCACGTTCATTTTTCTTTTTGCTCTTTTTTTTCTCTTTATCATTAATTTTTTTTCTCTTCTTCATTATGCACACCGCTCCCGCCTTTTTATTTCCATTACTTAGTTTCGTTCCACCCTACTCTTCTTATTTACCCCTATGATAGCCACCCTCAACTTAGGCGATTTTTCTGAGTTGAGGTTCATAGTGTCCAAGGAGGGACCAGGGCTAAAACAGGTTCATTATAATCAAAGCAGGAAGGTGAATTGGTTTTAACAAAAAGAAGGGTCAATTTAAGCTCAAAATTGGGATTAAGGGATATTTATTTCCATTTGGTAGGTCTTTTAAGGCTTTGTGGACTATTCATCAAAAAACAGCCTATGATCCTTTCCTAATTTCCCATCCTATATCTCGGTATGACTGATCAGGCAAGTTCTAGATTGACACACACAACAGAACTAGCTATGAAACCTTACTCACATAATGCACAGACCAACATCATCACTTCTACTAACTGCTAGTTCAGGTATAGTCACAGACTGGTAAACATGTTCACAATATTAATGTCATGCAAAGATTCACAAAGGTCATGCTTGTCTACTTTAACACACACACATAAATAAAAATTGAGGAGGGGTATCACATTATCGGTTCAAATAAATTCAAAAATTCATGCTATTGACTTCCTTGAGTTCACCTAATTATCTTTCGGCTGACACAAAACAAAACACAAAAACCTAAACGTGCCGGTTCTACTAGATAAGGAACACCCTAGGGAAAAGATATCTGGTAAGAAAAACCCTCAGGTTATGTTCAGCAAAAATACAGGTATCCCTCCCCACCCCATCAAGAAAAGCATGAGGCGTCCTCGAAACATATAAAAAAATAAAACATGGGAATAGGGAACATACCTGTGCGAACTACGCGTCTACGGCCTGGTCAGTGGAGGGCGTAGATACACCTCCAATATCCTCTCTTGTTCCACCGGGATAAACCGGTGCGTTCTCAGAACCAACTGAGGCTCGCGCCTTCTCCATGAGCTCTCGCTGCATCAACTTCGACCCTCCATCGAGTCTCATCTCTAGATAACTGCAGTGTTGCCTCCATCGCTCTCCGCTCTCTATTCTGCTCAAGGAGCAGAGCATCATCCTCATCAAGACTCACCTCCTAACGAGGTCTCTTTCCTTTATCGTGCACAACCAAATCCTCAGTGATAAAGTCAACTACCGGTGGTAGCTCCTCTTCACTCTCATCAGCGATCACTGGAAGCACGAGTGGAGGGATCGTAGTAACTTGTCATGCAGACAACTCCTGCACCTCAGCTCGGAGTGCTGCTACCTCCGCATACCATCTTGCCAACTCTAGCTCCTGTGACTGTGCAAGGCGCTCATCCAAAGGCCTCTCAAAGGAATCCAATAAGCCATGCACTGAACTGGAGAAACTCTCCAACTCTTTTGTAACCCACGTCTTTACCTGCTCCATTAGTACCTTGACAAGAAGAGCCATGTTCCTGTTGTTTTTCAGCTTTAGTCAGCCGCCTAGCCATGTCGATCAGGAATTCTTGGGAAATTGTGACTAGGCTGGCTGGAGAAGCACAAGAGGGTGCAACAGGTGGTTGAGTTGTTGCTACGGTAGATGAAGACTCTGGGACCTCAGCATGTGTGGGAATATCGGCTGCATCTGTAGCCGCAAGTTGGCTATCGGTCTCTCTAGCCTCTGTCGGCTCTGCCTCAAACTCGGTAAACCATGCAGCCTCAGTCTGTATACCGCCGCTCAATGCCTATGCCAATAAAGTAGATCCAGTGGATGCGGTAGACTGACTCCTCACTCTTGATACCGGGTTTGTCTCATCTCTAATCAACCCGATATCAGTGATCTTGTTGATCACCACTCGCTGATCAACTGACAGCAATTTTGGCACACTTGACTCTTGACAGAGTCGATGAATGAGGCATGGGAAGGGAATGGTGGTGCTGTCTACTATAGCCCGCTCCCGAATCTTCTTAGCAATATACCTCGAGAAATTTATGGCGTACCCGTCCATAATGCTTGTTACCAGTGCGGTTCTATCTTATGAAAGCACATTATTGTTACTGGTAGGTACCAGCCTGTGTCGAACCAGTGGCCACCAGAATATAGCCTGGAAGTTCAGTGTGGCCTTTTTATTTTGTGCTTCTGTGCCATGTAACCATTCAACTAACGGACCTTGTGTGACAATTATGCGTGACAGCCAAGTGTATTGCCTTATTCATTCTTCATTGCTCGGCTTCTTGATTTTTACTTTCTTGAGCTCAGTCAGTTTGTGATCGAACTCAGCTGTGTTCATCGAGGCCTGATAATCTGGACCATATAGCAGCCTAGAGATAGTCCTCTCCGAAATGTCTACAAGTATCTCCCGAACCAACACCTGGGTCAATGCAGGCCTCTTTTTCCAATCATAGCCTCCCACGGCTAGACGCTATAACGTGGCTGCGTATGAGGCATAGAATTATCTGACAAGGAAAGAACTGTAGCTCCCGGATGGCTCAGTCAACCACCCAAATCGGTATCGCTCGAACAATGACTAAACCTTCGGGAGGTCCTTGAGGCCCTGTAGTGACTAATCTGGGCTCCTCATAAATGCTCCTCTTCGGATGGCCCTTGTCTTTAGGAGCTATATCACTGTTGTAAATGGCCCACATGCCATGGACACACCATCGCCTCACCATCCGTGGTTGCTCAGTTGATATGTGTGAGGTCTCAGTCATCTCATCTTCCATGCTCTCCTATTGGGCATGTGATTCATCAGCACCCTCTGCATTTGCCGCAGCTGTGGTAACCTCAAGGGAAATCAAGATTGCGGCCCCAACATTCCCTTTTTCTCAGCTGGGTGGGTCTCTTGCAACTGGAGATGGAGAAGCAACCATGGTTGTCAGATTTGTAGGGCGTTTTGTCCTAGACCTGGTTGGTTTCCTCTCAAGCTGCGCCTCTAAGATCTGGTATTCCTCCACCGAGCCACTAGACTCTTCTGAAGATGTGGGCTCATCCCTCAGTCTGCGATATGAGGGCTGACTTTTCTCCGGCCCCTACTTCTTGGCCGGACCCTTTTTGGTGTTCCTTTTGGTGCTATTGTACCTTTGGAATGACGGTTAGTATGCAAGATGAGATGAAATAAAATTAGAATTTAACTACTTTCGTGCAGACTGGAAAAGGGACATAATGAGTCGTTGCCACTGTCAATGACTCGTGAGGTCACTTGTCGTTTGCGGGTCAGATTTTCTTTTGTTGCACCAGTGAACTTAACGACTGGTCATGATGAGTCGTTCTTTGTGGCAATGACTCGTTAAACCAATCGTGAGATAAATGGTTTACATTTCTATTCCCCCACTTAGGATGAGCTACATCACGAGTCATGAGGTGATACCACAACTCATTATGTGGCTCGTGCTCAAGAGTCCATTTATAGTCATGGTGAAAGGTCATGTAACGACTCGTTAGGCTTGCCCACGAGTCGTTACATAAGGCTTCATCACTAGGTATCAGACAACCCACACCCATGTTCTATCATCAACTGGTATTTTAAATCCCAAAAGCACAAAAACCAAATTTCTTACAGCATTGCATTCAATTTTGATCACGATTTTAAGTTCAAAGCAACCTAGGGTTTTTGTCTGGTATCAAACATAAATCATCAAAAGCATTACAATGTTACAGAGATGAGTCAGTGAAAAACACTTGTAAAAGGAGAATAGCATTACTCACAATGATCAAGATTAGAGGAAGGGTTTGTTAGCAATGATCTAGAGTAGAGGATGTCGCGATTGAATTCAACCCTTGAGCAGTTTCGAGTGTGATCGAGCATGTGTATGCTTTGTGAGTGAGAAATGATTTTGGGAGGATAAGAAAGTAGGAAATTTTACTTGAGAGTTTTGAGTTTTGATTTTGTGAGGGAATTAGTGTGTAAGATCAGGTGTTTTTATGTGTTTAGAATTAAATTTTTCCCCAAATACATGGGTCGGGTCGGGTGCTGAACTTTATTTACTGTTCCACGACCCACGTGACGAGTCGTTCATTGAAGAAATGACTCGTTATGCTTCTCATTCAGTTGATTCAGTTTAGGAACTTACCGGAGGCCCAACGAGTCGTGACATGAGTTGTTGGCCCTGTACTCTGATGGCCCTTCAGTGGTTTTGCCATGGGTCACTTGACGAATCATTGGGTTACCCCATGATTCGTTAAGTCACTCGTTGTCATCTTTTACAGCTCAATTGTCTCATCGAACTAGTATACTTAATGGAAGACCTGACGACTCGTTGTCATTGGGTCAACCGTGGTCTACAATGTTTTTAGCACTAGTGATCACGAATGGGCTTGACGAGTCGTTATGTTAGATGATGACTCGTCCTGTGATATTTGGTACCAGCATCTCAAGTTCATATATTTTTGTTTCAGCTTCAAATTTCCCATCTTAATTACCTGCACACATCAACACACGTAAACACGCCTCCCAAGAAGTGCCTGATTTAACATCGCGGAACAACACATGTATTTTTTATTACTTAGACTTCACCAAAGCACCTCCATGGGTTTCCTCCCATGCAACGCCTGATTTAACGGCACGGCACGACGCAAGTCCCTGGGTTACTCAGATTTCACCCAGAGCCCAAAGATCTACCTGCTTAAATTCTTCGCTCTTTCCCAAATACGCTTTCACCCGTTGACCACTCACTTTAAATCGCTTGCCTTCATGGTTCTCCAATTCAATTGCTCTATAGGAGAATACTTGGATCAATTGAAAAGGCCCCAACCATTTGGACTTCAACTTGATATGAAACAAGCGAAGCCTACAAATGAATAGTAACACCATATCACCCGAGCTGAACTCTCTCTTCTCGATCTTCTAGTCATGTTGGATTTTCATCCTCAGCGTATAAATTTCAGAACTTTCATAGGCTTTCAAACAAAATTCATCTAGCTCATTCAACTGATCAGCCTCAAGTTCGCAACCTCACTCCAGTTCAAATTCAACTTCTTGAGCGCTCATATAGCTTTGTGCTCAAGTTCGATCGGAAGATGACATGTTTTCCCATATACAAGCTGATACGAAGACATACCTATAGGAGTCTTGAATGCAGTCCGATAAGCCGATAAAGCCTCATCTAGCTTCCTAGCTTCCTAGACCAATCTGTCAGGTTAGCATTCACAGTCTTAGCTAAGATGGTCTTTATCTCCTGATTGGAGACTTCAACTTGCCACTAGATTGTGGATGATAGGATGTTGCCTCCCTGTGTTTCACCCTATATTTCTCCAATATAGTCCGAAACAACCGATTGCAAAAGTGCGAAACCCCATCACAAATGATGGCTCTGGGAGTCCCAAATCTGGCAAAAATATTCTACTTCAAGAATGTTGTGACACTCTTCCTTTCATTATTTGGAAGCGCAAATGCCTCCACCCATTTTGAAACATAGTCCACATCTACAAGTATGTACTTCATCCTGTTTGAGCTCACAAATGGGCCCATGAAATCAATGCCCCAAACATCAAACAACTCAATGACAAGGATGGGAGTAAGAGAGAGCTCATGCGATCACGTGCCTTTGCAAAATCATGTGCATCCTGGTGAATGGTTGGCCAATAGTTCCCACATTGCAGTATTTTGTGGGCTGTGAGAATCTCGCTGTGGTGACCCCAACAGGGGACGAGCTCCAATATGCTCAACATCTCGACCTCAGGTACATATCTCCGAATCACCCCATCAGCATAAATGTGGAATAGGTAAGGCTTATCCTAGAAAAACTTCCGTACATCAGACATGAATTTCTTCCGCAGGTGAAAAGATAAATTCTTAGGTACCACACATCACTCACCAGATAATTAGCGAAGTTTGCATACCATGGGATGAGATCCTATGAGGCAACTAAAACCTGCTCGTCGGGAAATACATCATCTATGCCAAGCTCATCCCAAAGTGCTGCATCTGCTTCCAATCTTGATAAGTGATCTGCCACCTGGTTTTCGATCCCCTTCTGATCCTTTACCTAGAACTAGAACTCTTGCAGCAATAGAACCCATCAAATCAACTGCGGCTTGGTATCCTTCTTCACCATCAGATATCTCAAAGCTACATGGTCTGTATGGACTATCACCTTAGTTCCAAGCAAATATGCCCAAAACTTCTCGAATGCAAATACTGTAGACAACAACTCCTGTTCTATCATGGTGTAATTTTTCTGAGCTGAATTAAGAGCCTTGCTAGCATAATAAATAGGGTGGAATATCTTTTCATGCCTCTGACCCAAAACAGCTCCCAGGGCCACTCCACTAGCATCACACATAACCTCAAATGGTAAAGACCAGTCAGGTGACACTATAATCAGGGTAGTGGACAATCTCTCTTTTAGGCATTCAAAATCCTTTAGACATGCCTCATCAAAAACAAACTTCATCTCTTTCTCAACCAGTTTACACAAAGGATGTGCAATCTTTGAGAAGTCCTTGATTCAATCTCCTATAAAACGCTGCATGACCCAAAAAGCTTTGAACACCTTTCACAGAAATTGGAGGTGGTAGACTAGAAATTACATCGATCTTGTCCCTGTCCACCTCAATACCCTTACCGAAAATCATGTAGCCTAGCACTATACCTTCTTTGACCATGAAATGACACTTTTCCTAGTTAAGAACCAAGTTGGTCTCTTCACATTGCTACAACACCTTGCTCAAATGAGCCAAACAATCATCAAATGAATCACCTACCACCAAAAAATCATCCATAAAGACTTCAATGTTGTCATTTTTATACCCCGAGGACTCAAACATCGGACTCAGCAGTTGAATGGGGAAAATTGAAAATCTGGGTTGCAGGCACAGGACGAGTCGTTGGACGACTCGTGAGGAGACCCCACGAGTCGTCAGGTGACTCGTGGGGAGATTTGTGTGAAAGGATCGTTGAAGGTCCCCACTGGTGAGGGAAAAACTCGTGGTCAGCCACCACGAGTCGTCAAGTCAGCCGTGTGGTGAAGTTGAAAAATAAAATTGGAGGATCGACCAGTGTACTTAATGGAAGGAGACCACGACTCATCATGTCAGGTAATGAGTCGTGGTGTGAGTCGTTGGGAGGAATTTTAATAAAATGGTTTTAAAGAGGCAGTGAATATGACGAGTGGTGGCCACAACTTGTGGCCACGGGTAATGAATCGTTATGTCATCCATTAGAGGTTTCAATGACCAGTTCAGATAGTGTACTTAACGAGCAAGGTGACGGATCGTGAGGACTGGCAACGAGTCGTCAGGTCACTCGTTGGGACCCCTGACAGTTATTTTCCTACGAGTTAGTAAGGGATTTTATGTAAATTCCTTAGATCCTAAGGCCTAAACTACGATGTTTTGGGTTATGAATAGGGAAATTTAAAGGGGTTAAGTTAAGATTTCACTCCATTATTTCATGCATGCAAGGTAGAGGAAGTTAGGGAGTGAATCAAGTCTAGAATTCATCAATCAATTGCAATTTCTTCTTGGGTCATCAAGTGAGGCTTAGAATATTATAATCCCATGTATGTAAGGTCATTAATGGGTGAATCCTTCCACACCCATGCTCCTACTCTATGATTTTACTTAAAATTTATCAAAAGCTCATGGGGTTTTGTAATCTATTTATAAAAATCAAATGATTTAATTATGGGTTTTGTGATTTTGAAATATTATCATAATCTATGGATTTTGGTCATCCTTTAAGATTTAAATTCATTATAATATTGTTGATTTCGATTTTCTAAACAATTAAGCTTAATTATGCATGCCCCATGATGAATCGATTCATGATCTACTATTTCCATTGTTGA
>JACEIK010000428.1:149920-160434 GCA_018107945.1 Datura stramonium | reverse complement strand
CGATGACTCGTGATGTCCTCTGTTTCATCCTTCAACGATGTCTCAGCACTTCATTCTCCTAGTATTCAAGATAGACTCAACGAATCGTTACTAGATGTAACAAGGCATACCTTCAACCCATCACCTACACTGGCTCTTCTCATGAAAAACATGATCTCCTAGATAGCAGTTCACACTTTGTTACAATTTCGCCTTACTTTACCCATTTCACGTTCCGAACCTGTTTTCTTGCAACACTTAACAAATAAACATTATATCTACATAACATACCCAAAATTTGCATATCATCTTTGTTTTAAGCGTCGAAAGTGCCGTAAAATCATAGCACATCACTTAATGTTGAAAATTCTCTACTAGTCACTGATAACATCCATGGAAACTCAACATCAACTAAGGAAGCTTTGGAAGTTCCAAGAGGACCCATGACAAGATCCTAAACAAGGAAATTTTAAGACCAACTTAATGGGTTGGAATTAGTTATTAAAAAGTATCTTGTGATGGAAGAAGATCTCAAGCTCTATGAAGATATTTTCTTCAAGTCTTACATCTATTTGAAGGCCCAAATTAAAGTTCAAATGGAGATGGAATAGAGCTCAAATCATCCCCTAAATTGAGAAATCACTACAGCAGTTTGAAATTAGTTTCTGGAATAATATTCAAGTGTTGTTTTATTCTATAATGACTCCTAGGACATTGTGTGTGGCAGCCTTCTATGCCATTTAATAGTTGTCTTGTTCTATGTTGACTTCGTAGGATAATGTGTGATGTAGTTTTCTAAGCCCTAGTATCATTTTTATTTATGATATCTTTTGACAAACCCCTTCTTCACTACTATATCAAGGGGTCTTTGTTCATTCATTAAAAATTAGATTTTGAAGATTAATATAGTTTGTCACGACCTGAACGTAGACCCGAATCAAGACACGGAATAAGGAGCCACGAGAGACCACAAGTTAACCCATGGCATGAACATTCATCTAACTCAATCAATACAACAAAAATAATTAACATGACGATCTTAGCATAAGTCTGAAATATGAATCTAAAGCTGAATATATTTTACTGTCTGAAAAGCCTCTAAGTCTGATGAGTTAATGGGACAAGACCCCAACTAACTCTCTAATACTAAAACTGAAAAACAAATGGTCAATATCTGAAAAACAAATGGTCCTCAAGAGATGAGGACTCACCATTAAGTTGGGTGCTAACTTTGGAATTGGCTATTAATGGGGCTGAGTCTGGGTACTAGGGCCTGTAACGTGAAGCGATACAACATAGAGTATGCGGTCAGTATGTGGAATGTACCGAGTATGCAAGGTAAGTTAAACTTCTTAAATAAGTAAAATCATTAAAAACATGCATGATGTAAAACATAAACAAAATAAGAATCTAAGCGTAGGGCTTGCATGCTATCTTTCTGAAAACATGATCTCAATATAACATAACATCATAACTAAATCGATTGACCCAAAGCTGAAATATGATAGTCATAAATAAAGCTGAGCAGTGGGTCAAACCTGCATTAGAACATATAGAGATATATACAACATGAGTAATAAACATGCATAATTGAAATCATGAGGAACAATGGGAGACTCGTCATTTAACCGACATACCACGATAGAGGTTATGTGGTCCCAACTATCACACTCAAGTGGGTAGACCCGTCCAAAGCCTTGCCAGGGCTAAGGACGATACCATGATATCAATATCAAGCTCGTAACCCAATCGGGGTAGGGGATAGCTCACATAGGAGGTCCCAATATAATCTGATCATACCTACGTTGGTGCGTAGTTCTGAGGCATAGGGTTGACTGAGCTATAGCCTACTCTGTGCTAGACACTACTCCCAAAAACATGCATATGCTCTCCATGCAAATTATGGATTTTGTGATTTTGAAATATTATCATAATCTATGGATTTTGATCATCTTATAAGATTTAAATTGATTATAATATTGTTAATTTTGATTTTCTAAACAATTAAGCTTAATTATGCATGACCCGTGATGAATCGATTTATGATCTACTATTTCCATTATTGATATTTAAAAGCCCAACATGATTTATGTTTCAAAATATGAATTTATTCGAATACCCATCATGATTTGATGATTTTAAAGTTATATGTATGATCTACAAGTATGCATGAAACTTATGATTTATGAATTATGTTTTTGGCCGACTCACGAGCCTCATGTCATGGCTAGATCACATATGTTCAAGCATGTTTATGATTATCATGATTTAACTAGCCCATGAATTCATGCATATTATACTATGAACACTATATATGTTTTGGGAGTAGTATCGAACACTGAGTAGGTTCAGGGCTCAGGTTAAGCCCCGGATATCATGAACTACGTTCCACCGTAGGTATGTTGGAACCCTTTCATGTTAGTCCCTAGCCCAAATGTCCTTTTTCGTGGTGATATCACACTTTCATGGTTCTACCCTTGTCAAGGTACAAACACCCTCCCGACTAGGGTTACAAGTCGGGCTTCATGTGTGTTCATATTGGATATGTTGGTTAAGAGAATCTCCCACTGTTCCTCTTGATTTATGCATGTTATGATTATGTATGCTGGCTCAAGTCATGTTAAGTAAATCTCTTCTATTATAATTATGATTATATTATGTTGCGAATGTTTTGAAAATCCTGATCCATATGATATGTTATTATGATTTATGATGCGAGAATGATTTCCTACTCTTATGATCACTTATGAATTTCATATATGTTTAAATATCTGTTTTACTTACCTTGCATACTCAGTATATTGAATATACTGACAGCATACTTTCTTTGTTGTATTTTTTCATGATACAGGTCCCAATTCTCAGGCTCATCCTCACCCGTAGATAGTTTCATATTCACTCTCAGCACTCTTGGTGAATCATCATGTTTCGAGGGTTGTATGTTCATTTCTTTCAGTTTTTGGATGTTGGATTAGTTGGGGAGTTGTCCCATCAATCCATCTTTCATGTTTAGAGGCTTATCAGACTACAAATTGTATTCTGCCGTATTGTATGCAATGAATACGTTCTTTATGTTAAGTCTTCCACTCATGTGATTTAATTAGATGTATGCTCATGCCATGGATCAACTTGGGGTCTCTCGGGGCTCCTTGTCCCGTGTCTACGATCCGAGTGTACATTTGGGTCATGACAAACTTGGTATCAGAGGAATAGGTTTATGTGTTCTAGGGAGTCTGAAAGCCGCATTAAGTAGAGTCTTTTTCATGGGTGTGAAGCGCGCCACACTTATGATGATGAAGCTACTAGACGTTTAGGAAATGTTCCCTTCTTTCATGATCCATGGCGTGCAATGAACGTCCTTTACTCTTCTAATTCATGCTATTCGCGTTTGTAGAATCATGCCTCCACGTTGAGTATTGCCAGGAGATATGGAAATGGAAATGATCATGAGGGTGCCCATGATAGTGAGCATCAGCCAGATCCACCCGTTCATGAGGAGCACGTACCAGAGCCAGCTGCCAACACCGAGTTTAAGGCAGCGATACAGATGCTGGCACAGGCCATTATTGCCTAGGTCTAGAATCTGACAATGGCATATCTCCCTCAGAATGGGAGTGCAGTGGCAGCTAGGGTGAGGGATTTCTGGAGGATGAGCCCTCTGGAGTTCACGGGGTCAAAGGTGGATGAGGATCCATATGATTTTATAGAGGAGATTCTGAAGATCACACAGGTTATGGGGGTGAACAATGGGGAATGTGTTGACTTGACCTCTTACTAGCTAAATGGGGTAGCACATATATGGTTTAAGCGCAATGGAGAGATGCCAGGCCGGCGGGTGCAGGCCCAATAGGTTGGGATGAGTTTCACACTACATTCATGGATCGATTCTTCCCTCGGGAGATGAGGGAGCTCAAGGCGGCCGAATTTGTGAATCTAAAGCAGGGTATCATGTATGTCTAAGAATATGCATTGGAATTCACTCGGTTATTGAAATATGCTCCGAAGTTGGTGGTGGATCAACGGGCTCGAGTGAGCCGTTTTGTGCATGGGGTAGCAGATTACTTGGACAAGGATTGTCGGATCGCCATGCTTCACCAGGACATTAATTTTCCCCATATTGTATTGCATGCGCAGCAAATGGAGTCAGTCTACAGGAGGCAGAGAGAGGCCAAGATGGCCAGGACCAACTGCTACGGGGTTTCTCAAGTTAGGTCAGGAGGTGGACCACGTCAGCAGACCCGACACAGGTCCATTGCTCCATCTCCATCATCAGCAGGCACACGATCCAGGTTCGGGGAGGTCAGAGGAGCAGGGCTACAGGCTCAAGGGATCATGGTAGCATGAAGGTAGAGCACACTTTTCCAGTTTGTGCAATGTGCAGCAAGAATCATCCCGGAAAGTGCCTGGTCGGCGCGGATGCTTGTTTCGGGTGTGGAAAACCCGGACACAAGATCAGAGATTGCCCTGCAGCCAATTCTACAACTCTAGAAGTATGACCCTCTCAGCAGGGTGCCTCCACTAGTTCAGTAGGTGGTCAGCACCAAAACAGGTTTTATGCCTTAGTGGCCAGGAGTAGGAGGCTTCACCAGATGTGGTCACGGGTATGTTGCAAGTCTTCCATACAGATGTTTATTCTTTATTAGATCCAGGAGCTACTTTGTCTTTTGTGACCCCTTATATTGCTAGTAGTTTTGGCGTTAATCTTGAAACTTTTTCAGAACTGTTCTCCATATCTACTCCAGTCGGTGAATCAGTGGTAGCTAGGCAGGTGTATAGGGGTTGCCCCATTACGGTGTTGCATAAGGTTACCTCCACGGACTTAGTAGAACTATCCATGACTGACTTTGACATTATTTTGGGTATGGATTGGTTGTTTGCATGTTACGCTTTGATTAATTATAGGACCCGTGCGGTGGAATTCTAGTTTCCGGGTGAGTCAGTTTTGGAATGGAAGGGTAGTTCAGTCGTACCAGTCGGTCGGTTTATTTCATACCTTAAGGCCAAGAAAATGATCTCTAAGGGTTGCATGTACCACCTAGCTAGGGTTAAGGATGTAGAGTCTGAGACCCCGACTATTCAGTCAGTCCTAGTGGTGTGTGAGTATCTGGAGGTTTTCCCTGATGATTTGCCAGGTGTTCCTCTGGAGAGGTAAATTGATTTCGGTATTGATCTATTGCCCGACACACAACCTATCTCCATCCCTCCTTATAGGATGGCTCCAGCCGAGCTAAAACAGTTAAAAGAACAGTTGAAGGACTTGTTGGATAAGGGTTTCATTAGACCGAGAAAGTCTCCATGGCGTGCACCGATTCTCTTTGTTCGAAAGAAGGATGGATCCCTTCGGATGTGTATTTATTATCGGCAGCTGAATAAGGTCACTGTCAAGAACATGTACCCCTTGCCCAGGATTGATGATTTATTTGACCAGCTCTAGGGTGCTAGGTGTTTCTCGAAGATAGATCTAAAGTTTTGGTATCACCAGCTCAGAGTTTGGGAAAGTGACATCCCAAAAACTACTTTTAGGAGTCAGTATGGTCACTACGAATTTGTTGTTATGTATTTTGGACTAACCACCCCTGCATCTTTCATGGACTTACGAACATGTTCGTGGTTGTGTTCATTGATGACATCCTTATATACTCTTGGAGCGAGGAGGAGCATGTCGCTCACTTACGAACAATGCTTCAGACCCTCAAGGATCGTCAGTTGTATGCAAATTTCCGCAAATGTGAGTTTTGGTTGGACTCAGTGGCATTTCTAGGCCATGTGGTGTCAGGTGAGGGCATAAAAGTATATTCTCAAAAAATCGAGGCGGTCAAGAATTGGCATAGATCGGTGAGTCCTTCAGAAATTCGGAGTTTCTTGGGCCTAGCAGGTTACTACCGGAGATTTGTTGAGGGTTTCTCATCTATTGCGGTAACTTTGAACAAGTTGACTCAGAAGAAGGTGAAGTTCCAATGGTAGGAGGCTTGTGAGGAAAGCTTCCAGGAATTGAAGACCCGACTCACTTTAGCACCAGTGTTGACTTTACTCGAGGGCACGGATGGCTTTGTTGTATATTGTGATGCTTCGAGAGTCGGACTGGGATGCATGTTGATGCAACATGGGAAAGTAATAGCATATGCCTCTTGACAGTTAAAGGTTCACGAAAGGAATTACCCGACCCATGATCTCGAGTTGGCCGCGGTGGTGTTCGCATTGAAGATATGGCAGAATTACTTTTATGGGGTCCACACGGATGTATTTAGGGATCACAAGAGCTTACAATATGTGTTCACGCAGAAAGATCTCAATCTTTGGCAAAGGAGGTGGTTAGAGTTATTAAAGGACTACGATATGAGTGTTCTTTACCACCCCGGGCAAGGCTAATGTGGTGGCGGATGCACTTAGTAGGCTCTCTATAGAGAGTGTGTCCCACGTGGATGAGGAAAGAAGGAGTTGGTGAAGGATGTCCACCGACTTATAAGATTAGGAGTTAGATTGATCGACTCCACCGATGGCGGCGTTGTTGTGCAAAATGGGTCAAAATCGTCCTTGGTGGTTGATGTCAAATCTAAGCAAGATGAGGATCCAATTTTGAGGATGCTAAAGGAAGTAGTGTGGAGTCAAAAGGTGGAGGTTTTCTCCCAAGGGGGAGATGGTGTGTTACGATACCAGGGTCACCTATGTGTCCCAGATGTTGATGAATTGAGAGTTCGAATATTGCATGAGGCACATGGTACCAAATATTTTATCCATCTAGGATCCACGAAGATGTATCGGGACCTGCGAGAAATCTATTAGTGGGATGGCATGAAGAGAGATATTGCAGAATTTGTAGCCAAGTGTCTGAATTGCCAGCAAGTGAAGGTCGAACATCAAAAGCCAGGAGGTGTACTTCAGGATATTAACATTCCCACTTGGAAGTGGGAAGAGATTAATATGCATTTCATTACAGGCCTACCCTGTACTCGCCAAGACTATGATTTCATTTGGGTGGTGGTAGACCGATTAACCAAGGCTGCACACTTTCTACCGGTCAAGACCACGGATTCTGCAGATGATTATGCCAAGTTATATATTTGGGAGTTGGTTCGACATCATGGAGTGCCCTTGTCTATTATTTCAGACCGAGGTACTCAGTTTACCTTCCAGTTCTAGCTGTCTTATCAGAAGGGACTTGGGACTCAAGTCAAGCTCAACACAGCCTTTCATCCGCAAACGGATGGCCAAGCCGAACGAACAATCCAGACTCTTGAGGACATGTTGAGGGAATGTGTTATGGATTTAAAGGTAGTTGGGATGATCATTTGCCCTTAATCGAGTTTTCTTATAATAACAGCTATCACTCAAGTATCCAAATGGAATCATTCGAAGCTCTCTATAGGCGGAGGTGTAGATCCCCCATCGGATGGTTTGAGGTTGGTGAGGCAGCTATGGAAGGACCAAAATCGGTTCATGAGGCCATGGTAAAGGTTCAGTTGATAAGGGTCAGGCTGAAGACCGCTCAAAGTTGTCGTAAATCCTATGCTAATATGAGGAGAAGAGATTTGGAGTTTGAGGTGGACAATTGGGTATTTCTAAAGGTATCTCCCATGAAGGGAGTCATGCGGTTTGAAAAGAAAGGGAAACTCAGTCCCCGCTATGTTGGTCCCTACAGGGTTGTGAGGTGAGTTGGTAAGGTGGCATATAAGTTGGACTTGACCTCAGAGTTATCTTCAGTTCATCCTGTATTCCATGTGTCACTGTTGAAAAAGTGTTTGGGTGATCAAGCTTTAGTAGTCCCAGTGGACAGCATTGGTGTAAAGGATAGCCTCAACTATGAAGAAATTCCGGTAGAAATATTAGATCGTCAAGTTCGTAAGCTAAGGTACAAGGAAGTAGCCTCAGTTAAGGTTTTATGAAGAAATCAGCATGTTGAGGGAGCTACGTGGGAAGCCGAAGCAGATATGATGGCAAAATACCCACATTTATTCTCTACTGGCCCAGCTCTGACCTGACGTATCAGTTTTTTTCCTAAACCTCTAATTAGTTTTCATGTTCAGTTCATGCTCACAAGTTTGTTTTGTGATATGATAAATTTATGTGATGTCTGAATTCGGTTCAGTTATGTATATCTTTTCGGAGGTAGTCAATCCGTCAGTTTTCAACTTAAATGAACAGTATTTATATATGGTGATAGCTTGTTTTTGAATTTTCTGCATGTTTCTAAAATTCAAGGACGAATGTTCCCAAGGGGGAGATATTGTTATACCCCGAGGACTCAAAGATCGGACTCAGGAGTTGAAACGAGGAAAAAGTGAAAATCTAAGTTGCAGGCACAGGACATGTCATTAGGTGACTCGTGGGGAGACTTATGTGAAAGGATGGTTGATGGTCCCCAGGGGCGAGGGAACGACTCGTGGTCAGCCACCACGAGTCGTCAAGTCAGCCGTGGGGTGAAGTTGAAAAATAAAATGGGAGGATCAACCAGTGTAATTGTGAAAGGATACCACGACTCGTCATGTCAGGCAACGAGTCGTGGTTTGAGTTATTGGGAGGAATTTTAATAAAATGGTTTTAAAGAGGCAGTGAACGTGACAAGTGGAGGCCACGACTCGTTGCCACGGGTCACGAATCGTTATGTCATCCGTTAGAGGTTCCAGTGACCAATTCATACAGTGTACTTAACGGGAAAGGTGAAGGATCGTGAGGACTAGCAACGAGTCGTCAGGTCACTCGTTGGGACCCCTGACAGTTATTTTCCTGCAAGTTAGTAAGGTCTTTTACGTAAATTCTTAAGATCCTAAGGCCTAAACTACGATGTTTTGGGTTATGAATAGGGAAAATTAAAGGGGTTAAGTTAAGATTTCACTCCATTCTCTAGAATTCCTCAATCCATTGCAATTTCTTCTTGGGTCATCAAGTGAGGTTTAGAATCTGATAATCCCAGGTATGTAAGGTCATCAATGGGTGAATCCTCCACGCTCATGCTCCTACTCTATGATTTTACTTAAAATTTATCAAAAGCTCATGGGGTTTTGTAATATATTTATAAAAATCAAATGATTTAATTATGGGTTTTGTGATTTTGAAATATTATCATAATCTGTGGATTTTGGTCATCCTTTGAGATTTATATTCATTATAATATTGTTGATTTCGATTTTCTAAACAATTAAGCTTAATTATGCATGCCCCATGATGAATCGATTCATGATCTACTATTTCCATTGTTGATATTTAAAATACAACATGATTTATGTTTCGAAATATGAATTTATTCGAATACTCATCATGATTTGATGATTTTCAAATTATATGTATGATCTACAAGTATCCATGAAACCTATGATTTATGGATTATGCTTTTAGCCAACTCACGAGCCTCATGTCATGGCTAGATCACATATGTTCAAGCATGTTTACGATTATCATGATTTAACTAGCACATGAATTCATGCATATTATACTATGAGCACTATATATGTTTTGAGAGTAGTATCGAACACCGAGTAGGTTCGGGGCTCAGGTTATGCCCCGGATCACATGAACTACGTGCCATTGTAGGTATGTCGGGACCCTTTCATGTTAGTCCCTGGCCTAAATGGCCCTTTTCATGGTGACATCATACTTTCATGGTTCTACCCTTGGCAAGGTACAAACACCCTCCTGGCTAGGGTTACAACTCGGGCTTCACATGTGCTCATATTGGATAATGTCAGTTAAGAGAATATCTCACTGTTCCTCATGACTTAAGCATGTTATGATTATGTATGTTTGCTCAAGTCATGCTAAGTAAATCTCTTCTATTATGATTATGATTATATGTTATGTTACGAATGTTTTCAAAATCCTGAGCCATATGATATGTTATTATGATTTACGATGCGAGCATGAAGTCCTACTCTTATGATCACTTATGAATTTCATATATATTTAAATATCCATTTTACTTACCTTGCATACTCAGTGCATTCCACAGACTGACCGCATACTTTCTATGCTATATCATTTCATGATACAGGTCCCAGTTCTCAGGCTCATCCTCACCCATAGATAGTTTCAGATTTGCTCTCAGCACTCTTGGTGAGTCCTCATGTTTTGAGGGCTGTATGTTCGTACTCTATGTTGTTCTTTTAGTTTTTGTTTGTTGGATTAGTTGGGGGAGTTGTCGCATCAATCCTTCTTTCATGTTTAGAGGTTTATCAGACTACAAGTTGTATTCCACCATATTGTATAAGTCTTGTGCTAATTCTCCCTTATGCTCATGTGATTGAATTAGATGTATGCTCATGCCATGGGTCAACTTGAGGTCTCTCGGATCTCCTTGTCCTGTGTCTACGATCCGGGTGTATGTTTGGGTCATGACAGTCATTCACCATCACCTTTTCAGCCTCGGCTCCCATAAAATGCTTCACAAGAAGCCCCATTGTTGTTTTGATTTCAGCAATATCATGGTCTTGCTCTTAATCCTTCCTTCTTTGTACCGCAAACATACCTACCGCATATGTACCAGCTGGAGCCTTTGACTCTGTTGTGTGCTATGTGCGGTTGGTTTTAGTGATCCTATCAAG
>JACEIK010000428.1:127678-147140 GCA_018107945.1 Datura stramonium | reverse complement strand
ATTTATGATATCTTTTGACAAACCCCTTCTTCACTACTATATCAAGGGGTCTTTGTTCATTCATTAAAAATTAGATTTTGAAGATTAATATAGTTTGTCATGACCTGAACGTAGACCCGAATCGAGACACGGGATAAGGAGCCACGAGAGACCACAAGTCGACCCATGACATGTACATTCATCTAACTCAATCAATACAACAAAAATAATTAACATGATCTTAGCGTAAGTCTGAAATATGAGTCTGAAGCTGAATACATTTTACTATCTGAAAAGCCTCTAAGTCTGATGAGTTAATAGGACAAGACCCCAACTAACTCTCTAATACTAAAACTGAAAAAAAAATGGTCAATATCTGAAAAACAAATGGTCCTCAAGAGATGAGGACTCACCATTAAGCTAGGTGCTAACTAACTGGCTATTGACGGGGCTGAGTCTGGGCGCCGGGACCTGTAACGTGAAACGATACAACATAGAGTATGCGGTCAGTATGTGGAATGTACCGAGTATGCAAGGTAAGTTAAACTGCTTAAATAAGTAAAATCATTAAAAACATGCATAATGTAAAACATAAACAAAATAAGAATCTAAGCGTAGGGCTTGCATGCTATCTTTCTGAAAACATGATTCAACATAACATAACATCATAACTAAATCGATTGACCCAAAGCTGAAATCTGATAGTCATAAATAAAGCTAAGCAGTGGGTCAAACCTGCTTTAGAGCATATAGAGATATATACAATATGAGTAATAAACATGCATAATTGAAATCATGAGGAACAATGGGAGACTCGTCTTTTAACCGACATACCACGATAGAGTTATGTGGTCCCAACTATCACACTCAAGTGGGTAGACCCGTCCAAAGCCTTGTCAGGGCTAAGGACGATACCATGATATCAATATCAAGCTCGTAGCCCAATCGGAGTAGGGGATAGCTCACATAGGAGGTCGCAATATAATCTTATCATACCTACGTTGGTGCGTAGTTCTGAGGTATAGGGTTAACTGAGCTATAGCCTACTCTGTGCTAGACACTACTCCCAAAAACATGCATATGCTCTCCATCATTTTTCAACAAAGCTGACCATTATCTATTGATGAAGCTGAATAATCATGAATACGTAAATCTGAATCATACATAAGGAGTCTTGGCTCAAACCATACCACAAGATGAACATAAATGGGAGTCTTCGCTCTAAAATCATGTGGTAAGCTAAATTCATAAAATCATGGTCATACTTGAACATAGGGGAATTGCCCGATACTTTAACGTGCTTGAAAACACATAATTCACTTGAAAAACATGATCATAAATATGGATAACTTGAAAACATGCTTTTCATCATAAATATCTCACCATACTAGAACATTCATCATAAATTTCAACTTTCATGAATTTCTCATTATTGGGCATTTTAATTTAATAAGCTTGAAACATGATAAAACTTTCCCATAAATCATAATTCAATAGTAGAAATATATTTAAATCATACCCATGTAGAGAATTAGGAATTTCATGCATTCGATTAAAACCCCTAGAATCAACATAAGAATTTTCATAATTTTAAAGAGGGATTGGGCATGAGTGTGAAAGGATTCACCTATTCATAACCCTTCATACTTGATTATAGCTGATTCTTACACTTCTCTGATTGCCCTAGGAAGATTTGAAGAAGAATCTTGAAGGATTTTCCTTGATCACCTTTCTAGACTATTTTTCTTTCATGCATGATAAGAATGTCCTAAAATTAACTTAACCCTCTTAAAACTCATCATTCATAACTTAAAACGTCATAGTTTAGGCATTAGGATCATAGGAATTACATAAAAGTCGTTACTAAATTCGCAGGAAATAACTGACTGCCAGTCCCCACGAGGGACTAGATGACTCGTCACTCAAGGCCACGACTCATGGCATCAGTTGTCAAGTACACTGCCTAGAAGATCATTTGGGGTTCGTCACGAGGGACCTCACGAATCGTTACCAGTGACCACGAGTCGTGGTCACCACTCATCACATGCACTGCCTGAGATTTCTATTTATTTCATCATGCTGCTCATGACCCTTCCCACGAATCGTGGTGACTGACCACGACTTGTGGGGACCTTCCATAGGGTACACTGCCTAGTCCCCTTCACCTACACAAAACCCTTACCCACAGTTGACTGAACGAGTCGTGGGGCCTAGCCACGACTCATGGTCACATCCATGGGGACCTTAAATCCCAAAATTTCAACTCACACCCTACACCTCACCATGAGTCACCTCACGACTCGTGGTCTACCCCACGGGTTACAGAATGACTCGTTCTGTGACCTGGTGCTAGATTTCTAGTTTTCTCCGTTTCAACTCCCGGATCTGATCTTTGGTCTTCTGGGTTATTACAATATCTCCCCCTTGGGAACATTCATCGTCAAATATTGGAAAACATATAGAACAGTAGAGAAATGCAGTCATCATATAAAAATACTAATCATTTAAGCTTAAAACTGACTGAATGACTACCTCCGAACTGAACCACATGGCATAACTGAATTCCCAAACCATACATTCATTCTTTGACATAAAAGAAACTTGGGCACATGAACTGAACATGAATACTAAAGAGAGTTTTAGGGAAAAAACTGATACCTCATGCTGGAACTGAGCCGATAGAGAATAAATGTGGGTATCTAGCCATCATGTCTGCCTCGACTTCCCACATAGCTCCTACGATATGTTGATTCCTCTATAAAACTTTCACTGAAACTACTTCCTTGTTTCTTAGCCTTCGAACCTGACAATCCAGTATTTCTACCGGAACCTCTTCATAACTAAGGTTGTCTTTCACATCGACACTATCCACCGGGATAACTAGAGCTGGATCACCCAAACACTTCTTTAAGAGCGATACATGAAATACAGGATGCACAAAAGCTAATTCTAAGGGAAACTCCAATTGATATGCCACCTTTCCAACCCGTTTCACAATTCGGTAGGGGCCAACATAATGAGGGCTAAGTTTTCCATTCTTTCCAAACTGTGTCACTCCCTTCATGGGAGACACCTTTAGAAACACCCGGTAATCATCAACTTCGAACTCGAGTTCTCTCCTCTCACATTGGCATAAGACTTTTGGCGACTTTGAGCCATTTTCAACCTGTCCCGTATGAGATGACACTTCTCCATAGACTCATGGATTTAATCTGGTCCTATCATTGCAGCTTCACCAACTTTGAACCAACCAATAGGCGATCTACATCTCCGCCCATAGAGAGTCTCAAATGGAGCCATCTGAATGCTGAAATGGTAGTTGTTATTGTATGCGAACTCGATAAGAGGAAAATGATCATCCCAACTACCTTTGAAGTCAATCATGCATTCTCTGAACTTGTCTTTGAGAGTTTGAATTGTCCACTCTGCTTGACAATCCATTTGCGGGTGAAATTATGTGTTGAGCTTAACTTGAGTACCTAGTCCTTTTTTAAACGACATCCAAAACTGAGAGGTAAATTGGGTATCTCTTTCTGATATGATGGACAACGGAACTCCATGTAACAAAACTAGCTCTCAAATGTATAGTTTGGCATAATCCTCCGCCGAATCCGTGGTTTTGACCGTTAGAAAATGAACGATTTTGGTCAACCTGTCTACAACAACCCAAATGGAGTCATATTGTTGTAGAGTGCGAGGCAACCCTGTGATGAAGTCCATATTGATTTCTTCCCACTTCCAAGTAGGAATACTAATATCCTTAAGCACACCTCCCAGTCTCTAATGCTCAATCTTTACTTGCTGGCAGTTTGGGCACCTAGCTACAAACTCCGCTATGTAATTCATGCCATTCCACCAATAGACTTCCCGTAAGTCACGGTACATCTTGGTGTCACCTGGATGGATAGAATATCTGGATCTATGAGCCTCATGCAACATCCGGTTCCTCAAATCACAAAACATCCGGAACACATAAGTGACCCTGGTATCGAAGCACACCATCTTCCCCTTTGGAGAAGACCTCTACCTTCTAATTTTGAATGGCTTCCTTTATCTTTACCAAAATAGGGTCCTCATCTTTCTAGGTTTTACATTAGTTACCAAGGAAGATTCGGATCTGTTCTGAACAATAACACCATCGTCAGTCGAGTCAACCAACCGAACTCCTGACCTTGCAAGTCGATGCACGTATTTCACCAGCTCCTTCTTTTCCTCATCTACATGGGACACACTTTCTATCGCTAGTCTATTAAGTGCGTCTGCTACCACATTATCCTTCCCCGGATGATAAAGAACACTCATATCGTAATTCTTAAGTAGCTCCAACTACCTCCTTTGTCTAAGATTGAGATCCTTCTGGGTAAACACATATTGTAGACTCTTATGATCCGTAAACACATCCAGGTGGACCCCGTACAAATAGTGTCTCCATATCTTCAAGGAAAATACCACCGCCGCCAATTCAAGATCATGGGTCGGGTAATTCTTCTCATGGACTTTCAGCTGTCTGGAGGCATATGCTATAACCTTCCCGTACTACATCAATACACACCCAATTCCGATCCTTAAAGAATCACAATACACCACAAACCCATCGGTACCCTCGGGTAGGGTTAACACCAGTGTTGAGGTGAGTTGAGTCTTGAACTCTTGGAAGCTCTTCTCACAAGCCTCTGACCATTGGAATTTCACCTTCTTTTGGGTTAATTTGGTCAATGGTGCTGCAATAGATAAGAAACCTTCCACAAATCTCCAATAGTAGTCGGATAAACCCAAAAAAGCTCAAAATATCTGAAGGATTCACCAGTCTAGGCCAATTCATCACCGCTTCTATTTTCTAAGGGTCCACCTTTATGCCCTTACTTGATACCACATGGCCCAAAAACGCCATGGAGTTCAACCAAAACTCGCACTTGCAAAATTTTGCATATAATTGGCGATCCTTGAGAGGCTACCACTCTCAAATGAGCGGCATGCTCCTCCTCGCTCCGAGTGTATATCAGGATATCATCAACACACACAATCACGAACATATCCAAATATGTCTTGAACACCCTATTCATCGAGTCCATAAAAGCTACAGGAGCATTCGTTAGTCCAAAAGACATAACTACAAACTCGTAATGACCATACCGAGTCCTGAATGCTTTCTTTGGGATGTCGCTCTCCCGAACTTTGAGATGATGGTACCCGGATCTGAGATCTATCTTCAAAAAACACTTGGCACCCAGAAGCTAGTCAAATAAGTCATCCATCCTGTGTAGAGGATACCTGTTCTTGACGGTGACCTTGTTCAATTGTTGATAATTAATACACATACGAAGAGAACCATCTCTCTTTCGGACAAAGAGAACTGATGTACCCCATGAGGACTTTCTCGGTCGAATGAAAACCTTATCCAAAAGATCCTTCAACTGCACCTTTAACTCTTTTAGCTCGGCTGGAGCCATTCTATAGGGAGGAATAGATATAGGCTGGGTGTCGGGAAGAAGGTCAATACCAAAATCGATTTCCCTCTCGGGAGGGACACTCGGTAGATCATCTGGGAAGACTTCTGGATACTCACATACTACTGGAGCTGATTGGATTGTCGAGGTCTCGGACTTCGCATCCTTAACCCTAACTAGATGGTACACACAAACTTTAGAGATCATCTTTCTGGCCTTAAGTAGGAAATGAAATAACCTACCGACACAACTGAACTACCCTTCCACTCTAAGACTGACTCACTCAGAAATCTGAACTCTACTACCCGGGTTCTACAATTAACTGCGGCATAACATGCAGATAGCCAATCCATGCTGAGGATAACATCAAAATAGGTCATGGATAACTCTACTAGATCTGTTGAGGTAACTTTATGAAGGACTGTGACCGGGCAACCTCTATACACCCGTCTAGCTACGACTGAATCACCCACTGGAGTAGAGACTGAGAAGGGCACGAGACTTTAGGACTGACTCTGAAATTACTAGCCACGTAAGGTGTCACAAAAGACAAGGTAGCCCCCATATCTAACAAAGCATGAACATCAATATGAAAAACTCATAACATACCAGTAATCACACCGGGGGAAGTCTGCTCCTAACGGGACGCGAGGGCATAGAATCTGTTCTGGCGCTTACCACCAGCTGAACTAGTCGAAGCACCCTGTTGTGAGGGACATGCTGCTGGAGCTACTAAACTAGAAGCTGGGCCTCTACCCCTATCATGGACCTATCTCACTGTTGGGTAATCCCTAAGCATATGTCTGGGCTTCCCACACCCGAAGCAAGCACCTGTACCTACCAAGCACTGGCCCGTGTGCCCCGACCACATTTGTCGCAAACTAGGATGCTAGAATCTGTGGGCCTGCTGCTTTGACCCCTAGAGCCTGATGCTTGCCTCCGCTGGTCGTGCCTAGGTCTAGATGGCACGCTCAACGCTGAAGTTGCTGGGGATGAAGATCTTTGGTGGGTCTGTTGTCGGTGCCCTCCACCTGACCTCGGTTGAGAGAATCTGTAGCTATCGGTTCTGACCCTCTTGGCCTCTCTCTCACTCATATGCGCCGCCTCCATATACTGGGTGTACAAGAATATTCGAGGGAAATCCATATCCTGATGGAGCATAGCAGTCCTTTAATCCTTGTCCGAGCAACCCGCCACGCCATGGACGAACCCTCTCACCCGTGCCCTCTAATCAACCACTAAATCTAGGTCGTACTTTGATAAGCGAGTGAACTCAAGGGCATACTCCTGCACCATCATTTTTCCTTGCTTAAGATTCACCAACTCGGCTACCTTCAACTCCCTCATTTCACGAGGGAAGACCCGATCTAGGAATGCAACATGGAACTCCTCCTAAGTGACAGGACCTGCTCCAGCGGCCCTACTATGCTTCCATTGTTGAAACCAAATGTCTGCGACACCTTTCAGCTGATATGAGGCCAACTCTAAAAACTCAACTCCATTCACCCCCATGACCCCATCTTCACAATCTCATCAATGAACTCATGCGGGTCGTCATCTACTTTTCACCTGAGGACTCTGGCGGGTTCATTCTCAAGAAATCCCTTGCTCGAGCTGTCGCCACATTTCCATTTTGCGATATATGCGCAACTACCTGCTGATTAACCTGAGTGGTCAAGGCCTGCGAGAGAATCTGAATAGGTACCCGGAATTCAGCATGGGCAACCAGCTCCGGTGCATGGTGCTCCTGGACTGATGGGTCTTGTTGTTGCCCGTCTCCATTGCCATCCTCATGGTTTTTAAAATTTCCATTCCTCCTACCGTTCACTCTATGGGGATCCATGATTCTGCAATCGTGAATAGTATGAATTAGAAGGATAGGAAGACATTTCATCGCATGACATAGATCATGAAAGAAGGGAACATTTCCTAAACGTTTCGTAGATTCTTTTTCATAAGTGTTGCGCACTTCACACCCATGAAAAAGACTCTACTCAATGCGGCTTTCAGACACCCTAGGACATTTCAAACCTATTGCTCTGATACCATGTTTTGTCACGACCTGAACCCTAATCGAGATACGGGACAAGGATCCTCGAGAGACCACTAGTCGACCCATGGCATGAACATTCATCTAACTCAATCAGTATAACATAATTTGAAGCTGAATACATTTTACTGTTTGAAAAGCCTCTAAGTCTGATGAGTTAATGGGACAAGACCCCAACTAACTCTCTAATACTAAAATTGAAAGTACATCAATACCCGAAAAACAAATGGTCCTCGAGAGATGAGGACTCACCATTAAGCTGGGTGTTAACTCTGGAACTGGATACTGACAGGGTTGAGTCAGGGTGTTGGGGCCTGTATCATGAAATGATAACACATAGAGTATGCGGTGAGTACGTGGAATGTACCGAGTATGCAAGGTAAGTAAAACCGCTTAAATAAGCAAAATCATTAAAAACATGCATAATGTAAAACATAAACAAAATAAGAATCTGAAAGTAAGGCTTGCATGCTATCTTTATGAAAACATGATCTCAACATGACTTAACATCATAACTGAATTGATTGATCCAAAGCTGAAATCTGATAGTCATAAATAAAACTAAACATTGGGTTAAACCTGCTTTAGAAATATAGAGATATATACAACATGAGTGATAAACACGCATAATTGAAATCATGAGGAACAATGGGAGACTCGTCTTTTAACCGACATACCACGATAGAGCTTACGTGGTTCCAACTATCACACTCAAGTGGGTAGAGTCGTCCAAAGCCTTTCCAGGGCTAAGGACGATACCATGATATCAATATCAAGCTCGTGGCCCAATTGGGGCAGGAGATAGCTCACATAGGAGGTCCTAATATAATCTGATCATACCTACCTTGGCGCGTAGTTTTGAGGCATAGGTTGACTGACCTATAGCATACTCGGTGCTAGACACTACTTCCAAAATCATGCATATGCTCTCCATCATTTTTTAACAAAGCTGACCATCATCTATTGGCGAAGCCGAATAATCATGAATACGTAAATCCGAATCATACATGAGGAGCCTTGGCTTAAACCATACAACAAGCTGAATATAAATGGAAGTCTTTGCTCCAAAACCATGTGGTAAGCTAAATTAGTAAAATCATAGTCATACTTGAATATAGGGGCATTGCCCGATACCTTAATATTCTAGAAAACATGATCATAAACATGGGTAACTTGAAAACATGCTTTTCATCATAAATATCTCATCATACTAGAACGTTCATCATAAATCTTAATTTTCTTGAACTTCTCATAATTGGGCATTTTAATTTAATAAGCTTGAAACATGATTTTCATTGAAAACATCATAAAACTTGCCCATAAATCATAATTCAATAGTAGAAACATATTTAAATCATACCCATGTAGAGAATTAGGAATTTCATGCATTGGGTTAAAACCCTATAGAATCAATGTAGGAATTTTCATGATTTTAAAAATATATTGGGCATGGGCTTGAACGGATTCACCCATTCATAACCCTATATACCTGATTATAGTTGATTCTTACACTTCTCTGATTGCCCAAGGAAGATTTGAAGAAGAACCTCGAAGGATTTGCCTTAATCATCTTTCTAGACTATTACTCTTGCATGCATGAATAAGAATGGCCAAAATTGAACTTGACCCTCTTAAAAACTCATCATTCATAACTCAAAATGACGTAGTTTAGGTCTTAGGATCATAGGAAATATGGAAAAGCCATTATTAAATTCGCAGGAAATAACTGACTGCCAGTCCCCAGGACGACTCGTCACTCAAGGCCATGACTCGTGGCATCAGTCGTCAAGTACACTACCTAGTAGATCATTCGGGGTTCGTCATGAGGGACCATACAAATCGTTATCGGTGACTACGAGTCGTGGTCATCACTCGTCATGCACTGCTTGAGATTTTTATTTATTCCATCATTCTAGTCACGACCCTTCCCATGAATCATGGTGACCCTTCCGTAGGGTACACTGCCTAGTGCCCTTCACCTACACAAAATCCTTGTCCATGGTTGGCTCAGCGATTCGTGGGGTCTGGCCACGACTCGTGGTCACATCCATGGGGATCTCACATCCCAAAATGTCAACTCACACCCTACACCTCACCACGAGTCACCTCATGACTTGTGTTCTACCCCACGAGTCACAGAACGAATCGTTCTGTGATCTGGTGCCAGATTTTTAGTTTTCTCCGTTTCAACTCCCTAGTCTAATCTTTGGGCTTCTGGGGTATTACAATATATTTGAGAGTTCTTTTGAATATTTTCTGATAGATTACTTTTGGATTTATCTTGCAAACTAACTAGTTCATAGTTTACGGTAGTAAGATAATTTCTTTCTTGATATCTTTGGTTTCTTCTTGGTATTCTTAGAAGGCGATTAGTACATTTACTAATTGTTATTTATAGTTACTCTCGAAGTGGTCAAGATCGGATTCTAAACATGATTAGATTCTCAAATAAAGGCATTTGGTTTACCTATAGTCAATTTGTTGTTACAATGATTTTTTTCAAATCCATATCACTTTATTCTTGTTTAGTATTTTTCAATTAGTTTTTCTAGTTTTGATTCCGCATTTGTTTTAAGTTCATACTCTAGTTTTAGGATTTCCAACCTTTGTGTTATCAAGTAGTATGGGCCTGGGTCGAAGTCATGATGGAACATGATTCTTGCTTGGTGGACTTACTTAAGAAATAAAGTTGCGCCCTTGCTATTAGCTATAATTTTTGGCATGGTAGTAAGCACTTGATCCTTACAAGTGGTATCAGAGCCAAGGTCATGGGTTCAACTCCAAAGAACAACATGCTACATGAGGTAGGTGTTGGGAATGGGATTATTGGGTAAGGCCAACATCTTTCCTATGACAAGACCCATGAGGTGGATGGAGGGGGGGGGGGTCGAAGTCAAGATTGAACATGATTCTTGCTTGGTGGACTTAGTTACGAAATAGGCTAGAATGACTTAACCTATCTTAATACACCCTGAAAATAACTTGAAACGATGTAGTATAGGACTTAGGAGACTATAAATTATGAAAAATCCCTTAATGGTTCGACAGAAAACCTCATACAGCTAGAAACGACGAGTCGTTAGGCAAATCACGTTCGTTTGCCAACTCATTAGGCAAATGATGAGTCGTTTTCTTAATCCATGAAGTACACTAGAATTTCTCACTGATGCTCAAACCACAGGTCACTTAACAACTCATTATGCAAATGACGAGTCATTTGCTGACTCGTTAGGGGATATTCCTATCTTTACAAATGACGAGTGATTTATCTACTCGTTAGCAAGATGACGAGTCATTTAACAACTCGTTAGGCAAATGACGAGTCATTTTTTGACTCATTAGGGGATATTCCTATCTTTACAAATGACGGGTGATTTGTCAACTCGTTAGCAAAATGATGAGTCACTTAACGACTCGTTAGGTAAATGACAGGTGATTTGATGACTCATTCTGAGCCCTGGTGCAGAAAATCTTATTTTCTCCATTTCAACTCTCGGGTTTGATCTTCCGGTTTTTGGGGCATTACAGGTAGTTAAGAGGCTTATTCCTATCAATTTGGGAATTAGTAGTGATGAACAAATGGAGAATATGTCATACTAGGTGTGGGATAAAGGGGAAAACTTATTCCATGATTGTTGATAATGGTAGTTGTGCTAGTGTGGTGAGTTCACACTTAGTAGATATGCTAGGGCTTGCATGCATGAAATATCCTTAGCCCTATAGACTCCAGTGGTTGAATGATAGTGGTGAATTGAATGTCAACAAATAATGCATGATTTCATTCAATGTTAGTAGGTATGAAGATGAAACTCTTTGTGATGTGATTCCTATGCAAGCTTGTCATATATTGCTTGGTCGTCCGTGACAGTTTGATAGACATACTTTTCATGATGGAAGAAATAATAGACATTCCCTTGAGCTTAATGGCAAGAAGTATACTCTTGCACCATTAACTCCTTCTCAAGTGTTTGAAGATCAAACGAGACTGCGGGAATTAATTAGAAAATAAAGGCGTGGGAATAAAAATGAGCTTGAGAGAAAAGAAAAGAGTTATGGCCTCTGTTAGAAAAAAAAAGAGAGAGAGATGGCCAAGAGAGAGAAAAAGAAGGCAAAAACATAAGCAATGAGGTAAAGAGGGCCAAGCGGAAAAAAGAAAATTTAGTTTAGAGGAAAGAGGCTAAGGAAAAGAAAAAAGAGAGTTTCTATATAAAAGCCAATGAGTTTTTGAATGCAAGAAAAGAGGAACCGCCCATAATACTACTTACTTTTAAAGAAGTCTTGATAAATTTTGAGATACTAACTTCTTCTTTGCCAAGTAGTGTTACTTCTCTTTTTTGGAGAATTTTGCTGATATTTTTCCTAGGGATATTCTTAAAGGTCTACTGCCTTTGCGTGGCATTGAGCATCTAATTGACTTTGTATCTGGATCATAGATTCCAAATAGGCCTGCTTATAGATTAATCTTGAAAAGACAAAATGAGTTGCAAAGACAAGTTGAAGAGTTACTTGAAAAGGGGTTTGTGCGAGAGAGCATGAGTCCTTACTTTGTTCCTATTCTATTAGTTCCAGAAAAGGATGGATCTTGGAGGATGTGTGTGGATTGTCAAGATATCAACAAGATTACGGTAAAGTATCATCAACCTATCACTCGTCTTGATGACATGTTAGACCAATTGCATGGGTCTAAAAATTTTTCTAAAATTGATCTAAAAAAGTGGTTACCATCAAATTTGAATGAATCCTGGAGATGAATGGAAATTTTTTTAAGACTAAATATGGTCTTTATGAGTGGTTAGTTATGCCTTTTAGCTTGACTAATGCACCCAACACTTTTGTGAGATTGATGAATCATATTTTAAAGGTTTTTTATGGAATGTTTTTGGTGGTTTATTTTGAAGATATCTTGATCTTTTCTAAAAATCTGGATGAGCATGTTGAACACCTAAAACAAGTTTTTGAAGTTCTTAGGAAGAAACAATTGTTTGCTAATCTAAAAAAGTGTACCTTTTGTGTGGATGGTGTGGTATTCTTGCATTTTCTGGTAAGTTCTAAGGGAGTCGAAGTTGATGAAGAGAAAATCACGGCAATCAAAGAATGACCTAACCCTAAGAGTGTTACTGAGTTTAGGAGTTTTCATGGGCTTGCTAGTTTTTATAGGTGGTTTGTTGAGATTTTAGCACCATTGTTGCTCCTTTGACTGAAGTTATTAAGAAGGACAAGGTTTTCACATTGGGAAAAGAAAAAGAGGTTGCTTTTAACTTATTAAAAGAAAAATTGTGTTCTGCTCCTCTTTTGCAATTGCCTGATTTGTCTTTTGAGGTTGAATGTGATGCCTCCGGAAGAGGAGTGGTGCCGTTTTAATCCAGAATTCCAAGTCCATTACATACTTTCGTGAAAAGTTGAGTGGAGCTACATTGAACTATTCAACTTATGAAACAGAGCTATATGCTTTGATCAAAGCTTTAGCTACATGGAAATATTATTTGTGGTCTACAGAGTTTGTGGTTAAGACTAATCATGATTCCTTAAGATACTTGAAGAGCCAAGGTATGCTTAATCATAGGCATGCCAAATGGGTTGAATTCATTGAAACTTTCCTATATGTGATTGCTCAGAAGCAAGAAAAAGAGAATGTGGTTGCTGATGCACTTTTAAGAAGGTGTGCCTTGGTCTCTACTCTTACTTCTAAATTAATAGGTATCAAATCAAGGGCCTTTATGCTAATGATTCTGATTTTGGCAAGATTTTTGCAGAGTGTAAGTTGGGTCCTTATGAGTGGTTCAATCTTTAAGATGCATTCCTTTTTAAGGAAAATAAGTTGTGTATTCCTAATAGCTCTTTGCATGAATTATTTGTTAGGGAAACACATTGTGGTGGGCTCATGCGACAATTTGGAGTTCCCAAAGCTTTGGATATATTTGTTGAACATTATTTTTTGGCCTGACATGGGAAAGGAAGTTGAGAAAGTGTGTTCACAGTGTCTTGAATTTAAATAGGACAAATCAATAGTGTTACCACATGGTCTTTATACTCCTTTACCTATTCCTACTTCACCTTGGATTGATATTTTCATGGATTTTATCTTGGGTCTGCCTAGAATTAAACATGGTAAGGATAGTATATTTGTAGTGGTAGACAGATTTTAAAACATGGCTCACTTTATTCCATGTTTGAAGATTAATGGTGCATCGGATGTGGCTGATTTATTTGTGAAAGAAGTGGTTAAATTATATCGTATACCTAAAACTATTATTAGTGATAAGGATGCTAAGTTTTTAAGTCACTTTTGGAGAATTCTTTGGGAAAACTTGGGGACTAAATTGTTATTTTCTACATCTTGTCACCCCCAAATTAATGGAAAAACAAAAGTAGTTAACAGGACTTTAGGGAATATGTTAAGGGCTATTTTAAAGGGAAAATTAACCTTTTGGGAGGTACATTTGCCCATGGTAGAGTTTGCCAATAATAGAACTATCTATTCTGATACAGGTAAGTCTCCTTTTGAAGTTGTTTATGGATTTAATCCCCACACTCCCCTTGATTTGATGTCTTTTCCTACTAATGATATTTTTAATCTTGATGGTAGGAAGAAGGCTGAAATGATGAAGAAGATTCATGAACAAACAAGGCTTACAATTGAATAGAAGAATGCACAAACTTCCTTAAAAAGAAATAAGGGGCAAAAATTTGTTATTTTTAAGCCTGGAGATCTAGTGTGGATGCACTTTAGGAAGGAAAGATTTTCTACCAAAAGAAAATTCAAGTTACACCCAAAGGAGATGGTCCATTTGAAGTGCTGGAAAAGATTGGAGACAATGCTTACAAACTTGATCTTCCTAGTGAATATCAAGTTGGTGCTACCTCTAATTTTGTTGATCTTTATTTATTTGATGCAGCATTGAATTTGATGATGAATTCTCTTGAAGAATAGGGGAATAATAACATCCATGGCAACTAAACATCAACTAAGGAAGCTTTGGAAGTTCCAAGAGGACCCTTGACAAGATTCGAAACAAGAAAATTTGAAAACCAACTTAATGGGCTGGAATTAGCTATTAAAAAGCATCTTGTGATGGAAGAAGATCTCAAGCCTAATGATGATATTTTCTCCAAGTCTTACATCTATTTGAAGGCCCAAATTAAAGTCAAAGAGGAGATGGAATGGATCCCAAATTAGCCCCTAAATGGAGAAAATACTGCAGCATTTTTAAATTAGTTTCTAGAATTATATTTAAGAGTTGTTTTATTCTATGTTGACTCCTAAGACTTTGTGCGTAGAGACCTTCTATGTCATTTAATAGTTGTTTTCTTCTATGTTGACTTCAGAGGATAATATGTGTGGTAGTTTTCTAGGTCTTAGGAAGTATCATTTTTATTTATGATATCTTTTGACCAACCCCTTCTTCACTACTATATAAAGGGGCCTTTGTTCATTTATGAAAATCATATTTTGAAGATTAATATATTTGAGAGTTCTTTTTAACCTTTGTGGCAGATTACTTTTGGATTTATCTTGTGACCTAACTAGTTCATAGTTTATGGTAGTATGATAATTTCTTTATTGATATATTTGGTTACTTATTGGTATTCTTAGAAGGTGATTAGTACACTTACTAATTGTTGTCTAACATTACTCACGAAGCGGTCAACATTCGATTCTAAACATGATTAGTTTCTCAAGTAAAGATATTTGATTTACCTATAGCCAATTCACTGTTACTTGGATCTTTTCAAATCCATATCACTTAATTCTTGTTTAGTATTTTCAATTAGTTTTTCTAGTTTTACTTCCGCATTTGTTTTTAAGTTCATACTCTAGTTTTAGGATTTCTAACTTTTGTGTTATCAGCCACCTAAAGTGCAAATAGAAAAATAAGTGGGAGGTATGAGAAAAATAAGGAGATTGAAGAATGTGCTGAAAAAATCAAAGAGTTGTGAAGTATTAAAGTGCTTAGGAAGAATAATTACTATCTTGGTCAAATAGTTCGTACCCGTCCCTTAGCCTACATTACAACCATCTTAAGTCCTAATTGATCATAGATTCAATGTTCTATATTAGTGGAGTATTGACACTAAGGTAAGCCTATGGGTCATCTTTTGCATGTATGTAGAGTTTTTTTGTAGAGTGAGTGATTTTGTTCTATCTAAGCCCAAGTCCAAATTGTTATATATCATGTGAGTGAAAGGGCATCTCTCCAAATAGTGAGGGGCATATAATGGTAATATCTTAGTGTATCTTGACTGCTAAATTACATATATTTGCCATGACCCGAGCATGGACTCCAGACGCGACATGGGACCTACAACCACGAATGGCTCCAAGTTAACTCATTGCATAGCATAGTTCTAACATAAATGCCCTAATATAGCATATATGAGTGGAATCTAACTAAAAATAAACTGATCATTATGCATAAGGACATAGTTTTCAAAACACTGAATTATAAGCTGAAAGTACACTACATTGCTAAAAGCCTCTACTAGTATGATGAGCGGCTAGGACAAGTCCCCAGCTATCTCCAAATCTCAAACTAAGATAATACTAAAATAAAGGAAACATAACTCTTGTCCTCAAAAGTTGAGGACTCACCACTGCTAGCTAATGAAGTCTAGAACGTGTCTAACCGCGGGGCTGAGTCTGAATACCTAGATCTATATCATAAAATAACATAGCACATAAAGTATGTGTTCAGTACTTGGAATGTTCATATCAGAAACGTCACTAGATACGAGAACATACTATTAATCTGAGAAAAGACTGTACATAAACATGGCTGAATACATAAGCTGAGGAATGTATAAGGACCCTTTCTGTGATGCATGAATACCGACATAGGATGCTAGTTTGAAAACATTTAATGAAATACAATTAAATCTAGTTTTAGGGTCATATACATGTACTAAAGACTGAATCTAAAATTATAAATTGAAAACTGTAACTAAAACTAAAATTGAATGGTACTGTGAGAGACCCTAATAGCCAATAAGCTCTGATGCGAGTCTCATGGAGCCAAACCTGTAACCTCGGTTGGAAGGGGATTGTACCTTGCCAAGGGTAAGAATCATGACTGACGTAATATCACACGTGAACTTAGGGAGACAATCTCAACTAACGATAGGCCCTGCATGCGCTCATTGAGGCAAGAGAAACACTTTTACTAGCGAGGATCCCATATTCCTCGGGGTAAGGGAAAGATTCTCTACTATTGAGAATCCTTTATCCTATGGTGGCATGTAGTTTTGAGACCCAAGTATGCTGGAATCCCGACCTACTCGATGCTAAGTACTACTCCCAATTGAATGAAGATATGTACACTGAAAGTCTGAAGCTAATGTCCTAAGACTAGTCAGAATCACTTTATCTAACAAAGATCCTGAGAGCCTAAAGGACCTTGAACATGCTAATACTTCGGGCTCGAAGCTGATGTTCTAAGACTAGTCAGGGCTAATTTCTATCTAAAAAGAGGCCTGAAAGTCTAAGAACCAAAATCATGCTGATAATACTAAATTCATGAAATGCGTAGACTCAAAGCAAAATGTAAATCATATCTACTGAAATCATGGAAGAATTATTTATATCAAATGAGCCATATATTTTTAAAATAGTGATAAGTCATAGTTGAGTCTTACGAATCATGCTATTATCATATCATGGACATAAATCATGATATTGAAGAAAGAATCGTGAACATACATAGCTATTTATCATAAGGAGCTTGAAATACACGACTATCATAAGAGAATTCATACGTAAAATCGAAATCCTAAGATATTCTTTACTTGAGAATAGAAGATCCTAGGGTTTATAAAATTAGTTGGGACACAAGGATGAAAGAAGATCCTTATTGAATTCTCAACACACCTAATTGAAGAATCCCCGACAATGACTTAAAGCTTGCAACACCTTGGAGGGAAACCCCAGTTCTTGAGCCTTGAGAGAGGAAGGGAGAAGATGTCTTTAGGATGATTTTGAGTAGAATGATGGATTGGGCTATAAATCCCTTTAATTCGTCTCAGACGAAGCCTAAAACAACCTAGTTTAGGAGTTAAAAGCATGGTAAATTACAAAAATACCCCTAAAACTTCACATTAAAATTGCCCCATCCAGTGCTACAGCTCGTAGGACCATTCCACGACTCGTACTGAGTCTCCTGGTCTTAGGTCCTGCCTCTGATCATTCTCTGAACTTCATATCACGGGTACCAACCACGTGATCCATAGCTCCTTACCACGGGTCGTACCTGGACTCGTGGTTCCTCACATTATATCATTACATTACTTTGAATCTCTTCTTACGACCCTCTAGTATGACTTTTACCTTCTAGGTACGAATTGTAGGTCCCTGTTGTAGCTTACCTCGATCACTCCTAGACACTATATTAAGACAATTATTACGACTTAGACCACCCAGCATCGAGTCACACTAAGGCCCGTACTAAGGCATCTTGCAAACTTTTCTGCTAGTCAAATTCCAAATCCCGAGTCTAGTCTTGGGAAACTTTGTGGTGTTAAATTATCTCCCACTTGGAAAAATTCTTCCACGAATAGAGACTAAATAAGCCGAAAATATAGGGAAAGAGCTGCAATCCCAGAACTGAAAGCTATAGACTGCAAACTAACAGAGTGACTGACTCCGGACTAAGAGACATAACTGAACTGAATTTATGAAACATACATGCATGCTATGACATGAAAGGAACTGAGAGACATGAACTTCACATGAAACTGAATAAAGTACTAAGGAGGAAACTGGTACCTAAATCTGAAATAAAACTTGAAGGGAAAAGATGTGGGTATCTAGCCATCATATCTACTTTGGCTTCCTTCGTATCTCTCTCCACTAGCTAATTCTTCTACAAAACCTCTACTGAACCTACCTACTTTTTCCTCAACTAGCAAACCTGTCTGTCAAGGATTTCAACTGGAACCTTATAATAAAAGAGGTTGTCATTCTCACCAACACCTCTTCACCCCTTTCATGGGTGAAGATTTCAAAGGCACCTTGTTAACTAAACCAACTTCCTTGAATATCACCAAATCATTCAAGCCTACCACTAATGTTATATTTTGGCTCCTTTATAGCTCAAACTATCCCAAAGCTCCTCAGACTTCCCGACATGACTAACAACTGCACTCCTACATCTTCTACCTGCCGAGCACTTAAGGCATACATAGGGCAGCAACATGGGACATATATATTGCAACCCCCATTTCTGTTATGATGAACATACCCAAGGCTGAGCATAAGAAATCATTAGCATGAATAATTCATGAAATGTAAACTAAGCATATACATGATGTAGCATGACTTTATGAGCCGGTAAGGCGGATCATGATGGGTCTATGAGTTTATATCACTTTCGACGCTTAAAACTGAGAAAATAGTATGTACTTAGGTATGTTTATATGGATATGAGGTATTTTTACTTTTTTTAAGGGAAAATAGGTATTGGAGCAAAAATGTGCAAAAGATGTATAAAAGTGCAGAAAATCATCCAAGTACTAATCTTAGTATGAGACGTACCTAGATAATATGAGTCGTACTGAGACTCGTGGAAAAGCTTAGAAGGCTAAAACAATGCAAAGTAAAAGTATGACTCTCAATACGAGCCATAACTGGAGTCGTGGAAAGCTTTAGAGAAAATATGCATAATTAAAGTTTCCTAGTATGGGTAGCACCTACGGATTCGTAGAATCTACCTACGGCATATGCCAGGAGCCGTGAGGAGCTTAAGTGATTCTTACAGACTTGGCATGATTCAAGATGCAACAAGAAGTCATGAGTCATAGGAGCAAGGTACGAGGCGTACCACAACACTCGTGAAAAACTTCATAAGATGCCAAATTTCTTAGAGTCAAGCCACGAATGGATTGTATGACTCAAAGGATCATGCTCTGAGTCATACCAGGTGACAACACTTAGTCAATTATTTAGCATCCAAGGAACATACAAGAGTAAGGTACACCCTGTACAATACTGTTATGG
>JACEIK010000428.1:106159-127613 GCA_018107945.1 Datura stramonium | reverse complement strand
CAGATCTTGTGTTTGATCTGAGACACACATATGAAACGTAGAGTAGGAGAATGATCAGTAGACATGAGATTACATTGAGATAAGGTTCTTAGTTAATTGTTTCTGAATTATTATCAAGTTTTAAAGAGCAATTCTTGAGCTCAACACTTGGTTTTCTCAAATTGTTCTTGATTTTGTTCATCAATATTCAAAGATTTTTTTCATCCAATTATTGTTGTAAGTATTCAATTATGTGTTTGTCTATGAATACTTATTTCAATCTTACAATCATGAGAGGCTAAAATATCCACAACTAGGGTTGTGACAACCATGGTGGATTAACAAAATAGGGTTACACAAAGTGATTCGAAACCAATGCTAAACTCTTGTATTGGTTTCTCTTCTTCTTAAACATTTTTTGACAGTGCGCAATGTTAGGACTTGCCTGAATTCTTTACTTTCTTGAACCAAGAGAAGTAGAGATTAGGAAAAGAGAATTACAACAAAGCCTTGATTTTTATGATTATTTTATGACTTGAGTTGTGGTCGCAGGAAAGTTAATTTGGAACATTTTGATAATGGTTAATTTGAAATTGCTGATGAGACCTGACCTGGTTATTGGGTATAGTCATCCAATAGGGATGAACTGATCGTTTGGATTAACCCTAGTTATCAGTTCTATAAGTAAGCATTGGGAGTGATCACACGTGTATACCCAAAATAGTTATGAACCCATGGGGAACACTTACCCTAGTTACTTGCAAATATTGTTAACAACCAGAATTGCAGTCTTGTTTTATTATTGTTTTTATTTAAACCCCTAATTTGGAGATAACTTTCCAATAAGTTTAAGTATTGGCATTAGTATAGTTCTTGTCTTATTCCTTTTGGGTTTGACCCCAACCTCTTTGTTTGGTTCTTTATTGAAAACGTCCACTTCATACTTTGCCAGGAAGTGTGACCTTGAGCGTTATCAAAAAGTGGCATCGTTGCTAGGGAATATGGTTAAGATTAGATTAATTACTTGCATTTATCTTTTGTGTGTTATTTCCCCGTTTACATTTTCTTTATTTTTCTTCTATGATTCATTCAGGCTACACCAAGGAAGCTACCTCTGTGAACACCCAGATGGAAGACAAGAGGCTGCTAGTGCCCATGGGAAAGATGAAGAATATTAACACACTAGCAGCCGTCTTGATGAACTATGAGAGAGATGGAGTATCGGGATACACGAAACTGGTAAATGCCCTAGAAGGAATGAGGCCATATAACTTCAGACCAAAGAAGTTAGACCTTGACTTGAAGAACCATGTAATTCCTCCAGCAGTGCCATCAGTGGAGGTACCACTGGTTCTTAAACTAAAGGCATTACCTCCCCACCTCAAATACGCTTTCTTGGGTGAAGACAATACGTTGCTAGTGATTATTGCAATTGATTTGACAGACTGGGAAGTCAAAGCGTTGGTCACAGTATTAAAAAGGCACAAAAAGGAAAATATCATCGGGATTCCTCCAGCCATATGTACTCACAAAATCTAGCTCGAGCCGAATTATTTACCAACTATAGAGCATCAGCGATTCCTGAACCCACCAATACAAGAAGTAGTTAAAAAGGAGATTATCAAGTGGCTAGACACTTGTGTAGTTTACCCCACTGCGGATAGCAAGTGGGTAAGTCTGGTATAGTGTGTGCTAAAGAAAGGTGGGATCACAGTGGTACCCAATGAGAAGAATGAGCCGATACCGACAAGACCAATCACAGGACAGCGTGTATGCACTGATTACTGAAAGCTCAACCACTGGACCTAGAAAGACCACTTTTCGATGCCATTCATGGATCAGATGCTCGACAAGTTGGCAGGTAGAGGCTGGTACTATTTTCTTTATGGTTATTCAGGGTACAATCAGATCATTATAGCCCCAAAATACTAAGAGAAGACCACCTTCACTTGTCCTTATGGAACATTTGCTTTCAAGAGAATGCCTTTGGGGTTGTACAATGCAGCAGCCACATTCCAGCGCCATATGATGTCAATATTCTCGGATATGGTGGAGGAAACCATTGAGGTATCCATGGACGACTTCTCAGCTGTGGGTGATTCATTCGAATATTTCCTCAAGTATTTGGGAAAAGTGTTGAATAGATGCAAAGAAACTAATCTGGTCGTAAATTGTGAAAAGTGTCACTTCATGGTCAAGGAAGGAATAGTGCTAGGTCATAAAATCTCTAGAAAAGGGATAGAGGTGGACAAGGAGTAAGTTAAAGTAATAGCAGGATTGCCACCGCCTATTTCTGTAAAAAGGGTCAGAAGCTTTTTCTAGCGTGCAGGATTCTATAGGAGGTTCATCAAGGACTTTTCAAAGATTACACAACGATTATGCAAATTTCTCGAGAAGGAAGTGAAGTTCATATTTGATGAGGCACCTCTGAAGGCCTTTGAGTGCTTGAAGGAGAAATTCACCACTGCTCCTATTATTATAGCTCCATATTCGTCCCTTCCGTTTGAGGTAATGTGATGCTAGTGGGGTTGCCTTGAGCCAACAGAGAGCGAAGATTTTTCATCCTATCTATTATGCTAGTAAAACACTCAACACGGCCCAAAAGAACTACACTGTCACTGAACAAGAGCTACTAGCAGTGGTATTTGCATTTGAGAAGTTCCGAGCATACTTGCATGGAACTAAGGTCTCGTCCATACAAACCATGCTTCTTTGAGGTATCTGATTGCTAAAAGATGCTAAACCCGTGTTGATTAGATGGGTATTGTTTCTCCAAGGATTTGAGTTTGAGGTGAAAGGTCGGAAGCTTCTTTGAGGTATCTGATTGCTAAAAAGGATGCTAAACCCAGGTTGATCAGATGGGTATTGTTTCTCCAAGAATTTGAGTTTGAGGTGAATGATCGGAAAGGAACTGAAAATCAGGTACCTGATCACCTGTCTAGACTAGAATTTGAGGCTAGAGCAATAGAGGAGATTGATATTGATGATGCCTTCCCAGAAGTTCATATATTAGCTGCATCGCAGGACTTGATTCCTTGGTTCGTTGACTTTGCAAATTATTTGGTCAGCGACATGATCCCAGCAGATATGACTCCCCAGAAGAGGAAGAAGTTCTTATTTGCTTGAAGGTACTGTTGGAATGAACCATACTTATTTCACATTTGTGAAGATGGGATAATTAAGAGGTGTGTGCCAGAGGTAGAAATGTTGAGTATTCTGGAGGCTTTCACTCGTCCCCAATTGGGGGTCATCATAGTGGTATCCGACCTGCACACAAAAACTTGCAATGCGGGTATTCCTGGACCACTATTCATCAAGATGCCTATGATTATGCCAAGTCATGTGATCAGTGCCAAAGACAGGGTGGCATTACTCGCAAGCATGAGTTATCATTGACCCTTATCTTAGAAGTTGAGTTGTTCGATGTATGGGGTATTGACTTTATGGGCCCATTTGCTATCTCATATGGGATGAAATACATCTTGGTGGTGGTGGATTATGTCTCCAAATGGGTAGAGGCTATTGCACTACCTAACAATGGAGGAAAAAGTGTCATAACATTTCTACATAAGCACATATTCGCTAGGCTTGGTACTCCCAGAGCAATCATCAATGAAGGTGGATCACACTTTTGTAATTGCCTCTTTAGAACCCTGTTAGAGAAATATAGCATCAAGCTAATGTGGCAAAACCTTGCCATCCTCAGTCAAGTGGGCAGATGGAAGTTTCAAATAGGGAGATAAAGACCATTCTGGCTAAAACAGTGAATACCAACTCGATAGATTGGTCTAGGAAGCTCGATGATGCACTTTGGGCATATCAAATAGCTTATAAGACTCCCATTGGATCATCTCAATATTAGTTGGTCTATGGCAAGTCTTATCATCTGCCTGTTGAGTTAAAGCACAAGGCATTATGGGCTATAAAAAATCTGAACTTATATTAGAATGAAGCAGCCAAGATGAGACTTGACCAGCTCAATGAGTTAGATGAATTCCAACTCGAGCTTATGAGAGTGCAGCCATTTATAATGAAAGAATGAAGATCTATCATGATAAGAAGATAGGAAAGAGGAAGTTCAATATTGGTGATCTGGTCCTACTGTTCAACTCAAGGATCCGTTTGCATCTCGAAAAATTCAAATCTAGGTGGATGGGACCATATAGAATGTTGAATGTGTCCCCATACGGTGCAGTGGAGCTTGAGAATAAAGATGGAAAAAGTTTCAAGGTGAACGGGCAAAGGATAAAGTTATATCTAGGAAACACCGAGGAAATAAGAGGAATTGAGCAGTGTACCTTGATGATGCCTGAAGAATCATGAAAGTTACATCATGCAGCGATGTTAAATCAAGCGTTGCATAGGAGGCAACCCATGGAAGGTGAAATCTGAGTTACATCGGGAACGAAGCATTCATTTCAAAAAGGAAGGGGGTGTGTACTTGTATTTTGTGGAATTTTTGGAATTGTCCAAGGGTTTTTCTTGCCGTGTTTCTTTTTCCTCATGCATGCTATCTAGTAAAACCGACATGTTTAGGATGTTTTTGATTAATTAGAAAGTAGCTTAGGATTACTCAGCCAATAAAATGCCCTAGTTTTGACTTTTGAAAAAAATTGACTATGTTTAAAATTTTTTGATGGTTCAATATGTACTTGTTGATTGCAAAACATGATCTCTGTGGATTTTTTTGTGTCATTTTTTGCATTAGCATGAGTAGTTATAGTTATCCATGTATGAACCAGACAAGTAGTATGAATGCAAAACATGTACCATGAGTGAGTAAGGTTTATACCTAATTGAATACTACGTAGAGGATCTAGAACTTGCCTGGTTGGTCTTTACATAAGTTTTAGGATGGTTGGTCAGGTAAGGATCATAGGTCGTTTTTGTTTAGCCCAGTTTAGCTTTAATTACTCTACCAGAATAATATGATTCCCTTAATCCCAGTTTTGAGCCTTAAATGAACTATTTTTCTTTGATTAACTGATTAACCTTAACCATTTTTTATAATGAATCTGTTTTGGCCCTGGTCCCTCTCCTTGGACATTGTGAACCTCAACCCAGGAAAAATGCCTAAGTTGAGGGTGGTTAGAGTAGGGGTGCATAGACCTTGGAGAGGTGAAAAAGGAAAATAAAAGAAAAAGGGTAAAAATGAAGTGTGGTGTGACAAAAGTAAAGAAAGAGCTGAAAACGAATAATTGAAAAGGAAAACATAAACAGAAAAATGAATGAAAAAAGTTGAAAACACCCTCACACCCATAAAATAGTATAAAAATGGAGAAAAGCGACAAAGCTGAAAAAGTGAAAAAGGTGAAATAGGTGAAAAGTGGAGCCACGTCTATGTAGTGCCAAGGAGGGTTTAGCCACTAAAAAGTCCATAATTTCCATACCCATCCTAAAAGCGTACATTACAAGCCGAATAAAGTCCTATAGTGATCCTATCCTGATCATTCGAAGAACTGAAATAGAGAAAATAAGGGAAAACTTATGGTATTCAATGTGCAGTTGGAACTTCCTTGTGAGAGTGAGAGTCTTACTTGTTCAGCCCATGCTTCATATTTTTATATATCTATGAGTAGGGGACTTCATTCGACATAAAGATACATGGTTTGTGTTTTATCCTGCCAGCTGTCAGCATGAAAAACATTGGTGCTGACTTGATTATCTGCTAATAACTAGATGACATACCTTGATCCCCGTTTATCATGGTTTATGGTTACTTGATGTGCATATGTTGATTTGGTTTACTGGAAAAGGGTCAAAAGTTATTTGAGTTTGTAGTGCAGATTTTAATTGGTGTTGGCTATAGTATCCGAAGTTTATTTTCTAGTTAAGCATCATTTTTAGTTTTTTGTTTTGTTTTCCCGAGCTGTAACTAGAGTTGTGGAAAACTTCAGAGAAAATCTACGTAATTGAGGAGCTTATGTGATTCTTTCAGACTTGGCAGAACTCAAGATGCAACAAGCAGTGATGAGTCATAGGAGCAAGGTACGAGGCATACCACAACGCTCGATCAGAAGATGCTAAAGTTCTCAAAGCCAAGCCACAGATGGATTGTATGACTCATAGGATGATGGTACGATTCATACGAGCTACCAACACTTAGTAAATTTTGTAGAAGCCAAGGAACGTATGAGAGCAAGGTACTCCCCATACAATACTGTTTCAGGTCGTATGGCCAGTCGTAGGACGAGTCGGTGCCAGATATGGAAATTTCCCTGTTAGCTTAGGAAAGGTTTCTATTGTCTGTATAAATATCTTTTATGTTTCTTTTAGTAGGAGAACAATCAGTAGACGTGAGATTACATTAAGAGAAGGTTCTTAATTAATTGGTTGTGAATTACAATCAAGTTTTGGAGAGCAATTCTTGAGATCAACACTTGATTTTCTCAAATTGTTCTTGATTTTGTTCATCAATATTCAAAGCAAGTTTTCTTCCAATTATTGTTTCAAGTATTCAATTTTGTGTCTATCTATGAATACTAATTTCAATCTTATAATAAAGAGAGGCTAAAAACTCCACAACTAGGGTTGTGGGAAACATGGTGGATTAACGAAATAGGCTTACATAAAGTGATCCGAAACTAATGCTAAACGCTTGTATTGTATTCTCTTCTTCTTAAATGTTTCTTAACGGTGTACAACGTTAGGACTTGCCTAAATTATTTGCTTGCTTGAACCTAGAAAAGTAGAGATTAGGAAAAGAGAAATACTGTGCCTTGATTTGTATAATCAATTTATGACTTGAGCTATGGTCGTAGGAAAGTTAATTTGGAATATATTGATAATGGTTAAATTTAAATCGCTCATGAGATATGACCCAGTGATTAGGTATAGTCATCTAATAGGGATGAACCAGTCATTTAGATGAACCCTAGCTATCACTTCTACAAGTAAGCATTGGGATTGATCACGCATGTATACCCAAAATAGTTATGAACCCATGGGGAGCACTTACCCTAGTTAGTTGAAAATATTGATAACAACCACAATTGCATTCTTGTTTTATTATTGCTTTTCTTTAACCCCCCCCCCCAATTTAGAGATAACTCACCAGCAAATTTAAGTTCCGACATTAGTCTAGTTCTTACCTTATTCCCTGTGGGTTCTACCCCAACCTCTTTTTTGGGTTCTTTATTGTCAGCGTCTGCTTCATACTCTGCCAGGAAGTGTGAGTTTGAGCATATTAGATTATAAGGACTGAGTTCATAGTGCTAAGCAAACTCGGAGGCATAAGCTTGCATACATAACAAGCTCCATGACATAAAGCTGAGATATATAAAATCATGGAATAAGACTTGGTTCGTTGATTAAAGCAACCTCTATCAATCAGAGAACCTAAATACAAGCATGGGTAAACCGTAATGTTGATTAAAATATAAGGGAAAACATCCGAATAGGAAAGGATCGACTCCCAAGTTATTGTTTCTGGAACTCCTTTACTAGAACACTCATGACTTGACTTGGGCTTTTAATTTATCATGCCCCCCTTAGCTTAAAGTCATCATTCTAAGATTCTTGAATCTTAAGGCTAGACTACATCACTAACTCTTGACTTCCCATTCGCCCATAAAGATACCACTGAAAGCTTCATACTTATAGCCATTCTATACCATCCATGAACAGATGTCATACTAGGATGTAAAAAGGGATCTATACCTCATACTGTGGCTCCTAGGTCTAAAAACATGCAAGGATCAACATGAAAAGCTTATAACATACCTGTGACTACCTCTGGTTAGTTTCCTCGATCCTGATATGATGACAAGGCATAGAAGCGGTCCTGACGCTATCCACTACCCGTACCAGTGAATGGTCCCTGATGAGGTGGGTAGGTTGTTGGAGCTATTAAAGAGGTGGTTGGGGCTCTACCTTTGCCCCATTTGGCTTTTGGGAAATCTCTGAGCTTATGGCCTGACTTGCCGCACTAGAAGCAGGCATTCTAACCGGCCATGCACTCACCTAGGTGGTTCATCTAATAGTTCTTGCAAGCTGCGTACGTAATCTCTCTTACCCTGGTTCTAGATAAAACACTGCCTTTTGATGGTGCTGGGACTAATGACCTCTGACGGGACAGTGATTGTTGTCCACCACCCATCCTCTACTGGGAATACTTAGAGTCCCCCATCCTCGCTCTCTTTTTCTCCCTTTCAAACTCCTTTAACTTTTCCTCCTTAATCTGTTGAGTATGGATCAAGAGTCTAGAGATGTCCATGTCATCGATAAGCATAGTGGTCCTGCACTCCTAGACCACTATGTCTGAGACCCCATTTACGAACGTGATAATGCGAGCCCTTAGCTCAAGAATCATCTTCCAAGCATATTTCGAAAGCTGAGTGAACTTCATAGCATACTCCTACACCATCATAATATTTTTTTAGTTGGCAAACTCTACAACCTTTGCTTCCCTCAACTGCCAAGGAAAGAACCTACCCAAGATGGCTATCACAAAGTCGTTCTAACTCACCGGAGTTGCACCTATCCTACTACCTTCCTTACATTGTCTGAACTATATATAAGCTACCTCCTTCAGCTGATATGACTCTACGTCTTCACTCTCCTTCTCGAAGATCCCCATAATCTTGGTAATCTTCTGAATCTCATCAATGAACTCTTATGAATCCTCATCCACCTTCAACCCAAAGAATTCCGGTGGTTTCATTCTAATGAAATTTCACACCCTTACCGCTATAGCATTCTCGTTAGGGTTCATGGGTGCCACTGCCTGATGGTTGTCCTCTACCGTGATGGCCTGAGCCAACAGTTGGAATTCCTCCCAAAACACTGCATGGCTAACCTACTTATTAATCGAGTCTGCTGGAGCTGGTGGGGATGGCTGGTACCCATTATCGTTTCTCCATCTGTTTGCTTATCTGGAAGGCATTGTCTGCGAATGCGTAAAGCACGAGTTAAAAGGAACTTTTAGAGTTTCAAACTCTACGCATGATAAGAATTACAAGGAAAGGTAATTTTTCCTAAAAACGCCTTATATCCTCTTCCTCAGAAGTGTGACACACTTTACACCTATTAAAAAGACTCTACTTGATGTGACTTTAAGACATTCTAGGACATTCTAAAACTAATGCTTTGATATCATGTTTTTCAAGACCCGAGCATAGACTCGAAATGTGACATGGGACCTAGAACCACAAATGGCTCCAAGTTAACTCATGGCATATCATAGTTCTAACATAATTGCACTAATATAGAATATATGAGTAGAAGCTAACTAAAAATAAACTAATCAAAATGCATAAGGACATAGTTTGTCAAAATACCGAATTATAAGCTGAAACTACACTACACTGTTTGAAATCCTCTACTAGTATAATAAGCTACTGGACAAATCCCCAGCTAACTCCAAAATTTGAAATTAAAATATTACTAAAATAAAGGAAATATAACTCCTATCCTTGAAAGATGAGGACCCACCAATTCTTGCTGATGAAGTCTGGAACGTGTCTAACCATGGGGTTGAGTCTGAATACCTGGATCTATATCATAAAATGATGTAGCACATAAACTATGCGGTCAGTAGTGCGAATGTACTAAGTATGTAGGAAACGTAACTAGAAACGAGAACACAGTATGAACCATAGGAAAGACCAACATAAACATGGCTAAATGCATAAATTGAGGTAAAGTACAATGACCCTTTTTGAAATGCATAAATACTAACATAGGATGCTAGTTTGAAAATATTTAATGAAGTATAATTAAATCTAGTGTTAGGGTCATATACATGTACTGAAGATTGAATTTAAAATCATAAATAGAAAACTATAACTAAAATAACTGTACTGATATTGAAAGTGAAGGGTACTGTGGGACAGCCTATTACCCGACAAACTCCAATGTGAGTCTCATGGAGCCAAACCTGTAACCCCGGTTGGAAGGGCGTTGTACCTTTTCAAGTATAAGAACCATTACCGGCATGATATCACACGTGAACTTAGGGAGACAATCTCAACTAACGATAGCCCCTGCATGCGCCCATTGAGGCAAGGGAAACACTTTTATTAGCGAGGATCCTATATTCCTCGGGGTAAGGGAAACATTCTCTACTATTGAGAATTCTTTATCCTATGGTGGCATATAGTTTTGAGACCCAGGTGTCTGGAACCCCGGCCTACTCGATGCTAAGTACTACTCCCAATTGAATGAAGATACATGTAAACATAAAGTCTAAAGCTAATGTCCTAAGACTAGTCGGAACCACTTTATCTAATAAAGATCCAGAGAGCCTAAAGGACCTTGAACATGCTAATACTGAGGGCTCGAAACTAATGTTCTAAGACTAGTCAGGGCTAATTTCTAGCTAACAAGAGGCCTGAGAGTCTAAGAACCATAATCATGCTGATCACACTAAATTCATGAAAATCATAAACTCAAAGCATATTGTAAATCATATGTACTGAAATCATGGAAAAATCATTTATATCAAAAGAACCATATTTTCGAAAATGGTGCTAATTCATGGTTGAGTCTTAGAATTCATGCTACTATCATATCATGGACATGAATCATGATATTGAAGAAAGAATCACAAACATACATAGCTATTTATCATAAGGAGCTTGAAATACATGACTAACATAACATAATTCATACGTAAAATTGAAACCTTAATACATGCTTTACCAGAGAATCGAAGATTCTAGGGTTTATGAAATTTGTTGAGACACAAGGATGAAAGAAGATCATTGTTGAAGTCCCATGTGCTTGGTTGAAGAATTCCCAACAATGACTTGAAGCTTGTAGCACCTTGAAGGGAAACCCTAGTTTTTGAGCCTTGAGAAAGGAAAGGGAGAAGATAACTTGAGGATGATTTTGAGTAGAATGAGGGATCAGGGTAGAAAAATCCCTTTAATTCGTCTCATAGGAAGCCTAAAATAACCTAGTTTTGGATTTAAAAGCATGGGACTAAAAATACACCCCTTAGACTTTAAAATTGCCCCGTCCAGTTCTACAGCTCATTCTACTGCTCGTAGGACCATACCACAAGTCACACGAAGACTCGTGGTATCAGGTCCTACCTTTGATCATTCACTGAACTTCATATCACAGGTACCAACCATGATCCGTACCTCCTTACCATGGGTTGTACCTAGAATTGTGGTTCCTCATATCATCTCAAAACACTGCTCTAAATCTCTTCCTACGACCCTCTGGTACGACTCATACCACTAGGTACAAATCGTAGGTCCCTGTCGTAGCTTATGTCGCACCTCAAAGATGGAAAAGGGCGCAACTGACATTCAACCCTAAGCAACCAAGCCACTTGCTGAAGCCAACCAAAGTAAATATTGGATCCATAAGGTCTCCGCAACAATAATTTAACAACTAAAAAGTTGACAAGGCTACAATAAACTAAACTGCAGAACGGAAGGCCAACAAGGTCACACAACCCAAACATCTATACAACTAGTCCACGCAAACCTCTAAAGAGTAGGTAACTAGAATGCATGGGATAAGGCCCCGCCTACCAAACTGTACACAACTCAAATAGTCAAAAAGGAAACATAGCTCCTAGAAGAAAGGGGCATACCACTACTCCACTGAAATCAGGCTCCTAATGCAACTGTTGATCTGAGCCACTGCCTGTACTTGTAGTATGATTGCAGGAAGGGGACCGAGGCGAAGGGACGTCAGTACGAATGGAATGTACAGGAATGTAAGGCTTAAATCGTAAACACTAATACATACAAGATACTAAAAACGAAAGTAGGGAATAGATACAACCTATGACCCTGGAAGTGATATTGGAACAAAATATGATACATCATGTGGATACAATCAAGTAAGAACATATACAAGTCACACTGCGTTATTCATAATCTATGCAGTCCCTAATCAAATAATGACCTAGTCTGGTTGATCAATACTGCCCTACCAGGATGGCCGTATCGGAGGTACCATAACTGAAGGGGCATCTGCCCATCTAACATAACCACGTTAGAGGTAAATTCATAGTCTCGTATTTGAAGGACAACTGTCATCTGACATAACCGCTTCAGTGGTAAGGTCATAGTCTCATATCTGTAGGACAACTGCCCACCTAACATAACCACATCGATGGTAAGGTTATAAGTCTCATATATCAAATATGCCAAAGGAAAAATGCCACTGGATGTACCAGGTCGGTGGTAAGGTCATATTCTCATATCTGAAGGACAACTGCCCACCTAACATAATCGCGTCGGTGGTAAGGTTATAAGTCTCATATATCAAATATGCTAAAGGACAACTACCCACCGGATGTATCAGGTCAGTGGTATGCTCATACTCTCATATCTGGAGCTGACTGTGCTCAAATAATGTCTGTCTAACATATATGACATAAAACAAAAATGACAAATTCCAAGTCTGCGACTTGAATAGGCCTTTTTTATTATTCATAGAAGCACATAAGCATATGTATAACATAAACCTTTCAAATAACACTTAGATGCATGTACTCAATGACTTTAAAAGTTAGAAAAATGTCCGGGTGACATAAGGAGTTCAACAAGCTCCACAAACATCACTAAGGCAGATTTTGGATTTGAGAACTCGATAACCTGACGTTTAGCTTACGGGAGAGGAATCATGGAATATCCCCTTGGAATCACATATCTTATAACATATATAAGATAAAGGACAACCATGATAAGGAATTTACACTTCGAAAAGCTCATTTACCCTTACTAGCTTGCGGCATCTTTACATAGCTTAAACTTATTTACACGTCGTCATCTGGGATCTTTCACTAATTTAACTTAGAAAATAGGACTTTAAACACATTCAAAAATCACAACATAGCATAACGTAAAGGACCAGTTCACGGTGCCCAAGATGATGGGACTTCAAACTCGATTTATAACTACAACGGAATTGGAAGTAACACGTATTTCATCTCGCATTTACTTGTTCCAAATATTTCAACGATTCAAACTCAATATCATGCACTTTTGGTCCTTCAAACAAAATTATACTTGCTTCAATATGAGTGTGAAGACATTGGAATATTAGCCCTATCGGCAGTATATATTCATGCTTGAACAACGAGGTAGGACGCCTTAACATACCTTTTTTCGATGAACTTTTCTTTAGATAATTTCCTATTTCAATAACCAGCCTTCAACATCATTAATCCCGTGATTTTAAGGCCAACAACAATCTTATTCTGTAGGACAAAATTCAGCCCAAAATAACTTACCAAAGTCAGTCACAATAGCAACAACAACACACGGCAACATCAACAACATTTAGCCATTTTCTCTACTTATTTTCATTAGCTTTTGAGGGAGATACAAGAGTGAATTTTACCTTACTTCTTCTGTAATTCTTCCACTCAATATGAAGTATAATTCCAGCCAAAGAAACAGCCAAAAACCCTATGAAAAAGGATCAAAACTCAGCTCAAAAACAGTCCATCGGTAGCTCACTTAGCTGCCAATTTCCAGCTTTCCGCTTTGTGGTTTGAGAGGATTAAAGGGGGAAAAATCCTTACCTTTCCTCTTGGTTTCAATCTCTATTCAAAGATGGATATATAGTCAGTATAAAAAGCTTTTAAAACGCAGAAAATTACCTTCAAAACCTTGCAAAAACGAGCTCCAAAACAGCCCCTAGCACACTTGGCAAAGAAGTTTCAACTTGTCTTGTGATTTGCTTGAATATAGCTTGACGTTTCCTCCTTGCTTTTATTTGTTCTAGCTACTGGAATTGAGAGAGTAATGGAATCCTTAGCAAGTTGGTCGATTTACATTATGATGAAAATGCTTTCTACAAGGGAAAAATCTGACTTTAAGTAAATAGGGCGGTGGAGGCGCTAGCCCACATCACCGCTCGGGGTGCCTTGGTAAAATACTCATAACTTCTTACTTAAAAATCTAATAAACAAGAAATTTGATGTTCTGGAAACTAGACTCAAAGACCTTTGATTTGATAGGTTGTGGCACTTCTAACTCATTATAGACTGGGAGATATGGTAATTTAAAGTTGACCCTTACTTATGAACTTCACATACTCTTCGCTTTTCCCTTCATACATGTTTTCCTCATCACCTACGTCCAATATAAAAGCTGTACTTCTCTTAATATAGCATACAACATCAAATAATCATCAAAAATATTTTCGGGGTGTAACATTCTCCCACCCTTAGGAACATTCATCCTCGAATGAGAATTAACTTCGCTTAACATGCTTCAAAATACATACTAAATAACTTAGATATCAAATACATACCTCAATTTCACATCGACATCATAAAAAGGTGAGGATACTTCTTCGTTATTTCTTCCTCGGCCTCCCAAGTTACCTCCTCAATGTTATTAGTTCACCACAATACTTTGACCGAGGAAACTTCCTTAGTTTGAAGCTTTCTAACTCGCTAATCAAGGATAGAACTGGGACCTCTGTATAAGTCATCTCCTCAGAAATCTAGACATCATCAATAGGAATAATATGGGTCGGGTCTCCGATACACTTCCGAAACATAGATATATGAAATACTTGGTGGACTACCACTAGCTCTGGTGGCAACTCCAACTCATAGGCTGCTTTGACTACCCTGCGAATAACTCTGTAAGGACCAACATATCTAGGGCTCAGCTTGCCCTTTCGGCCAAATCGCACGACACCTTTCATAGACGATACTTTTTGAAAGACCCAATCATTAACAACAAACTTCAATGCTCGACGTATGTTAGCATAAGATTTTTGTCTGCTCTAAGCTATCTGAAGTCGATCTCTAATAAGATTTACTTTGTCCATAGCCTACTGCACTAGATATGGCCCCAATAGTGTTGCTTCACTAAGTTCAAACTAGCCGATTGGAAATCTACACTTTTGCCCACACAAGCTTCATACTGCCATTTGGATGCTTGCCTGATAACTATTATTATAGAAAAATTCTATCAAAGGGATATGGTCATCCCAACCTCCTCCAAAGTCTGAAGTACAGGCACGTAACATATCTTCAAGTGTTTGAATGGTGCGTTCAGCCTGTCCTTCTGTTTGAGGATGAAATGTAGTGCTAAGATGTAACTGAGTGCCCAATCCTTTTTGGAAGGACTTCCAAAAGTTTTCCGTTCACTTTCTAAGATAATGGATAAGGAAATGCCATGTTGGCGAACTATCTCACGGATATATAGCCTGGCATAATCCTCTGCGGCATAAGTCGTCCTGACCAGTAGAAAATGAGTCGATTTAGTCAATCTATCTACTTTACCCAAATGGAATCACACTTCCTGCTTGTCCACGACAACCTAGTAATAAAATCAATATTAATAACTTCCCACTTCCAGGCTGGAATCTTCACATTTTGAGTCAAGCCTCTGGTGCTCGACCTACACCTGCGGCAATTAGATCACTAGACCACAAAACTTGTAATGTCTTTTTTCATGTCATTCCACTAGTATAGCTGCTTCAGGTCATGATTGATAACGTCCAAAATACACTCTTCTTTACGATGGAGCATAAACTGTCGTTATATCAAAACAAATAACTCGACAGTTGTCGGGTCGAATCCCAAAAGGAATGTCAGCTGATCATATAATAGTCATCTATTAAAACTGAACTAATTCGCCTCAATGTTGCAACACAAATAAGACAAAGATGGGGGAATCACGATTTATAAAATAAAATATGGAATTGCACACTAAAAACAGGGGCAAAGTATAGAAAAGACAAATGGTGAGACTACTAGGGGTGTGATATTAATAAGGGCTTCAATGAGCTGGAATTGTTAATTGCTCCTATCTTTACTCAACAGTATGATTAGCTATGGATTAGGCGACATCTTAAGTTTCTCAACCAATTACATTTCTCATACCTCGAGTTTTCTCAAATCCCAAGGTTCACTACAACCACACCAACTTGTGTATGGATTCACTATTTCTAGCTTCAATTCTTAATGGATGTGTAATAATGGGTTTTGCCTATATCTAGCCCAACCCCACATAATTACCACCCAAATACCCATTAGTGTTTCCTCACTCGTACCTTAATTTACTTTTTCAAGTCAAATCAAAGTAAAGAAATGCAACCCACATTTGCAACTATGAGTTTTCAACATAAAATTCAGAGAAAACACTAAAATCATACTAATTGAGTAAATCTAAGATCAAATACTCAATACCCAACCCAAATCAACCCTAATCATTCACACACCCTTAGCAAAGAATTTAGCTACACATATAAGTAAAGTAAGATATTGCATTAAACAACAATTCGATATCCATTCACAAACTTGAGTAAGAGAAATTCAAGCAAGGTCTAAACTCCAATGGAGTTTTCTACCTTCTTAATGAAGAAGATGACTCTTTCTCTTTCTACTCTCTCTACTTTCTATATAATCCAAAAGCAATAGAATAATCAATCCTTTCTAGAATGGAATATTTAGTTCTTTTATGATAGGTAAAAAAAATAGGGTACAAATCTGCTCCTCTTTTTTTTGTACTTGACTTTATTACCCTGGCTGATGGGCCTCACTTGCGATTCACCAGTGGTTCGCTGGTGCAAGATCGTGAAACACCGTTTAGTTCTAGCGGAAGGACAATGAGATTTTTGGCTCTTCCGTAGGCGCTGATCTGCGGACCGCTGATTGGTCATAGCTCCTACAGTAAGTTCCTTAGCACTTTGACATTCGCCAGTGCTCATTTGTGGTCTGCCGGTCTCCAACCTTCTTCCATACGGTAGGCAACTGCGGTCAATCCGGCATTTCACCGATGTCCTCCGGTTGAGCGCCGGTCATCAACTATATTTCCATGATTTTTGTTTAATTTCATGCTTTTTTCCATTCAAGTAAAGTACCTACAAAGATCAAGGAAATAAAAGCATAAAATCCACCTAACTGACTTCAAAACTAAGCAAAAACTCATGTCTAAGGGCCTAATGAATTGGTAAATTACCAACTCATCATACCCCTAAACTTGAATAATTGCTTGTCCTCAAGTAATGCAATTCTGTTCATTTGAGCAAATGGACAGCATGTCAAATATGAAGTTATGCATCAAGGACCAATGAGTGTAAGATAATCCGAAAATTCTCACCAACTCATGGAAAAAGAGAAACAGCTCCCACTAAATTGTAAGAAAGTTTTGAGAGGCAACCACAATGAATAGGGATGATTCACAACTACTTTCATTTTTTCAAAACAAGGGGATGGTTTATCCAATCAAATACACAGAGCATCTCAAATCATAATCATTTCACATTAACAGCTTTCCTTGAAGCTTACACTGCTCATGGCTCAATCATATCTTTACATCAATGCTACAATGTCCTCAAAAGGAGTGATTCCACTCACTACAAGAGAGAATTCCCTTTATTTATCATAAATCAATGCATACACATGGGATTATTGAATAAGACGATCACACTCACTCTCACAAAATAAATCTCCATGCATACAACTTGACCCAGAGGCTTGCCCTTCGTGTAACTCTCCACTAATGTAGGGCAACTACACTCAAAATTAGGACTTAGCTCTAGTGAGTAGACCCTCCTAATACCTTTTTATGAACACTTTTAACCTCCCATCAAACTCTTTAGATCACTTTGCCTTATTCCTCCTTTTTCATTCAACTTCATCGTTTTTTCTCAAAAGCCCTCCTTGTAACTCTTTTGGCACTTACATTAAGCCTCATCCAAACAAGAGGTAACTCCATTTCACTATTCTTTTTCTCTTTTGATAATTCAAGGTTTCTCAACCCATCATTTCATTCATTTTGATCACAATTTGGTGCTACCTTACATTTAAGCTCATCACAATTCTCCCTTTCATGTAAACCCCCAAACTTAGTCTATTTGCCTCTTCTCCATTGATTTTCTTATCTCTCCCTATGTCTTGGGCTTCAAGCCCCTATTATTTTCTGTCATTCATCCTAGCAATTAGGGAGGATTGGTGCCAAAGAAGAGGATTAAAAAGGGACATTGGGCTTGTAATGTGGTGTCCAAGAATGAACAGTCCAAAGGCTCAACATTGGCTAGAAAGGGAGGACATTTTCAGAGGTCATTTTTGGTGAAGTAACTAATCAAATAAAAGCCTAAAATCATGTTCTAAGTGCAGCTAACATCTAGAATATTTCACCTTGAGTCATACTTAGGGCAAGTTCTAGACAACCACAGATACATGAGACTCATTCAAATGACCTTACCACACAAGGAATCACACCCAGAGAGTTCACACAAGTCATTATTACACAAGATTTTGATTCAAAACACAAGAGCGTATGAATCCACAAGCGAAAAAGGGAATATGCAATGTATGACAAGAGAGTGCTACGTTTCAAATTTTAAATGCCCATTTCTTTCAAATTCATTCTTCATGCCACACAAAAATTTTTGGTGGTACCTCTCAAAAGTAGTTTCACAAAAGACTCAAAGAAAAACACGGCATTTTCACTTAAGAGAGTCACCTCACAATCTATCATTGGGAAATGTCACCCAGTTAAAGAAAAGAAAAAAGAAATTGCTCCTTGGGAAAGAACTGTGGTATAAAAAAACCCTTGGAGTTCACTTACTATCTACTATTCACAAAAGAGAAAATAAAACTTGGGTCACGAACTTTAGGCAAGAAAAACAAAGACCCATTCATTAGCACTAACAACAAAGACAGAGTTTCTATTCTTCTATATTTTGAGCCTGACAAAACTCAAAAATCATTCACAAATCTTTAAAAACAAAACAAACAGCCCTGCAGGGCAATCATCAAACATAGTTAAAATGAGCCCAACAAAGGCTCATATATCCTTACAACTAAAAATAAATCCCAACAAGGGCCATATCATATCATCAAGAAAAAAAACAAATGACCACCACAACAGGAACATTCATCCCACCCCTAACTCAAACACTATATTGTCCCCAATGTATGTATACAAAACAAAGAGGGCGAGAACTCCCTGAAGTGGTCACACATCATCATCCTCATCAGCTTCCCCATCTTGGCCTTCGTTTTCCAGATCCTCCGCCTCATCCCCCAAGCCCTTGAATAAGTAGTCAATGGGGCTTCGGGCTATAGAAAGGGAAACCATCGCTGCATCAAGGGTGCTCATGTTGGGCACATCCATGAACTTTCTGAATCTTCCATTTCCTTAATTTAGACTGAAGAGAGGTGACAGCCTCCTCCATGACATCCACCCATGAGCATAACTTGGTCAGACTCTCATACATGGACTTCATCTCCTTTTTCACCATTTGGGCAATAAGGATAGGGAGACTTTTAGACAACTTTTGAAGCTGGCTATCATGAGAGTTATAGTCATCTCCACAAGTTTGTAGAGACTGCTTGGTTGGGATAATGTGGGAGGGCATGAGGCTCTCCTAGTAGGGGCTTCGCCTGAAGCTTTTGCCGATGCCTCCTGGTATGGCATATAAGATCGGGAGACAGTGTGGCTTGCTCAGAACCATGAGAGAAAGATCCTTTTGGGACATCAAAGGCTTGCAGCTTCTTTGTTATACCCCGTAAGCTCGAAGATCAGACCCGTGAGTTGAAATAGAGAAAAACTTCAAAACTGGCATCAGGCAGAGAATGGATCATGAGGTGACCTATGAGAGCAGCCCACGAGTCATAAGGTGACTCGTGGTGAGTCTTAGGAGTTGGGTTTGAAATTTGAGAAATAAAATCTCCATGGACGTGACCACGAGTTGTGGTCAGGCCCTACTACTCGTTAGGTCAGTCGTGGGGAGTGGTGATTGAGAAAAGAGGATGAGGAAGACAATGTACCTAACGAAAGGACCCCACGAGTCGTGGTCAGTCACCACGAATTGTGGGATGAGTCGTGGTCAGCTGATGGAAGTTAATTGAAAATCATAGGCAGCGTATAGGACGAGTGGTGACCACGAGTCGTGGTCACCTAGTAATGAATTGTAAAGTCTCCCGTTACGAGCCCCAGATGACTGCTAGATAGTGTACTTGACGGATGATGCCATGAGTCGTGGCCCAGGGTGACGATTCGTTAGGTCCCTTGTGGGGACTAGCTGGCAGTTATTTTATGCGAATTTAGTAAGGGCTTTTCCGGAATTCCTAAGATCATAAGGCCTAAACTACGTTGTTTTAAGTTATAAATGATGTCTTTTAAGAGGGTTAAGTTCATTTTAGGCCATATTCATTCATGCATGCAAGGTTAGAGTGGGGTGACCAAGCTTGTTCTTCTTCAAATTCTTTTCAATTCCTCTTGAGCAATCAGAGAAGTGTAAGAATTAGCCTCAATCAGGTATGTAGGGTTATGAATAGGTGATCCTTTCACACCCATGCCCAGTCCCTGTTTAAATCCTGAATTTCCTATGTCAAATCTATGGAGTTTTAACCCAATGCATGAAATTCTGAATTCTCTACTTGGGTAAGATCTAAATATGTCTCTACTATTGAATTATGAAGCATGGGTAAGTTTTATGTTGTTTTCAATTAAAAATCATGTTTCAAGTTTCATGAATTAAAAAGCCCATTAATGATAAGTTTATGAAAGAAGAGATTTGTGATGAATGTATGATTATGATGAGATGTTATAATGAAAAACATGTTTTCAAGCTACCCATGTTTATAATCATGTTTTCGATGTGAATTGAGTATTTTCAAGCATGAGAAAGTATTTAAGTCCATATGTTCAAGTATGATTTATGATTTTCTGAATTAAGCTTACCACATGGTTTTTGAGCGAAGACACTCAATTTTCTTTCAGCTTGTGGTATGGTTTGAGTAAAAGCTTCTCATATGCATGAATTCAGATTTGAGATGTATTTGATTATTGAGCTTCGTCATTAGATGATGTTGAGCTTCATTGAAAAATAATGTAGAGCATATGCATGTTTTTTGGAGTAGTGTCTAGCACCGAGAAGGCTAAGGGTCGACCACCCTATACCTTAGAACTACATGCCAACATAGGTTTATACTATTATATATATTACTTTGGGACCTCCCTTGTGAGCTATCCCCTGCCATATTGGGCCACAAGCTTGATATTGATATCATGGTATCGTCTCTTGCCCTGGCAAGGCTTTGGACAGCTCTACCCACTTGAGTGTGATAGTTGGGACCACGTAAGCTCTATCGTGGTATGTCGATTAAAAGATGAATCTCGTATTGTTCCTCGTGGTTTCAGTTATGCATGTTCATCATTCATGAGTTTTATATATCTATATAAGTTCTAAAGTAGGTTTGACTCAACGTTCAGTTTCACTTATGACTATCAGATTTCCGCTTTGAGTCAATCGATTAAGTTATGATGTTATGTTATACTATGATGAGATGACGATTTCAGAAAGAATACATGCAAGGCCTTCTTTCAGATTCTTATTGTTTATGTTTTACATTATACATGATTTTAAATGATTTTACTTATCTAAGCGGTTTTACTTACTGTTCGCGCTCTTTTGATAACTACATGCAAATGCACGTGATCGAACAAGTAGTAAAATGGCTAAAGTAAGCCAAGTATCGATCCCACAGGGACTGGACCAAGGTAATAATCGAATTAAGCGTTAATGAACT
>JACEIK010000428.1:85109-97002 GCA_018107945.1 Datura stramonium | reverse complement strand
CAACATGCATCTTAGCTTCATAAAATTACATTTTTCCTGCAAAACAACGCTAATCATGTTGGTTAGTATAAATTCACATTTTACTACAAATTACATGAGATGCACACATAACGATAGATAAACAAGACGAAATGAAGCATTTGAGCATCACTTGGGCATATTATTCTGCCCAAGATCACTTACCTTGCATACTCGGTACATTCCATATACTGACCGCATAATCTATGATGTATCATTTTATGATACAGGACCTGACTCTCAGGCTTAGCCCTATTCATAGTAAGTCTTCAGAGTTAGCATCTTACATTGTTGGTGAGTCCTCATCTCCCAAGGGCTAGACTTATTCGGATTTCCTCCATATATTTTCAGTTTCAGCTTTATTGATTTAGTTGGGGTTTTGTCCCATCAACTCGTCATGTTTAGAGGCTTTTCAAACAAAGGATGTATTCAGTTTTAGATTGTGTATTATGTTGGTATGTATAATTTAGACTTCCTCTAAGCTTATTATGTTGATTCTTCATTTTTATTGATTGAGTTAGATTATGCTTATGCCATGGGTCGACTTGGGGTCTCTTGGGGCTCCTTGTCTCGTGTTGCGATCCAGGCCTCCGTTCGAGTCATGACAAATTTGGTATAAGAGCAATAGGTTTGAAATGTCTTAGGGTGTCTGAAATCCGTGTTATGTAGAGTCTTTTTCATGGGTGTGAAGCGTGTCATACTTATGACGAAGAGGCTATGAGACATTTAGTAAATGTTCCCTTCTTTCCTGATCTACGTCATGCGATAAAATGTCTCCCTATCCTTCTAGTTCATGCTATTCGGGATTGCAGAATCATGGCTCTCTGAAGACTAAATGGTAGAAGGAATGGAAATAGAGATAGAAGGCCACGAGTATGGCAATGGAGACGGGCACCAGCAGGCCCCACCAGTCCAGGAGAAGCAAGCGCCGGAGCCAGTTGCCCATGCTGAGTTTCAAGCAGCTATTCAGATGCTCGCGCAAGCCTTGACCGCTCAGGTCAACCAGCAGGAAGTTGCATTTTATGGGACATGTGCAACTTCCTGCTGGTTGACATGTATTGATTATCGGCAATTAAAAAAAGTCACCATCAAGAACATGTATCCTTTACCTAGCATTGATGATTTATTTGACCAGCTTCAGGGTGCCAAGTGTTTATCGAAGATAGATCTCAGATACTGGTACCATCAGCTTAGAGTTTAGGAGAGCGATATCCCCAAGACAGACTTCAGGATGCGGTATGGTCATTATGAGTTCGTAGTTATGTCTTTTGGACTAACAAATGCTCCTGCAGCTTTTATGGACTTGATGAATAGGGTGTTCAGGCCATACTTGGATATGTTTGTGATTGTGTTTATTGATGGCATCCTAATATACTCTGGAAGTGAGGAAAAGCATGCCGCTCATTTAAGAATAATGCTTCAAATTCTCAAGGATCACCAATTACATGCTAAATTAAGCAAGTGTGAGTTTTTGTTGAGCTCAGTGGCATTTTTGGGTCATGTCGTATCAAGTGAGGTTATAAAGGTGGACTCTCAGAAAATAGAAGCGGTGAAAATTTGTCCTAGACCGGGGAATCCTTTGGATATTCAGAGCTTCTTGGGTTTAGCTGGCTATTATCAAAGGTTCGTGGAAGGTTTCTCATCGATCGTAGCACCTTTGACGAAATTGGCCCAAAAGACGGTGAAATTCCAATGGTCGGACGCTTGTGAGAGGAGCTTTCAAGAATTGAAAGCGTTACCTCAGCACCTGTGTTAACCCTACCCAAGGGTACCGATGGATTTGTGGTGTATTGTAATGCTTCAAGGATCGAACTTGGGTGTGTATTGATGCAGCATGGAAAAGTTATAGCATATGCCTCCAGATAGCTGAAAGTTCACGAGAAGAATTACCCGACCCATGATCTTGAATTGGCTGCGGTGGTATTCACCTTGAAGATATGGCGATATTATTTGTATGGGGTCTACGTGGATGTGTTTACGGACCATAAGAGTTTACAATATGTGTTCACCCAGAAGCATCTCAATCATCGGTAAAAGAGGTGGTTGGAGCTACTCAAGGACTACGATATGAGTGTGTTGTATCATCCGGGTAAGACCAATGTAGTAGAAGACGCACTTAGTAGACTCTCTATGGAGAGTGTGTCTCATGTGGATGAGGGGAAGAAGGAGCTGGTGAAGGATGTGCATCGACTTGCAAGGTTGGGAGTTAGGTTGGTTGACTCAACCGATGATGGTGTTATTTTTCAGAACGGATCAGATTTTGGTAAAGTTGAAGGAAGCTGTTCAGAATCATAATGTAGAAGTCTTCTCCAAAGGGGGAGATGGTGTGCTTCGGTACCAGGGTCACTTATGTGTTCTAGATAATGATGATTTAAGGAGACGGATGTTGCACAAGGCTCATGGATCCAGGTATTTAATCCATCCAAGTGCCACCAAGATGTATCGTGACTTAGGGAAGTCTATTGGTTGAATAGCATGAAGAAGGACATCGCTGAGTTTGTAGCTAAGTGTTCAAACTGTCAGCAAGTAAAGGTCGAGCAACAAAAACCTGGAGGTGTGCTTCAGGATATCAGTATACCTACTTGGAAATGGGAAGAAATCAAAATGGACTTCATCATAGTGTTGCCTCGTACTCGTCGACAATATGACTCCATTTGGGTTGTGGTAGACAGGTTGACCAAGGCCGATCATTTTCTATCGGTCAAAACCACGGATTCGGTGGAGGATTATGCCAAACTATATATTTGGGAGCTAGTTCGGTTTCATGGAGAGCCTTTGTCCATCATATTAGACAGAGGTACCGAATTTACCTCTTAGTTTTGGAGGTCATTTGAAAAAGGACTAGGTATTCAAGTTAAGCTCAACACATCATTTCACCCGCAAACGGATGGTCAAGTGGAGTGGAAAATCTAGACTCCCAAAGAAATGTTAAGAGCATGCATGATTGACTTCAAAGATAGTTGGGATGATCATTTTCCAATTATCGAGTTTGCATACAATAACAGCTACCATTCCAGTATTCATATGGCTCCGTTCGAGGCTCTCTATGGGCGGAGATGTAGGTCGACCATTGGTTGGTTCGAAGTTGGTGAAGCGGCGACGATAGAGCTAGATTCAGTTCATAAGGCGATGGAGAAGGTTCAGCTCATATGGGATAGGTTGAAAATAGCTCAAAGTCGCCAGAAGTCCTATGCCGATGTGAGAAGGAGAGAATTAGAATTCAAGGTGGATGATTGGGTGTTTCTAAAGGTACTCCCATGAAGGGAGTAATGCAGTTGGAAAGAAAGAAAACTCAACCCTCCTTATGTTGGCCCCTACCAGATTGTGAAACGGGTTGGCAAGGTGGCATATGAATTGGCGTTGCCCTCAGAATTAGCTTATGTGCATCCTGTATTGCATGTATCGTTCTTAAAGAAGTGTTTGGGTGATCCAGCTCTAGTTGTCTTGGTGGACAGTGTTGGTGTCAAAGAGAACCTTAGTTATGAAGAGGTTCCGGTGGAAATACTGGATCGTCAGGTTCGTAAGCTAAGAAACAAGGAAGTAGCTTCAGCCAATGTTTTATGGAAGAATCAACATGTTGAGGGAGCTACGTGGGAAGCCGAAGTGGATATGATGGCTAGATCCCACATTTATTCTTTAGCGGCTTAGTTCCAACTTGAGGTATCAGTTTTTTACCCTAAACTCTATTTAGTTTTCATGTTTAGTTCGTGTGTCCAAGTTTCTTTTATGTATGGATGTATGTATGATTCGTGAATTCACTTCAGCTATGTAGCTTGAATCGGAGGTAGTCATTCTGTCAGTTTTCAGCTTAAATGATCAGTATTTGAATATGATGATTGCATTTCTCCATTTTTCTGTATGTTTTCCAAAATTTGAGGACGAATGTTCCCAAGGGGGAGATATTGTTATACCCCAGAAGCCCGAAGATCAGACCCAGGAGTTGAAATGGAGAAAAACTTAAAAACTGGCATCAGACACAGAACGGATTGTGAGGTGACCCGTGAGAGCAACCCACGAGTCGTGATGTGACTCGTGGTGAGACTCAGGAGTTGGGTTTGAAATTTGAGAAATGGAATCCCCACGGACGTGACCATGAGTCATGGTCAGGCCCCACGATTCGTTAGGTCAGTTGTGGGGAGTGGTGATTGAGAAACGAGGAAGAGGAAGACAGTGTACCTAACAGAAGGACCCTACAAGTCGTGGTCAGTCACCATGAATCCTGGGATGAGTCGTGGTCAGTCGATTGAAGTTAATTGAAAATCATAGGTAGTGTACGGGACAAGTGGTGACCACGAGTCATGGTCACCCAGTGACAAATCATGAAGTCTCCCGTTACGAGCCCCAAACGACTACTAGACAGTGTACTTGACGGATAATGCCTCAAGTCGTGGCCTAGGGTGACGAGTCCTTAGGTCCCTCGTGGGGACTAGCTGGATGTTATTTTATGCGAATTTAGTAAGGGATTTTCCGTAATTCCTAAGATCCTAAGGCCTAAACTACGTCTTTTTAAGTTATGAATGATGTATTTTAAGAGGGTTAAGTTCATTTTAGGGCATATTCATTCATGAATATATAAAGATAGAAGGTTAGAAGGGGGTGATCAAGCTTGTTGTTCTTCAAATTCTTTTCAACTCCTCTTGGGTAATTAGAGAAGTGTAAGAATCAGCCACAATATGGTATGTAGTGTTATAAATGGGTGATTCTTTTCACACCCATGCCCAGTCCCACTCTAAATCATTAATTTCCTATATCAAATCAATGGAGTTTTAACCCAATGCATGAAATTCCTAATTCTCTACATGGGTACGATCTAAATATGTCTCTACTATTAAATTACGAAGCATGGGCAAGTTTTATACTATTTTCAATTAAAAATCATGTTTCAATTTTCATGATTATGAAAGCCCATTGATTAGAAGTTCATGAAAGAATAGATTTGTGATGAATGTATGATTATGATGAGATGTATAATGAAAAGCATGTTTTCAAGCTACCCATGTTTATAATCATGTTTTCGATTTGAATTGAGTATTTTTAAGCATGAGAAAGTATTGGGCAATGCCTATATGTTCAAGTATGATTTATGATTTCCCCAATTAAGCTCACCACATGGTTTTGGAGAGAAGACTCCCAATTTTCTTTCAGCTTGTGGTATGGTTTGAGTTAAAGCTTCTCATATACATGATTTCATATTTGAGATGTATTTGATTATTGAGCTTCGTCATTAGACGATATTGAGCTTCGTTGAAAAATGATGTAGAGCATATCATGCTTTTGGGAGTAGTGTCTAACATAGAGTAGGCTAAGGGTCAATCACCCTATTCCTCAAAACTACGTGCCAACGTAGGTTTATACAATTATATATATTACTTTGGAACTTTCCTTGTGAGGTATCCCCTGCCCTATTAGGCCACGAGCTTGATATCGGTATCATGGTATCGTCCCTCACCCTGGCAAGGCTTTGGACAACTCTATCCACTTGAGTGTGATACTTGAGACCACATAAGCTCTATGGTGGTATGTTGGCTAAAAGACGAATCTCCCATTGTTCCTCATGGTTTCAATTATGCATGTTCATCATTCATGATATTTATATATCTGTATATGTTCTAAAGCAGGTTTGGCTCAATGTTTAGTTTTACTTATGACTATCAGATTTCCGCTTTGAGTCAATCGATTCAGTTTTGATGTTATGTTATATTATGATGAGATCATGATTTCAGAAAGAATGCATGCAAGACCTTCTCTCATATTATTATTGTTTATGTTTTACATTATACATGATTTTAAATGATTTTACTTATCTAAGCGGTCTTACTTACCTTGCATACTCGGTACATTCCATGTACTGACCGCATACTCTACGTTGTATCATTTCATGATACAGGACCGGTTCTCAGGCTCAGCCCCGTTGATAGTCAGTCTTCAGAGATAGCATCTTACATTGTTGGAGAGTCCTCATCTCCCGAGGACTAGACTTATTCGGATTTCCTCCATATATTTTTAGTTTCAGCTTTATTGACTTAGTTGGGTCTTGTCCCATCAACTCGTCATGTTTAAAGGCTTTTCAAACAAAGGATGTATTCAGTTTCAGATTGTGTATTATGTTGTTACGTATAATTTAGACTTCCTCTAAGCTTATCATGTTGATTCTTCAATTTTATTTATTGACTTAGATTAATGCTTATTCCATGGTGCTCTGTATGAAATTGTGATCGATGGTGATGTGGANTACGTATAATTTAGACTTCCTCTAAGCTTATCATGTTGATTCTTCAATTTTATTTATTGACTTAGATTAATGCTTATTCCATGGGTCGACTTGGGGTCTCTCGGGGCTCCTTGTTCAGTGTTGCGATTCGGGCCTCCGTTCAGGTCGTGACATGCTTCCTCTTACTCTTGGGAGCATCTGCGTCCCTTTTTTGATCCACAGTAATTACATCGATAGCGGAGCTCGGGGCTTCATCTGGGAACCGTGGCATTGCAGCTTGCAAGCATAGCTGAGTTATTAGCACATCATAGGGCATTTAGGTACCATCTTTCCTAGCTTTTCTCTTCATATGAATAGCTACAATTTCCCCGAAAATTACTGGGACCCCTATCATGTTGCAGGTGATAAGGATAGCTGCTTCCAAACTGACCTATTGCTCATTCTTTGAAGGTATGATATAGCCACAAACGAAGTCCAACCACATCTTGGCCTCAAACTTAAGATCAAGGAAAGAAATCTCGCCACCCATGGTGTCCCAGAAGGGTGTGTCTGTAGCAATAACTAGAGCTATCCAACTGAACTGGTTCTCCTTATCAGCAATTCAGGCTGCATACTCAAACCCGGTGTCAAGCTCATCTTCCCATAATAGAGAATTAATGGCTGCTGGAGTTATGTCAACCTCAACACCTCACACCCTAACTAAAGGTAGGTAGGGAAATTCGTCCACCTTACCCCTATGATGCATGCTCTCCTGCCTGGCTTGGTAAGAGGCGTAATATTCTGAGGTGAGGCTGAGGTAGTAATCTAGGAGTGGATTAGTAAAAGCATGCCATTGGTAGTAATTGAACTGAGCGGTGATGAGGAGGTCACCCCGCAGCTTCACCAAGTCAAACCGCTTCTCAACAGTGATTGATCTGCCTTTGCAAATAGAATAATGCCCCTTTATGTCTGGGACACAGAATATTATGGCCTCTCAAGAGTTGGTGGGTGTTGCGGATGACTTTGCTTTCCCCTTTCCTTTGGTGGAAGAGGAGGCTGGGGCCTTGCCCTTACTCAGGTTTCTGGATGAAGACATAATCTGCAAAACCATGTTAGTGCCATACAACCATACTTTCTTTTTGTATTTTTCTTTAAGAGAAAATAAAATAAAACAGAATGAAAAATTAAAATTAAAATCTATCCTAAACCAAGGCAAGGAATTATAACAATTGGATGACAAACAAGTAAATTTGCTGAGATGTGAATCACTGGCATTACCGGCAAGACACCTGCAAAATGCAAATGAAGATCTGCAAACCACCGGTTGACCTTCAGACCATAACATCACACTGGAAATACCAAGGTCATCCGATGACACTCCAGCATTTTTCTGGTCTCAACTCGCAGACCGTGTAATACAGGTCTGGGACGGTGGCCTGAAGACTAGAACCCCCACCTGCGTTTCATCTGGCATTTCGCCGAGCCCGATAGGTGGTTCGCTGATGGATGCCTGGAAATGAAATTCCTCCCACACTTAATGAAATTGCAAAACACTCAGATTGGAAACTCACCCACTCGACATAGCAACAACCAAACAAGTAAAAGTGACAATTTACCCTTAAGAAAGACGTCACTCCATCTATCATCAGGCAAATTGTGCAATTTTTGTACATATGGTCTACTCAGACTTCACCCCCAACTAAAATCAATCACAGTAAGAAGCAGGAATTTTGACACAGAGAAGACCCATATTATGATTCCATCATTGTATCACTACCTCCACATAACCACATAACGGCTAATAGAGAATTACCAACAAGCATAATCATGGGGGTAATGGGGATACATGAGTGGGGGCATTTTGATTTTCACAAGCTCACAATAATCCATATCTTTGACTTTAATAATCAAAACAGAGTAAGAGTTACATACCAAATGGATTTTGAGAACAAAGGGAGGAGAAAGATCAAGGCCTGAACAATGGAGTGCCACAAAACTCTTCTTGCGTTAGTGTATTTGAGAATATTAGTGAGTAGTGATGAAAATGGGAAGAATAAAGTGTGGGTTTTATAGAAGAGAAGGAGTGAAGGAGATTGGTAGGTGAAAGGGTGGGTTTAATGGTGGGAAGGTGGAAAAGTGGTGTATGGGGAAGTTAAAAAGGTGTAATGGGGAATGGTGGAAGAAAGGGTTTATGGGGATTTGGAGGGGCTTTGACTGGTATTTTTAAATATTCGGGTGGGGTTCGATCCATGGAGTAGTCAAAATTTTTTAAAAGATTGGCTTACCTGCACCTGTGCTTAACCGGCGGTCACCGGTAGGGACCAACAGTTCGTCGGATCAAAGGCCAGTGCCCATTACCTTTCCAGTTCACTGTTAATCTTTCGGCGATTGGCCGGCGGTTTGCAGATTGGCACCAACGATTTACCAGTTAGATTGCTGAATACACCCCAACTTTTAGTTGTACTGTTTGAAGCCGACACTTCATTGGCGGTTCGCAGATTGGTATCAGTGTTCTGCCAGCAAGTCACCGGCTTCCTCTCTTCTCTCCCCTTATTCTGTTCATCACCTGTGCTAGGGCGGCATTTTGCATGTGTGCACCAGCGTTTCACCGGTCTAATTTTGTAGCTGCCCTGTTCTTCTTCTGCATTATTTGTGCATCCAAGCTACCTATTATAAAATGAAAAACAACAAAACGTCAAAATGCTCAAGATAAATATGCTTGGGTTTCCTCCCATGAAGCGCCTTAGTTAATGTCATGGCACGACAGATACCTTCCCATTCTCTAGCACTCCGGAGGGTCATCCTCTAATTCACTCTCAACATCAACAGATTCATAATGCTCGTCTTCACCATCGCGCACTGCCATAACTTTACACTCATCTGGGGGCTTGATAGGCTGATATACATTGAAGGTTACCTCGTCACCACCTACTCGGAACATAAGCTCCCCAATCCACATCAATTAAAGCCATTCTCCTTCTACTAGAGGTCGCCCTATGATAATTGGCACCCTCAACTCTATCTCAAAATCTAGCAAATGAAATCAGCTCGGAGTATAAATTTATACACCTTGACAAGAACATCAACTAGCAGTCCAATGGGTCTTTTGATTGACCTATTTGCCATCAACAGCCTCATAGAGATAGGTTTGGGACTCCCTAACTCGAATCTCTAAAATATCATTGAGTCATAAGATTGATACTAGCACCGAGGTCATAGAAAGCCTTATTGAAAATGCACCAGCCAATTGTGCAAGGAATGGTGAATGCCCTAGGGTCTTCACGTTTTGGAGCAAGGTTGCTAGTAATTACAGCACTACAATGATGGGTCACCTCATCGGTGCCCCTATCCACCACCTTTTTTTTCTTCAAGAGTTCCTTAATAAATTTTGCATATCATTTGAATCAAAGAATACACCAGCGGTATATTGATAGATAATTTGCTGAACATATCTATAAACTTTCAAAACTGATTATCCTCCTTCTTTTTGGTCAACCACTGTGGATATGGCGGGAGAACTCTTACTTCATGATCTTAGTCACTAGGGGCCTTCTTACCCGCATTCACATGAACATTATCTGAGGGAGGTAAATCAACATCTCCCTCATCTTTCCCTTCCTCATCATTACCAACACTTCGTGCTTTTGGCACCTCATACAACACATCATCATCAATTGCCTTCTTGGTATCAACCTCCTTGGGCTTGACTCCCCTATCCTTCAATACCTTAACACTCCTAGTCATGATTGCCATTCAATAACCATCTTTCTTGGGATCTGGAACAGTATCACCAGGAAGTGCACCCTTCATGCGGGGGTACATTTGTGAAGACAAATGGTTAATTTGTGCTTGGAGGTGTTTGATTGAAGCCGAGTGGGATCTTACGGCTTGGGCGAGGTTAGCCACCTCCTCTTTTAACTCTCTAACTCCACTGTTAGTGGATTCTACTTTCTTCAATACTTGGGAAAGCATGTCCTCAATCTTTAAGCTTCCTACATCACTTACCCTGAGCTATCCTTGAGGTACTTCTACTTTTGGAGGGGGTATATAGGGGTTAGAACTTTGGTGATATTGCTCTTCTTTGCAATTTTGTTCTCAATTCCTCCCTCGATCATTTCTCTAAACCCATCTAAGATTATCACGACTTCTCTAACCTTAATTCTCCTCCCTTTGGCGCCAAGGACATTGATTGGAACCTTGATACCCATGGCAAGAACCCCCCAGTAGGCCTAACATGTATTGACATTCCTCCTCATATCTCGGGGTGAAGTATCATCATCAAACTAAGCATGGGTTTGAGCAGCTACAACATTCACACTCTTTGTAGCACCTCCCATCATATGTTTTGTCATCAACTTTAGCTGGGTCATCATTTTGGAAAGAGTTCCATCTCTAGCCTCATCTCACTTCCTCAATTCCGCACTCAACAGATTTGGGGAAACACCACTAGAAGATACCTCTGCTTCTCTAGTATTCCATGCTTGATTGGTCTTCACCATTCTATCAAGAACGCCTTGGCTACTCCATAGGGCTGATCCATGATCCCCCCCCATCCAAATTATTTGTCATAGATTTATTGATAGAATCCAATAATCGGTAAAAGCTTTGAAGTAGAACCCCATCGGGTAAGCCATGGTTTGGACAAATGACCACCTTTTTCTTAAATGTCAAACATGCTTCATGGAGTTGTTCCCCGCAAGTTCTCGGAAATTAGTAATGTCATCTTTCAGTTGCAACATCCTTGAAGGAGGAAAGAACCTATCCAAAAATGCTTCTGTGAGTTCATTCCAAGAGGTAATAGTCCCGAGAGGCAACTCCTCCAACCACGCGGCTGCTTCCCCTATGAGTGAAAATGGGAAGATTCTCAATCTGATTAACTCTTAAGTGATATTTGTAATGTTGAAGGGTTGAAAAATCTCCAAGAAGTTGCGAAGATGCCTGTTTGTATCCTCATTGAACATTCCTCCGAAGGGTCCCTTCTTTTGAAGTAAGTGCAGCATTGTGCTTGTCACATGAAAAATTGCATTCCCTACCATAGGAGTTAGCCGAGTTGCACCTGCTACATCGGGCATCACGGGGTCATCATCCTCATGATCCATATGCCCGTCCATCAAACCTTCTCCTTCTAGTGAGTGCTGGCTCATATCAAATTCAACCTAGAAGGCACCAACAGTAATTGTAAAGTCAAATAGATTAAGATGCAAAATCAATACAAAATAAAAATAACTTGAGGCTATCAAACTACATTTCTCGGCAGCGGCACTATTTTTTATAACGTCCAAACTACACTTTTCTTTATGAAAGATCATAAATGATCGTTGTATCAAAAAGGTGACCTGATGGGTATAGGAGTCGAATCCCACAAGTAATGTTAACTGATCACACAATAGTCACTATTAAATTGAACTAATTCGCACCAATGTTGCAAGACGAATAAATGAAAGGGAATAATGATTTATAAAATAAAATATGAAATTTCACATTAAAAATAGGGGCAAAGTATAGAAAAGATCAATAGAGAGACTACCAGGGGTACGATATTGATAGGGGCTTCAAAGGGGTGGAATTGTTAATTTCTCTTACCTTTACTCAAGAGTATGATTACTTGTGGATTAGGCGACATCTTAAGTTTCTCAACCAATTAGATGTCTTATACCTCGGATTTTCTCAAATCCCAGGTTTCAT
>JACEIK010000428.1:0-85070 GCA_018107945.1 Datura stramonium | reverse complement strand
AGCTCCAATCCTTAATGGATGTGTAATAATGGGTTTTGGCTATGTATAGCCTAACCCCACATAATTACCACCCAAATACCCATTAGTGTTTCCTCAACCATACCTTAATTTCTTTTTTCAAGCAAAATTAAAGTAAGGAAATGCAACCAACATTTGCAACTATGAGTTTTTCAATTTAAAATTCAGAGGAAATACTAAAATCATATAATTGAGTAAATCTAAGATCAAATACACAATACCCAACCCAAATCAACCCCAATCATTCACACACCCCTAGCAAAGAATCTAGCTACTTATGTAAGTAAAGTAAGACATTGCACTAAACAAAAATTCAATATCCATTCACAAACTTGAGTAAGAGAAATTCAAGTAAGGTCTGAGCTCCAATAGAGTTTTCTACCTTCTCAATGAAGAAGATGACTCTTTCTTTTCTACTTCTCTCTACTTTCAATACAAGACAAAGCAATAGAATAATCAATACTCTCTTGAATGGGATTTTCAGTTCCTTTATGAGATGTACAAAAGTAGGGTACAGATCTGCTCCTCTTTTTTCATGCTTGACGTTTTTACCCCTTTCTAGCGAGTGTCAGTTGTGATTCACCAGTGGTTAACCGGTGCAGGTTCGCGAAACGCCGATCAGTCCTAGCTGAAGGAAGTGAGATCTTTGGTTGCTTCGGCGCTGGCATCGGTGGTTCACCGGTGCTGATCTACAGAACATTGATCGTTCACAATTGATGGCAGTAAGTTATTTAGCACTTCGGTGTTGGCACCGGCAAACCTGTAGTTCTCTAGTCTCCATCCTTCCTCAGCACATTAGATGAATGCGGTTGACCGGCATTTCACTGGTGCCCTTTGCTGGAGCGTCGGTCCTCAACTCTCTTTTTATGCATTTTGCTCAATTTCATTCTTTTCTCCATTCAAGTTAAGTACCTGCAAAAATCAAGGAGAAAAGGCATAAAATCCACTTAAATTGACTTGAAAACTAAGCAGAAACTCAAGTTTAAGAGCCTAGTGAGTTGGTAAATTACCAACTTATCAGCTAGTTGAGTCCAACACTTACACCAAACTCGTGATCCCCTATTTCATGCACTGTGGTGTGGTGCCTACAACAGTGAGCTTCTATGCATTAGGCACCACATTGTGCTCACAGGTATTGTATCAACACTTAGAAAATATTTCATTCTAGGTAAAATATGCATAACTTCTTCTATCGAACACGGATTATCAAATGGTTAGATGTGCTGGAATTCAAATACTAGTACAATGTCGAGCATGATCTTACATCCTTGCCTTTATCATCCCACTTATCTAGATTATTATTTTTATTAGATAACACGTAGTATGGAAGTGAAGTGTTACAATATCTCCTCCATGGAATCATTCATCATTGAATAATGATCGCATCTTCTCTAAACCATTCGTACATGAATAAAGAAGAATCCTTGCATAACTTATCAAGTTTTTTATTTCGTGACTTCATCATCGTAAAGAAGTTATTGTAGGATCTAGAGTCAAGTTTGTAGGCATGAATCACATGAAACATATCATTAAACTTATTATAGATGTAATATGAGACAAGAAAGATATGACATAGAACAAGAGTTTCTTCGAACATAACATAGCATGATGACATAAGTTCTAAGACTTATCATAATCATGAAACATGAGTCCAGAAATCCTTTGATCATGACATAAGATTTAATACGTGAATTATGAGGTAAGAATCGTAATCATGAAACACGAGTCCAGAAATCCTTTGGTCATGAAAGAAGACTTAAATATGTGAATCATGAGGTAAGAATTGAATATCTACCATAGACAATATTTTCTTGTACAAGGAACATATTCGGCTACTTTGCTTTCATATCGTTTTCGATTTCCCATGTAGCTTCTTCGACATTCTGACTTCTCCGCAACACTTTAACTGATGCTACTTCATTCTTCCTCAATGCGTGGACGTGGCTATCAAGTATAACCATATGTACTTCCTCATAAGTCAATTTTTCTCTAACGTTTAGGTTATCGATAGTAACGATGATGGACGAGTCTCCCATACACTTTCTTAACATGAATTTGTGAAAGATTGGATAAACTGCAATCAACTGAGTAGGTAATTCTAGCTCATAAACTACTTGACCAATCCTTTTTAATATTCTATATGGGCTAATAAATTCGAGACTAAACTTCCCTTTTTTCCCAAATCATATAACACCTTTCATGGGTGAAACCTTTAGGAATACATAGTCATCAACATTAAATTCCAAATCTTTATGTCATACATCTAAATGGAACTTTTGGCGACTCTATGAAGTCTTCAACCACTCTTGGATCAATTTAAATTTCTCAATAGCTTGATAGACCAAGTCCGGTCCTAGTAATTTTGCTTCACCAACTTCAAACCATCTAGTAGGTGATCTACATCTAAGAAAACTCAATCAGGGGAAAATGATCATATCGATTACCTTTAAAGTCTAGGGCACATTCCCTCAATATGTCCTCGAGTGTTCAAATCATGTGCTTGGCCTGGCTATTTATCTGTGGGTGAAAAGCAGTACTAAGGTTAACTTTCATACCTAACCCTTTTAGAAAAGACTTCCAAAAGTTTACCTTGAACTTAGTTATAATGGAGATCAAGTCCCATATAGTCTTTTGGAATGGAGATCGAGTCCCATGCAATCTAACAATCTCTAGAATATATAACTTAGCATAATTTTCTGCTGAATTTGGATGACAAAAAGTGAGCTAACTTCATGAGTCAGTCTATGATCACCCAAATAGAATCATGTTTCCAAGGATAGTGAGGTAAACCTGTCACAAAATCCATATTTATCATCTCCCATTCCACAAGGGAAGTTCTATATTATAGGAAAGACGACCAAGTCTTTGGTGCTCAACTTTAACTTGCTGAAAACTCGGATACTTGACCACATAGTCTACCACATTCTTCTTCATATCGTTCCACCAACAAATTACCTTAGGATCATGTTACATCTTCATAGGTGCGTGAATGAAATACCTGAAGTTGTGCATCTCGTCTATAACCCTCTCTCGGAGTCCTTTAATATCTGGAATGCCTAATCTACCTTAGTACCTTAAGGTACCATCTCCTCCTTATTCGAAGGCCATCATTTTCTGCTTGTGAATCCACTCTTTCAATTGGAGTAAAATGGGATCATTATGCTTCTTCTCTTCCACTTCTATTACTAAAGATGACTTAATCTTATTTATAATGACCGCGCTACCATGTTTGGAATCCATAAGACAGAGCTATAGGATTATCAATCTATGATATCTCTTATCATCTCTTTCTTATATTCGTCTATGTGAGCGAGGCTCACCGTAGATAGTCAGCTAAGAGAATCGGCTACTATATTAGCCTACTTTAGGTGATAAAGAATATCAACATCAGAATTCTTGAGCAGCTCAAACCATCTACTCTTCCTGAGATTCAACTCCCTTTGCTTGAAAATGTACTAAAGGCTCTTATGATAAGTGAAAATTTCAACATGCACCTCATACAAGTAGTGATGCCAAATCTTGAGCGCAAACACTACAACTTCTAGATTTAAATCATGGATTGGATTATTCTTCTCATGAATTTTAAGTTATCTGAAGGCGTAAGCCACTACCTTCCAATGATGCATTAGAATAGAATCGATATCTATTTCTAAAGCATCACAATAAATAACGAATCCGTCGGGCTTCTTTGGTATGGTTAGCACTAGTCTTGAAGTCAACATCATTTTAAGAGCTTTGAAACCTTTCTCACATGCATCGGATTACTGAAATTTGGTATTTCTTTTAAGTCAATTTGATCAATGGAGCTGAGATAGAGGCCTTTACAAATATTCTATAATTCCAGCTAGACCCAAGAAGCTTCTAATTTTTATTGGTGTGGTGGATCTTGGCCAGTTATTTACTACCTCAATCATTTTTTAATCAACTTTGATACCTTCACTGTAAATCACATGGACTAGGAACACCACAATTTCAGCCAAAATTTGCACTTCAAAAACTTGACATAAAGTTCGCAATCCTTAAGTGTCTACAATACTAACCTGAGGTGATCTGCGTGTTCATGTTCACTCCTCGAATATATTAGGATGTCATCAATGAAAATAATTATGAACATATCAAGATAATGTCTAAATACCCAATTCATGATATCCATAAAAGTTGTTGGAGAATTAGTCAACCAAAAAGACATTGTGAGGAATTTATAATGTCTATATTGGGTTCTTAATGTTGTTTCTGGAATATCCTCTTTTCTAACTTTCCACTGGTAATACCCTGACATGAGATCAACCTTATAGAAACACTTGGTTCCTTAAAGTTGACAAATAAACCATCAATTTTGGAAAGTGGATACTTATTATTAATGGTAACCCTGCTCAATTGGCGATAATCGATACATATTCTTAATGATCATCCTTCTTTTGACAAAAAAGACTGGTGTGCCTTAAGGTGAGACACTCGACCTAATAAATATTTTATCAAGGATATCCTTCAACTAATCCTTTCACTCTCTCAATTTTTCTAGAACAATTCTATATGACATATTGATTTAGTACCGGGAAGTAAGTCAATTTCGAAATCGATCTCCCTATTGGGAAGGGCTTCGAGAAGTTGATCTAGGAATGCATCTAGAAATTCATTAACAACTAGCATGTATTGGAGAGTCAATGCCTCAGCATCTACATATCTAACTCGAACTAGATGGTAGAAACACCTTTTGGAAATTAGGTTTTTTCTCCCTGATATAGGAAATAAATCTACCTTTAGGAATTAATGCATCATCCTTCCATTCTAGACAAGTTCATTAGGAAATTGAAACTTAACCACTTTGGTTCGATAATATAGCATAGAATAACTGATGACAACAAGTCCATCTCCATAATAACATCGAAGTCAACCATCTCTAATTCAACTCACTCAGCCATGGTGTTTCTATGAAACACGGTGACCACACAATTTCTATAAATGCATTTGACAATGACTGACTCACCTACTGAGTGGATACAAAGAATGGTTCACGTAGTTGTTTCAGATCTAATATGAACTTCTTAGTAACATAAGAGGTTATATAAGACAAAGTAGATCCATGATTAGAAAACATAGAATTAGCTATAAAATTTGTTGGTAATCCTAGCTAATTTGTTCCTAAAAGCTCCTAGCTAATTGAATTTTCTTTTAATTTGTCTCAAAATGGGATAAGCAAGAAATTTTTATTGTTTAGCTATAGAATATTATCTATCACTAATTCCTTATTTTCTGGTAGTGATAAGAGAATAAACATCAAGGGTGAGAACTATCAATATACCTGTAGATGCCTCTAAGTTTTGATGACCAGCTAGAGCATATAAGCAATTTTGCCCTCTGCCTCTAGTCGTACCTCACTTGCCTGAGGTTTGTAAATAACGTGGAGGAGATATAGGAGAACTGGATATAGTATTGTAGGATTTAGTTGTATTGCCACCTATACTCTTTTCCAATGGGTAATCTCTCCAGATTGGCCTCAAAGACCATAACCATAACATGCAACCATCTCTATAAGACATTCTCCTAGGTTTCTATTACGACACATATTGCATGGAGGATATTGTGATGTCTTCTTTCCAACACTTGATTGTGATCGCGAACCTGGTGCTCTAAAAATCTAACCTTGTCTATTATGGCCTCTTTAATCATTCTTGGATCTCTATGATAGTGCACAGGCTATAGAAGGTGCAGGCTCTGATAACCTCTTATTAAAGAATGACTTGTTATCATTTCCCTAATCACCTTCATTATTGTCAGCTGACCTAGACCTCTTGTTCTTCTTCCTATCCCTATTAGATCTAATCTTTTGTTTACGGTCCTCTGTCTACTGCGCATAAGAATCAACCTACCTATATTTATGTCATTGTTTAACAAGGTACAATGCACTCCCTAGACACGTGGGTTACAAATCCATGCATAAATTTATACATACTTGCCCATAAAATGAAAACCATCTCTAGAGCATAGCGAGCTAGATGTGTGAACTTATGAGTGTACTCCCTTACACTCATAACACCTTGCCTTAGGTCTGTGAATTCTTCTGCCTTGGATTTTCTCAGCTTTAGAGGTTGAAAGTGATAGATTAAAGCATGAATAAAAGCATTACCAAATGCGAGAGCAACATCTTCCCCTTTGAATTATTTCCAATGTTCAAACCATGCAATAGCCACCTCTTTTAGCTGATAGAAGGAAAATTCAACTTCCTTTGTCTTAGTAGCATGCATAACTCGAGGAATCCTATGTACCTCATTTATAAAGTTCTGGGGATCCCCTTCATTCTTGGATCCAATGAAGACTAGGGGTTCGTGTAGAGAAACTCTCTAATCCTCGAAGTAATTGAACCCTCATAACCTCATACTCTGTTATGTCATCACCTGATGTTGAGTCCGTGCAACAACAATTTAGGTGAGAATCTGGATAGCTACCCTAATGTATGTGTCAAAAGAACTTGACGGTGAAGTATATGATGTGGAGTTTGATGTGCCAACATTTGATGGCACATTTGATGCTATTAGCTACGAATAAATGCGAGTTCTTGAGCAATTTTTGTTAGAATTAATTGTTTTTGTGTTGCTTGTACAGGAAAATATTCTCAAGTTAAAGATGGTTTGAAAAAGGCTTAGAAGCTCAAATTGACGACCATTCTAACTGTCATGACCCAGGTGTAGGCCCCAGATCGAGACATGGGACCTAGAACCATAAATGGATCCAATCTAACTCATGGTACATACATAGGATAAAAGAGAGAATTTTTAACGTGAAAATAACTTGAACTCAGCATAAGGGGAAGTTTGCATAACATAATATAAAAACATAAGTGTAAACACGAGTCAAAAACGATGAACCATCTATACATAGTTTCCTCTAATCAAAATATGAGGACAACACCCCCAACTAGCTCGCTAAGTCTAAAACTAAAAAACATAAGTGAAAGAGACATGAGCCAAAACTGTCATCCTCGGAGCATGAGGACTCACCAAAACTAGGATAGTATTGTACTTAAGTAGGAGTGAGCTAACGTCGGGACTGAGACTTGTCACCTGAACCTATATCATGAGATAATGTAGCATAAAGTATGCGGTCGGTATTTTGAATATACTGAGTATGTAGAGAAAGTAAAACATACTAGTGAAACGATAGTCTGAAACCATGTGTATAAAATAAGATAGAACATGAGCATAAGGGAGACATGCTAAAAATAATATTCTTGGAGTAATCATAATCATGAGATATTCATCATAAACTGAAACATAATGACCCGAGGTTTGAAAATAGAAATCATATCATGTAGCATACTTGACACGGCTATGGTGATTTACGTGTAGATTGGTTTAATGCAAATGTAGGCATTGTTACCTTCTTCATATTGAATGATTTCTAATGGTTGAAAATGAAGAAATGCAAGGTTTAACTTGCTTGAGTAAAGGGGCTAAAACCTGGAAAAAGAAGTAATAATAAGAATTCAAGGTTTTAACCCTTGTCTAAGAATTAATGTCGTAGTAAGATTAATCAATTTATGTCAACTATTGAAGTTCTTTGTTTTTCACTCTTCGTTTGAGAAAATAAGAGTGATATCTAACTGAATAGGTTGAGAAAGGTTTGGATGAATTAATTGAGTTGAGAACCTGCATATGTAGCATTAAACAGGTCTACTAAATTTAATCATTAAGTGTTGTTAAGAAATCATGATGATCACAACCCTAGTTTATATATAATGATTTAATATTAATTAATTATAGTTGGTGTCTCTTGCTTTTGGCTGATAAAGAAACATAATCCCAAACCCCCAGTTTTACGGAAATAACTGACTAAATGTAAATAATCACATAAGACTTAGTTTTCACCTTATTCCCTATGGGATTCGACTCCAACCTTGTTGGGTTGTATATTTGACAATGATCGTATTATACTTCTTAATATGGAGGTGTAATTTGGGCGTATCAAATTTTGGCGTCGTTGCTGAGGAATATGGTCTTAGATTAAGTCAAATGTGTTTATTTGGCTATTAGTCTTATTTTCTAATTTTACTTTTATTTTTATTTCTTTAAATACAGGGTATAGGTTAGTGCATTCCAAATATCTGAAGTCGAGGCGAAGCGCTAACTCCTTATAATCCTAAAATTGAGAGAACTATTAGGAGAGCCATAAATGCACAATAGCTTGCCAATGCTCAGGCTAGGGGTAACAATCAGAATGTAGTTAACAACAAAGATGATGATATTGTTAAGGATGAGCTAAATGGGCAGAATGTTGAAACTGTCATACCTGGATATCAGTGACAGCCCAGAGGGCCAAGAGATAGCATCGTCAGGTTATTCCTTTTGAGTATGATGATGACGCAGCTAACTTAGATGGGATTGGTGCCACTAGGGCCATCATTCCTCCACCACTAGCCCCAGGATCTAAATTGACCATCACAAGTACTATTATCCAACTTTTTGAATTTGAAGGGCTTATTCAGAGGAGCGGTTGGTGATGATCCTAATTTGAACTTGATGAACTTTATAGGTATCTATAAATCATTTGAGCTGCCAGGAGTGAGTCAGAATGTCATATGGATGAGGTTGTTTCCATTGTATTTATCTGGGGAAGCAATAATGTGGTTGAATGAGTTGCCACACGACTCAATAATGAGCTGGATAGAATTGAAAGATGCATTCCTTGAGAGATTCTTCCTACCCTTAAGAATGCTACAACTGAGGGATGAAATTAATAACTTTAGGAAGCTACCCAGTGAGGCATTGCATGAAGTATGGTTGCAATTCAATAAAAAACTCAAGAAATGCCCCAACCACAAATTAGCGGATGAGAATTTGACGTAAAACTTTTTACAGGTCTTCGAATTCAGCAACTAAGAAAATTGTTGACACTATGACTTGAGGGTCTTTCATGTCACAAAATTACATTGAGGCTTCAATTATACTAGATAGAGTCATCAAGATCAATAGGGAATGGCATACTAGAGACTCTAAAGTCTCTAGTAATACATATTTAGTGGGGCTAACTGCAGAGCAGCGCCAGAAGGAAGAAAAGAGAGAACAAGATATGGCGAACATGAAAACCCAAATGGAATTGATTATAAAACATTTACTTGCAGGTGGTGCTAAAAAGGTAAACATTGTGGGTTCACAAGGTAAAGCTTCCAAACAGAAATAGCATGACTCAGACTCTGAGGAAGAAGCGAAGTATTTGAATAATATGGGGGTTTATGGGCCAATGGCCCAGGAAATCAAGGTCGGAACTATCATAGGGATAACTATTATGATAGAGCTGGTTAGAGAGATCGAGATTAGGACAGCTAAAAGAACAAGGAAAACTGCAGGATGATCGTTGTGAGTTGTATGTACCTCTTGGGAACCGTGACGGGAACAATAATGATGCAGGAAGTTCTAAGATGGAAGAAATATTCGCCAAGGTCTTGAAAAGGGTCGAATCCACTGACTCTGGAGTTAAGGAAATAAAGAGCGACCTCTCCAACATCATTCAACTAGTGGACTCACACTCCACAATCATTAAATAGCTGGAGTATCAAATGGTGTAGATGTCTGCAGCCTTTAATCAAAGGAAGAGTGGTACCCTGCCTAGTGATACAGTGAACAACCTGAGGAAGGATGGCCACTACATGGCTTTCATAACCAGAAGGAGAAAAGTGTTGACTGAAACAATTCCTATTAGTGTTGAGCAGGCAGATGAGGTAACTTCAGAGTTAGAACTTGCTACTGGAGATGAGGTTGAGCAGGTGATCCCAGATTAGTTTGAAAAGTCGGTAGTTACTGAGGATAGTCATGAAGATAGAGGTAAAGAAAAAGGAAAGGAGGTTAGACCCCCAACTCCATTTCCACAGAGATTGAAAAATAAGGTGAAAGATGGAAAATTCCATAAATTTATATCTATGTTAAAGCAATTGTCAGTCAATGTTCCATTACTAGAAGCTCTTAAGCAGAAGCCAGGTTATGCCAAGTTTATGAATGACTTGGTTATTAAGAAGAGGACTGCAGTTATTAACCGGTTGTAATCTTCATCATCGTGGTGTGATCTCTTCGCGCTCACTAGTCTAGAAGAAGGAAGACCCTAGTGCATTCACTATTCCATGCACGATTAGCGCATTTAACTTCACTAAAGTACTATTTGACCTTGGTGCCAGCATCAATCTGATGCCTCTAGCGATATATAGGCAGTTGGGCTTGGGAGCCCCAAACTGACTTCTATAAGGTTTTTGATGGTTAACCGGTCAGTTAAGAGACCGGTATGGATTCTATGTGACGTGTTAGTTTAGGTGGAGTACTTTATCTTTCCAACTGATTTCGTAATCTTAGATTGCAAAGTGGACATCGAAGTCCCTATAATTTTAGGTAGGCCATTCTTAGTGACTGGGAAAGCTTGGTTGATATGGAGAGTGGTGAATTGAAGTTCATACTAAATGATGAAGAGGTTAGATTCAAATTAACTTTGTAAGTTGAATCTTCTTTTATAAATACAATTACTGGTGTGATTCCAATTATCATGTATGGATAAGTTTCAGTACTAGGTGTTGTGCGAGTGATGGTAAATTGACACGACTATGGTGATTTACGTGTGGATTGGTTTATCGCAAACGTAGGCATTGTCACTTTCTTCATATTAAATAATTTCTAATGGTTGCAAACATTAGAAGAAATCCAGGTTTAACTTACTTGAATAAAGGGGCTAAAACCTTAAAAAAGAAGTGATAAGGATTCAAAGTTTTAACCCTGGTCTAATGATTAATGTTGTACTAATATTAATCAACTTAGGTCAACTATTGAAGTTCTTTGTTTGTCACTCTTAGTTTGAGAAAATAAGGGTGATATATATCTGAATAGGTTGAGAAATGTTTGGATAGATTAATTGAATTGATAACCTGCATACGTAGCATTAAACGAGTCTACTAAAGTTAATCACCAAGTGTTGTTAAGAAACCATGATGATCACTGCCCTAGTTTTATCTGTTCTTAGATTTAATATTAATTGATTATAGTTGGTGTCTCTTTATTTTGGTTGATAGTGAAACATAAATAATTTTCCCAAACCCCCAGTTTTACAAAAATAATTGAATAAAAGTAAACAATCACATAAGACTTATTTTTCACCTTATTCCCTGTGGGATTCGACCCCAACCTTGTTGGGTTCTATATTTGACAACGACCATGTTATACTACTTAATATAGAGGTGTAATTTGGGCATATCAGAGTTTCCCATCAGACCTTCTGTTAGCAGTGGAGTCGACGCACAGATGACTTGAGCTAAGGGGTAACCCTAAAACCTTGTATGAATGCCCTGAGTCTAGGGAAACTTGGTGTTTGACTCTGTGGTAGCATTATCCCTATAACTTGTTGTTGCTTTTCTCCTAGCAACCATTTTTTGAAAAGATGTAGCAACATACCATTAGAATCTTTATGAAATCCCATCTCTATAACACGATCTAGAGTATGAAAGAAGAGTAACATTCTTATATGTCCTGTAGCCTCCAAACTATAAATGTGGTGCACTTTACGCACATAATTTATACTCTACTAAACATAGCTTCATAGACTTTCTAAGACACTTGAACCTAGTGCTCTGATACTAAGTTTGTTACACCCCAACTCTTGATATAGGTAAGATTGACACTCAATGACTTAACTTTCTTGATCAAGGGAACCACTACATGATATAATTTATAACACATGATGAAGAATGAAATAGATTTATATCATAAGTATATTTCTTCAGAGAAGTAGTTCCATTCTCAAGCTTCCATTAAGTCAAAATTGAAATATTCCATATATGAAAATATCGCCAAGTTTACCTCATTTACATTCAATACTTGTCTAATCTATCTTTTTAAGCTTCTAACATAATATGAATTATTGTTTTACTAGGACAAGGTGTAACACCCTGAATGTTTCTAAGATCAGATTCCAAGCTTAAGGAAAGAAATCAAACAAAAGGTAGAATTTATTTAGCAGAACGAGTCGGGGGACGACTCGTTAAGAGACCCCACGAGTCATGGTCAGACCCTTGGGGAAGCAGTTCAGAGGTGTGGCAAAGTCCAGTGGTAACGGATGACCTGACGAGTCGTATTGCTTGGCAACAACTCGTTAGGTTGGTCATTGGGTGGAGGCTAGAGTTCCTGGATGGGGTCTCAGGCAGTGGGGATGACAGATGCAGGCCATGAGTCCTCGTGGTATACCACTACTCGTGAAGTGAGTCATCAGTCGAGTTGGGAGTTTTTTTGAGAATTTGGGCAGTGCACTCCACGACTCGTTCCCCACGAGCCATTTCATGTCCCCACGACTTATGGTGTGCCTTGTGGAGACTGGTAGGAGGATTTTCTCTGTATTTTTCCAGGGGTGTTTCCATAAATTCCTATGCTTTTAACTTCTAAACTACGTCGTTTTGAGTATTATTTGGGACTTTTTAAGGGTTTCTTCAAGCCTAATCTGTCATTCTCTCAAAATACTCTGTCAAACCCTTCTTCCTCCTCTCCTCTCAAGATTCAAGGATTTCACCAAGGTGTTCATCAAAGCTTCAAGGGAAATTTCGAGCGGGGTTTCTTCTACCAGGTATGCGGGTCTTTCAACAGGGATAATCTCCCATCCTTGTACCCAAAATGTTTTTATCAAAAATCCAATTTCAACTAATCTAGAAAAGCATGGTCTAGGGTTTGTGTGATGGGTAATTTCTTCTACTTTTTCTTAAATGCTAGAATCTACTATGATTATGAATTAATTTGGGATATAAATTAATGGGTTGTCTTGAATTGTGGGTTAGATGATGGAAATGCGTGAGTATAGAATGTTCTTCATAAATTGGTTTGGACTTTGAATGGGACCTTACTATTGTTCACTTGATTATCGTAATAACTCGTGTACATGTTTAAAATATGTGAATATCGTATGATTTTCCCTAATAACCCGATTATGCCATTGATAACTATGTTGAGATGAGTTGGGAGTTTATGGGCTTGACCAATTGAAAGTAAATTATGTATTATCACTATGTTTTCGTTGGAATTAATTGGCTATGAGGTGAATCTATGATAATGGCCTAATTATTGCCTCATTCTCATGAATTGGAGTAAATTATGAAATGGGTCTTATGAAATGAAAACGTTTCCTTCTCCCATGGTTTTGTTGTAAATGATGAGGTATGAGTTAAATGTATGGGTTGTCCATAAATCTAATTAAATGAAGAAATGTATCTATGATAAAGTATGAATTGAACCTATGGACCATGCATGACCCTATGTTACATGTTGAATGATATGAATTCGGAATTTGAATGTCGTGAAGTATAATGCGTAATGTGAATCTATAAAATGCTATTTAGTGTAAAATGTTTGAAGAAAATATTGAATTGGTTTCGTGATGATGTAAATTGTGATGATAAAACATGAGAATGATATTTCAGACAGTTGAGCTTGTGTGTATTAGAAAGTAGCCCTAATCCTTCGAAATGAATATTGTATGTTGAAAACAGTGAATGTTCTTGTCTCTAATAAGTTGTAGTAATTTAGACTAGCTCTAGCCGTTTAGGACTCACATCCCTAGTCACCAGTTAAGAACATTTTCCCTTAGTCCGTCGGGACTCACATCCCTAGTTACCAGCTGAGAACATTTCCCCTTAGTCTATCGGGATCACATCCCTAGTTACTAGCTGAGTAGGTTGCCCTTAGTTCATCGGGACTCACATCCCTAGTCAGCCAGTGACTCTCTATATCAGAGAACACTCTCCCTTAGACAGTCAGGGACTCTCTCTAGCTGAGAATGTTTCCCTTCAACAGTCAGGGACTCTCCCTTTGAAAGTCAAGGACTCTCCCTTAGACAGTCAGGGACTCTCTATGATATCAGTCACGGCTTCGGATCTCTGTATTGGTTCTGTTTATAATATTTTGCACATCAGTTGACCTTATGTTAATGAATGTCCTTATAAAGTGGTTATGCTAATATGTATATGTAAATTTCATATAAGGTTGTTGTATCTCCTTTCAGTTATAATACTATTAATGTGTGTTCGATTTATTTCTTTTTTTTATATTTGTATTTTTCAGTTTATTTACGCTTCTTGCATACTCAGCACATTTCAAGTACTGACCGCACGCCTTTATGTGCTATATTATTTCATGATATAGATTCTGTCTCCGGACTCAGTCTTGTGGTTAGATACATTTCGTACTCTCTCAGCTGCTAGTGGTGAGTCCTCATCTCCTGAGGACATGATTTATGTTTCATTTTCCTTATGTTTTGGGTTTCAAACTTTAGGAATTAGCTGGGGGCTTGTCCCAAAAACTTATCAGTTTAGTAGAAGGCTATTAGACTTGTCCAGACAGATTCAGCGTTGTATCTAAGTGTTGTTAAAAGTTGTTCTCATGTTTCTATTAGATTCTTGCTATTATCTTCCACTTATTCATGTTGTTGGTCATTTTTATTGTTAAGTGTTATGCTATGATCATGCCATGGGTCATCTTGGAGCCTTTCGGGGTTCCTTGTACTGTGTTGTGGCTAGGGTGTGAACTCAGATCGTGACACAAGGTATTGGCCATACCTTTAGAAAATCTAGGAAAGCTAAATAAAGAACATTGCCCCAAAATTAAAGGGGGTTCACTAATAGTTGAAGGTATTAACATGTTGCTCGATCATCTATCTGAGTGCCTGAGTCAACATTATTAGACAATGCAGCGCCTCCGGGAAAAGGGATGTGAGCACAGATAGAATTGTGTTCTATGCAAAATGATTGAATAAAACATGAAACATATTTGAAAGAAAAAGACAACCAAAGCAATCACATCATATCATGAGTGGTAAAAACAAGATTCTAAAGTAATAGGTTAACCTTAACATTTTCATTTTTTGTAATCATTTAAGTTCATTATAGGAGCATCATAGTTTAACCGACATAACCATCGTGGAAGCATATGGATTCTAAACTCTGCCTGATCAACTAAGTTGTCTTGTAGCTTACTAGGATATGAGACATTCATAACATGTTGTTGTCACGATCCAAACGTACACCCGGATCGTAGACACGGGACAAGGAGCCCCGAGAGACCCCAAGTCGACCCATGGCATGAGCATACATCTAATTCAATCACATGAGCGGAAGACTTAGCATAGAGAATGTAATAATAACATAACATGAGGGAAAACAGTACAATACTTATACAATACGACGGAATACAACTTTTTTGTCTGATAAGCCTCTAAACATGAAAGGCGGATTGATGGGACAACTCCCCAACTAATCGAACATCCAGAAACTGAAGGAATAACATGGAGTGTGAACCTGTAGCCCTCATAACATGAGGACTCACCAAGTACGCAGAGAGCAAGTCAGAATCTCTCTACGAGTGAGGATGCACCTGAGAACTGGGACTTGTATCATGAGACGATACAACATAGAAAGTATGCGGTTTAGTACGCGAAATATACTGAGTATGTAAGGTAAGTAAAACCGACATTTAAAACATGTATAAAACTCAAAAATGATCACAAGAGTAGGACAACATGCTCATAACATAATTATCGTAATATAACATAAGGCTCAAGATTTTCGAAAAATTCATAATACAATAGTAATCATAATCATAAGATAAAATCTCTACCAAACATGAATTGAGCCCATATACACAATCATAAACATGCATAAATTATGAGGAACAGTGGGAGATTCTCTAAATCGACATACCCTATATGAGCACACATGAAGCCCGACTTGTAACCCTAGTCAGGAGGGTGTTCATACCTTTCCAAGGGTAGGAACCATGAAGGGCGTGATCACACATGAAAAGGGCCATTTGGGCCAGGGACAAACATGAAAGGGTCCCAACATACCAATGATGGCACGTAATTCATGAGATCCGGGACTTAACCTTAGCCCCGAACCTACTCGGTGTTTGATACTACTCCCAAAACATATATAGTGCTCATAATAATACATACATGAGTTTATGGCCTAGTTAAATCATGATAATCGTAAACATGCTTGAACATATGTCAACTAGCCATGACTTGAGGTCCGTGAGTCAGCCAAAAACATAATTCATGCTTAATAAAATACATACATACTTGTAGATCATGCATATAGTTTAAATTTCCATAAGATCATAATATATAACATAATATATTCATGATTTAATTCATAATACATGTTGGGCTTATCAAAAACATCAATGGATCAATGGATCATAAATCGGTTTATCATGGGACATGCATAATCAAGCTTAATTGACTTGTGATCATGCATATAGTTTAAATTTCCATAAGATCATAATATATAACATAATATATTCACAATTAATTCATAATCACATGTTGGGCTTATCAAAAACATCAATGGATCAATGGATCATAAATCGGTTTATCATGGGACATGCATAATCAAGCTTAATTGATTATAAATTCGAAGTTAGCCATATCAATATCAATTTAAAACTCAAAAGATGATCAAAATCAGTAGATAATGATAGGTTTCAAAATCATAAGACCTATAATTAAACCTACACATTTATACAATTCCAATATAACTCATGAGTTTTAAAATAAATTTTGAGTAATTTAATAGAGAAGGAGCATGGTGGAAGAAAGAATCCACCCATTGAAGACTCCATATACCCGGGATTATCAACTCCTAACCCTTCTTATAAGCCCAAGAATGAAATTGAAAGAATTGAGGGGAAAAGTTTGAACTCCCTTTGAATCACCACTCAAAGTTCTTGAATGCATGAATGGGAATTTAGAATAGGTCATTCTCTTAAAAACCCAACTTTCCAAAGACAAAACAACGTAATTTAAGGCCTTATATCGTAAAAAATTCAAAAATACCCTTTAATGAACCTGCCCTAAAAACTGGACGGATGGAACCCACAAGTGGTACTAACGGGCTGTAGGAACCACCAACGACTCTTCATGTCCCTCATTGAATGGACTGCTGAATGATTTAGTCTCGGATCCAAACAACGGGTTGACAGGATGACCCGCTCCTTAACCCCGACTCGTTACATCGTCCGTTGGTTTCTCATCATAAAATCTGAACCCCTTACCACGAGCCTTACCACGACTCATGGTACCTTCCAACGAATCATGGTCTCAACCCGTCACCTACACCGGGAATTCACTTCCAACAACGACCACAACCAATGACCCGTGGCTTCTCCTAATGGGTCGTTGGTCTCCCGTTGTTTACACCTATTGCCAAGCCTCTAACCCTAACCACGACTGCAAAGGACAACCCGTTGTATCCCACAACAGGTCATCATTCCTCTCATTGTCTCCACTGCCACCATCCTTTCCCCAACCAATGACAACATACAATGACTCGTGGTTTGATACCACGAGTTGTTCTATGGTCCGGCCCCGCACTTTTTTTTTCCAATTTCAAGTAGCTTTTCAACTTTAAACCTCCCGGTCTATTCTTACGCACTTGGGGTATTGGCCTCCCCTTGGGAACATTCGTCCCGAATGTAGTAAACAAGCGTAAAATAGAAACATACAATTTATGATAGCCATATAATTAACTACTTTAACCGAAATTTTCACGAAAATGACTACCTCCAAATCAACCACATAGTTGAACCGATCTCATGCTTCACATACACATTCATACACATAAAAGAAACTTTCTCACAAAATGAACCGAACATAAAAACTAATGGGATCAGAGAGTAGAACTGATACCTCAGGTCGGAACTCGAGCCACTAGGAGAACAAACATGGGTATCTAGGACATCATATCCGCTTCGGATTCCCACGTAGCTCCCTCAACATGTTGATTTCTCCATAAGACCTTAACCGAAGCTACTTCATTCCTCAACTTCCGAACCTCGACGATCCATGATTTCAATGGGAATTTCTTTATAACTCCAGGTTATCTTTTACCCAATGCCGTTCACCGGAACTACCAAGGCCGGATCACCCAAATACTTTTTCAAAAGCGAAACATGGAAGACAAAAGATGAATCTAAGATGACTGATGGGAGATCCACACCTCTGCCCATAGAGGGCCTCGAACAGTGGCATCTGGATACAGAGTGATAACTGCCATAAGCAAACTGATCAAGGGCAAAATGATCATCCCAACTACCTTTAAAATCCATAACACATGCCCTTAACATATCCTCAAGAGTCCTGGATTGTTTGTTCTCCCGGCCATCCGTTTGCCGATGGAATGTTGTGCCGAGCTTAACTTGCGTACCAAGCCCTTTTTGAAAGACCGCCAAAACTGTGAGGTAAACTGGTACCAAGGTCAAATAACAGACAAGGGCACTCCATGTTGAACCAACTCCCGAATATACAACTTGTCATAATCATCCAATCAATCCGTGGGTCTTGACCTGCAGAGGAAGTGTGCGCCTTTGTTAACCTGTCTACCACCACCCAAATGGAATCATAGTGTCGGCGAGTACGAGGTAGGACTGTAATAACATCCATATTAATCTCTTTCCCACTTCCAAGGGGGAATGCTAATATCCCTGAAGTACCCTCCCACTCCTTGGTGTCGACCTTCACTTGCTGACAGCGCTTGACACTTGGTTACTAACTCGTGATATCCTTCTTCATACCATCCCACCAATAGATTTCTCGAAAGTCCCGATACATCTTCATGGATCCTGGATGGATGGAATATCGGGTACCATGTGCCCTGCTATGCATTCGCACTCTCAAATTTTCAACGTCCGAAACACATAGTCGACCCGGTATCGAAGGACACCATCTCCCCTTGGGAGAAAAACCCATATATTGACTCCGCAATCATTTCCTTCAACTTTCTCAAAATAGAATCCCTATCTTGCTTAGATTTGACATCGACCACCAAGGATGATTCTTGACCCATTATGCACAACAATGCCTCCATCGCATCGAGTCGATCACCTAACCCCAACCCGGAAAGTCGGTGGACATCTCTCACTAGCTCCTTCCTTCCTCATCCATGTGGGACAAACTTTCCATAGAGAGCCTACTAAGTGCATCCGTGACCACATTATCCTTTTCCTCGGGTGGTAATAGGACACTCATATCGTAGTCCTTTAGCAACCTAACCACCTCCTTTGCCGAAGATTGAGATCTTTCTGCATGAAAACATATTGCAAGCTCTTGTAATCCGTGAACACGTCCACGTGAACCCCATACAAGTAATGTCGCCATATCTTCAGTGCAAACACCACCGCGGCCAACTCAATATCATGGGTCAGGTAATTCTTTTCGTGAACCTTTAACTATCGAGGGTATGCTACTTTACCCCATTGCATCAACACACATCCCATTCCGACTATCAAGCATCGAAATACACAACAAAGCCATTAGTACCTCAAGTAAAATCAATAATGGTGCTGAAGTGAGTTGGCCTCAATTCTTGAGTTTCTTTCTCACAATCCTTGACCATTAAACTTTATCTTTTCTCGAGTCAACTTGGTCAAAGGTATCACAATAGATGAGAAACCTCAAATTAAACCTTTCTCGGGTAGTATCCTAGGGCCAAGAAACTTTGAATTTCCTCGAAGGATTCACCGGTCTAGGCCAATTTCTTCACCGCCTGATTTTCTAAGAATCCACCCTTATGCCCTCACTCGACACCACATGGCCTAGAAATGCCACCGAGTCTAGCCAAAATTCACACTTGCTAAATTTTGCATACAACTGATGATCCTTGAGGGTCTCAAGTACTATTCTCAAATGAGCGGCATGCTCCTCGCTCTAGGAGTATATTAATATGTCATCAATGAACACAATCACGAACATATCCATATATGCCTTTTAAACAATTCGCTCATCAATCCATAAAGTTACAGGAATTGGTTAGTCCAAGTGACATAACCGCAAACTCATAATGACTATACCAGGTCCTCAAGGCTGTCTTTGGGATATCACTCTCCTGACTGAGCCGGTGATACCTATACCGAGATCTATCTCGAGAAACACCCGCACCCCTTGAGCTGTTTAAATAAATCATCAACTTAGGCAAGGGGTACCTATTCTTGATGGTGACCTGTTGTCGATAATCAATGCACATTTGGAGGGATCCATCCTTCTTCCAACAAATAAAATCGGTGTCTCATAGAGACTTGCTTGGTCTAATGAAACCCTTATCCAACAAGTCCTTCAACTGCTCCTTTAACTCTTTTAACTCAGTTGGGGACATCCTATAAGGAGGAATGGAGATAGGTTGTGTATCAAACAATAGATAAATTCCAAAATCAATTTCCTTTCCTCGAGGAACACCTGCAAAATCATCTGGAAAAACCTCCTGGATACTCACACACCACTGAACCGACCGAATGATCGGGTCCAGACTCTTACATCCTTAACCCTAACTAGGTGGTATGTGCAACCCTTAGAGATCATTTTCCTAGCCTGCATATGAAATAAAATTGATCGGATGGTACAACTGAATTACCCCTCCATTCCAAAACTAACTCACCCAAAAATTGGAATTCCACCATCGGGTACTACAATTAATGAAGCATAACATGCAAACAACCAATCCATATCCAAAATGATGTCAATCCGTCATATCAATTAGACTAAGTCCGCAAAGGTAACCTTATGAAACACCGTAATGGGGCAACCTCTATATACCCGTTCTAGCTACCACTGATTCACCGATTAGTATATAGCGAGAATGGTTCTGACAAAATTTTAGGACTAACTCCAAAACTACTAGCAATGTAAGGGGTCACAAAACAAGGTATCTCCTGATCTAACAAAGCATAAGCGTCAAGATGGAGACTCCCAACATACTCCGTGACCACATCCAGCTGAAGCCTCCTGCTCCTGGCGAGGCGCTAGAGCATAAACCTCGTTCTGAACCGACCACCTACCGAATTGTAAGGAGGCACCCGCCTTGAGTGTCATGCCGCTGGAGCGGTAGAATCAAGGTGGCAACTTTGATTCTCAGGCCCGGGTTTGCCACATCCAAAACAAGCATCCACACTGACCAGCACCTGGGATGATTTTTGCCACATCTCACACATGCTGGGAAAGTGCACTCCACCTGCATGCTACCATGATCCGTCAGAGCTTGTAGCCCCGCTCCTCTAGTCTCCCCTTAACCTGGATGGCATTCCAATGATGACGGAGCTGGAGCAGTGGACCTGTGCTGAGACTGCTGACATGATCCACCTCCTGACCTGGCCTAAGAAACCCCATAGCTTTTGGTCTTGGCCCTCTTAGCCTCAATCTCGCCTCCTATAGACCTGATTCCCTATCTATTGGGCATGCAATACAATACGGGAAAGTCGATGTCCCAATGTAACATGGTAATCCGACAATCCTTATTCAAGTAATCTGCTACTCCACGCACAAAGCAGCTCACCCGAGCCAAGGATTCGCCACCAACTCCATAGAATATTTAGAGATAGCCGAGTGAACTCCAAGGCATACTCGGACCGACATGTTGCCCGGCTTCGACCACAAATTCACTCGCCTTGAGCTCCCTCATCTCCCGAGTGAAGAACTGATCCATGAACGCAGTGTGGAAGTCATCCCAACCTATTGTGCCTGCACCCGCTGTCCTAGAACCTTTCTATTTCTTCAACCATATATGTGCCACCCCTTGAGCTGGGATAGGGAGGTCAAATCAACACATTCTATTATTCACCTTTCATAACCTCCGGGTGATCTTCAGGAATTTCCTCTATAAAGTCAGCGTGGGTCCTCGTCTGTACCTTTGACCCCGTGAACTCAAGGGCTCATCCTCAAAAATCCCTCACCCTAGCAACTCTGTTGCATTCCCATTTTGTGATAATGTGCCACACCGATTCTCGGGACTCGAGATGTCGGCCTGTGCCAACATCTGAATTGCCGCCCTAAACTCAGCGTCGGTGGGATGGCTCTGTATGTGCTCCATGAACGGGTGGAGCTGGCTGATGTTTCCATCATGGGAACCCTCATGATCATCACTCATTACCGCTCCTCTTGGCATTTACTCAAATATGGAGGCATGATTCTACAAACGTGAATAGCATGAATTAGAGGAGTAAAGGACGCTCATCACATGACATAGATCATGAAAGAAGGGAACATTCCTAAACGTATAGTAAACTTCTTCTTCATAAGTGTGGCGCGTCACACCTATGAAAAAGACTCTACTTAACGCCAGCTTAATTCTAGGACACACATAAACCTATGGCTTGAATACCAAGTTTTTCACAACCCAGACGTACACCCGGATCGTAGACACGAGAAAAGGAGCCCCGAGAGACCCCAAGTCAACCCATGGCATGAGCATGCATCTAATTCAATCACATGAGCGTAAGACTTAACATGTGAGAACGTAATCATAACATAAGATGAGGGAAAATAGTACAATACTTATACAATATGGCGGAATACAACTTTTTAGTCTTATAAGCCTTTAAACATGAAAGGACTGATAACACAATCCTACAACTAATCCAAAATCCACAAAATTGAAGGAATAATATAGAGTGTGAACATGTAGCCTCGAACATGAGGACTCACCAAGTACGCAGAGCAAGTCTCGAATCTATCTAATGGGTGAGGATGCGCCTAAAAACTAGGACTTGTATCATGAGACGATACAGCAAAGAAAGTATGTGATCAGCATGTGGAATGTACCGACTATACAAAGTTAAGTAAAACCGACATTTAAAACATGTATAAATCTCATAAAATGATCGTAAGAGTAGACAACATGATCATAACATAAATTATCATAATATAACATAAGGCTCAAGGTTTTTGAAACATTTATAATAATAATCGTAATCATAATAATTAGAGAAAAGCTCTACTGAACATGGCTTGAGCCCATATACATAATCATATATGCATAAATCCATGAGGAACAAAGTGGGAGATTCTCTTAACCGACATACCCCATATAAGCACACATGAAGCCCAACTTGTAACCCTAGTCGGGAAGGTGTTCGTACCTTACCAAGGGTAGGAACCATGAAGGGAGGATCACACATGAAAAGGGCCATTTGGACCAAGGACAAACATGAAGGGTCCCAACATACCTATGGTGGCACGTAGTCTATGATCCGGGACTTAACTTGAGCCTCGAACCTACTCAGTGTCTAAATACTACTCCCAAAACATATATAGTGCTCATAATAAAACATACATATTTATGGCCACAATCATGATAATTGTAAACATGCTTGAACATACGTGAATCTAGCCATGACTTGAGGCCCGTGAGCGGCCAAAACATAATTCATGCTTATAAAATACATACATACTTGTAGATCATGCATAGAAGTTTTAAATTTTATAAATCATAATAGATAACACAATATATTCATGATTTAATTACAATACATGTTGGGCTTATCAATAACGTCAATGGATCATAAATCGATTTCATGCTGGGACATGCATAATCAAGTTTAATTGATTAGAAATTTGAAGTCAGCTATATTTAATATCAATTTAGTACTCAAAAGATGATCAAAATCAGTAGATAATGATAGGGTTTCGAAATCATAAAACCCATAATTAAATCACACACATCTTATACAATTCAAATATAACCTCATGAGTTTTAAAATAAATTTTGAGTAATTTAATTACAATGAGAATGGGTGGTGAAAGAATCTACACATTGAAGATCTTACATACCTGGGATTATCAACTCCTAACCCTCCATATAATCCCAAGAATGAAATTGAAAGAATTGAGGTGAAAATCTTGAATTCCCCTTGAATCACCCCTCAAAGTTCTTGAATGCATGAATGGGAGTTTAGAATAGGTCATTCTCTTAAAAATCAAGTTTTCCCAATCCAAAATGATGTAGTTTAGGGTCTTATATCGTGAAAAAGTCAAAAATACCCTTAATAAACTCCGTCCCCAAAACTAGTCGGATGGAATCCACGAGTGGTACCAACGGTCGGGAACCACCAATGACTCGTCATTTCCCTCGTTAAATGGACTACAAATGATCTAGTCTCAGATCCAAAACATAATGGAGACGACAGCCTTCAACTGACGACTCGTTATAGATCATCTGTTATTGCCCACTATAAAACTTTATCTTTATCCATGAGGCCTTATGGTTTCCATGGTTCTCCACTGTATCAAATCAACTGCCACCTAGCCACTGGAATCTGACGCCCAACAAAGACCACAACTAATGACCCATGGCTTCTCCTAACGGGTGGTTGGGTCTCCCATTGATTACACTATTGCTCACCCTGACCCTAACCACGGCTACAAAGACGGCCCATTGTATCCACAACGTGTCATCATACCTCGTTGTCTCCATTGCCACCATCCTTTCCCCAACCAACGACAGATACAACGAATTTCGTGGTTTGATACCACGAGTCGTTCTGTGGTCCGTCTTGTGACTTTTTTTGTAGTTTTCAACTTTCAACCTCCCGGGTCTATTCTTACGCACTTCCGGGGTATTACAGTTGCTTGCGTAATTTCATAAAAAGTTCTTACTAATGGAATATAGAGGATTTTCCCAAACCAATGGTATATCCTTAACCTACATTAGCATATGTAGTTTCAGGAATTTGTCGACTAGAATTGCCTTCTCGATTAATCATATAACTCTCTTTTGTCATTACGTGATAACATGTAGCCTTGGGCTCATAATTCATATTTCATAGAAAATCATAAGAATATTCCTCCTTTGAAGAGAAAAGAATAAGCCAAATCTTTCATGTCATAGTCATAAAGTTTTTTCTTAAAGAAAATGATGTTCATAGTCGTTTATCATGAAACCTGCATCGTACAAAATAAAGTTTGATTCTTTGAGAAAATATATTGTAACATGCTGATAATTTGAGGATAAACCAGATTTAAAGGTAGGACTAAGAGTACTTTATAGGAAAAGAAGGAAGTGTTATGAGGTATTTGAGTCACTCTATGATCATATTTAAGATTGGACGCTGATCAAGTTGTAGGACGAATCTTAAGCAAAAAGTTATCGCAAATATTTTTTCTTGAGATTCTGAAATTTAGATCAAATGTATCAAAAGATTATATCTCAACTATACAATGATTTAGGTGTAATGACCTATCAAATTAAAATTATATGGAGTCTAGTTTCCAAACAAGATTATACTATTCATCAATTTGGCTTTGGAGTAGAGAGAGATATTGGCATTTTTCGGTGACACTACGCAATTAGGCACGCCATAAGTGGGTTGAGGCTGGTGGAGGACTACGAAGTCCCTTGGTGAGTGGATTGGGTCATTATCCAAATTTCCAGAAGTTATCTCATCTTAAACTCTCTTCCAAACTTCCTTACATTTTCTTAATGGTTTTGGGGTCGGAAATATATGGTTTGAATATGATTTTCATGTCGAAAAGTTGGGAATCGCGTGTAACTTGCATTTTGCATTCTGCTTCATCTTTTTTTGTTGTGTTTTCGTGGTGATGTTGTTGGTAAGTCTTCTTCCTTTGATTTTCCTTAGTTTTTTAGAATGGTTATAGGTATTAATGTCAGTAGGTTGTTGTCTCGACATTTCTACGGTTGAATTCGTAATTTAGAATCTTATTGGGTGTTTCTGCCATGCTGCTGAGTTCTGCTAGTTGCGTTTTGGAATTAACTTGATGCTTATAAGGGTGGAGGTTTGTCTTATCTCATATTCGCCGAAAAATTCAAGGTATGTTAGGCTTGTACCTCCCTTTGTTTCCATGAATTCGCGTAGCGTTGTCACGGTATTGACGTGTGTATTGGCTAAGTTTGTGAAGCTTTGTTTTGTATTGTTATTTGAATCTAGTGCTGCTATTTATATGATGAGAAATGGTGTATGATGTTGCTTGGGTTGGTGGCTCGGGCTTGGAGTGCGGAGAATCAGAGCCAATTATTAGGCTTGTGTCAAGAGGTCGATGTGAGGCGTGTGTTTCTATTAGCAATTTATGGGATGCTTATCTAAATAATATTAGGTACTGATATTGAAAAGTGAATAAGGGTTTAGATCGGTTGAGGTTGAAGGTTGTGACGATCTTTTATTATATTAGAGTTGATGCCGTACGGCCATCGGTCATGTCGATGGCACATTGATGGATGTGGAGATGCTTGGGTTGGTTTTTCCATGTTTTGTTGTTATGTAGTAGAGCTACTCTTGTGGGCTCTTTGTAAAGTTTGGGGATAGACTGTTAGGATGTGAATCCTTCGCTCAGTTAGTGGCTCTTCAGTGAGCGCTAGACGTCCGAACATCATGTTGTGATAGCGCTGGTGGGCTTAAGTGAGAAAATTGGGGGCTGTTTGAACATGTATTTTTATTTTATTAATTGTGAATGTTGTGATTTTGTGATTTTTTTTGTGTGTGTTGAGACCTCTTGGGATTCATGGATACGCAATGCTGAGAGTAGGTCCGACTCGTAGGTTGAGTCCTAGGGGTAGAACAATTGGCCTATGATTGAGTTGAATTTGCCTCTCAGTAGCCATTCTAATACATGAAAGACGAGGGATGTGCACATGCCCATAGCACTGTATATGTCTGTTTTTAACCTTTCTTGATCATTGGATTGGCTCTCCTAATAGAGGAGCTCTGCTAACTCAAAGGAAATGAGAGAGGATCCGACAGTGCTTGATTGATGATGTTGATTGACTGGTATTTACTTTTGATTTTCTTGGTATTATATTATGATTGTTGCTTATGTTATCTCCAAGATTCATAGTAATGGATACTAGACGTTTGTTATGCGCAGGCTGTGGCTGTTGAGAGGTCTAGAGGTGATGGCAGGTGAGTCACGCATCGGCCAGGTGTTATGCGATATTGTTTACTTATTGGACTTTCGGGGCTTACGGGTCCAAATAGATTCTATTTGTGTGTTTTCTTGTACTGGACTTATAGAGGCCAAGTAGGTTCTATGTGTTTACATTTGTTGAGTTTCTCCTCCTGCGATATCATGCATCTGCTATTCTCTAATTTGAGTCTCATAGTTGTTTTTCCTTTCATGCTCTTAGTACATGCACACCGACACCCTAGTCGAGGTGCTTCCAATAGGCCCCGCAGGAAGGTGGGCCGGTAGATTGGAGTTCAGGTGCTGAGGAGTTCCAGATGAGTTGGCTACTCTAGGTCTTTCGGTGTGTCGCCATATTTGGAGTTAAGGGTAGTTCGAGGCCTGTGCTATCTCATTTGCTTACTATTGTATTCATAGAGGCTCATAGACATCATTGTGGTGTTAGTATGTTGTTGAAGGTCAAAACCGACTATATAGTTGTTTTCCATCTCTATACCTTAACGGCCTAATATGTATCGATTGGTTGGTCTATGAGCCTTTCATTTTATATGACCATTTATCTAAACAGATTGTGTTTGATACCAAACCTCGTTAGTTCTACTTATCGTAGCTAGATTTATGCAGTGATGTGCTCAATCAAGTGTAATACAGGTACCGCCATGCCCTCCGAGTTGAGGTGTGACAAAATTCTGGTATCAAAGTAGTCCGTGGTCCTAAGGAGTCTATGAGTCATGTTCAGTAGAGTCTTGTTTATGTGTACATTGCGAGTGTACTACAACAGGATTGTTACCCTTCTTTTTGGACTCAAAATTTCACAGAAGTCGATGTAGGAGTCGGGTCTAGACTCACATTTACCATCAGTAAGGGATGCTTGTAACTTGATGAATTATAGTCGGTCAGTTGTTAGACATGGTGGCAGTTAAGATTCCTATTTTGATCTTGGTTTTAATGTGGCTCGCATTGGTGTGACATGCAAAGTTTCATTGGTTGGATTTATCTTGCAGACTATGCCTTGTAAGGCTATATCGTGTTGTGATAGTATTTGGGTTGAAATCATGCATGTCATCCAACATTTGAGGACGAATGTTTCAAGGGGGGAAGGATGTAACACCGTGGATAATTTAAGCGATAAATTCGTACTTTTGAGGCAGGATGAAGAGTACTTAATAGGTTAATAAGAAATTTCTATGAGGTATTTTAGTCACTATATGATCATATTTAAGATTGGACATCGATCGCTAGAAAAAAATTCGCAAAAGCTATCGAAATTTTCTCTTGAGATTCTCCAAAATTCTAGGTCATATATCTCAAGCTTTTCTCTCAATCTATATGAATTTAGGGGTAGTACAAACCTATCAAATTCAAATTTCTACAAGTACCGCTTTCTAGGACACTAAAACCGCTCATAACCGCCTATGAGTAGAGAGATATACGCGTTTTTGCGACATTGAACAAGAAGGAACGTCACAAAGGCAGGTTGAGGAGGTGGAGGACTATTTGGGTCCCTTGGTCGTTGGGTTGGGTCATTATCTAAATTTCCAGAAGTCATCTCTCCTAAACCTCTCCTAATCATCCCTTACATGTTCTTGATGGTTTTGGGTTGTGCTGCGGTTTAAAATGATTTTGATGTCGAGAAGTAAGAAATCGCGTGTAACTTGCGCTTGGGTGTCTTTTTACGAGACGGTGGTTATTTCGTCGCGGAATATGTTGGTAATCCTACTTTGGTTTTCCTTAGTTTTTGAGGTTGGTTATAGGTGTTAATGTTGTTAGTTGTTGTCTAAGTTTTTACCATTGAATTCGTACGAATCATGTCAGGTAAGCTTTATTTGTCTTGTTTTGTTGTAAAGTTGTGTTGGCTGCATTTGGGAGACCTGGGATGCTCTTAGGCGCAATTTTGCTTATAAGTTTGGAGGTTTGTCTTAGTTCGGTTTCGCCAAAAATCAAGGTACATAGGCTTGTCCCTCCCTTTGTTGGCAAGCGAATTTCCATAGTCGTTATCGCTGTATTAATTTATGTGTTATTATTTTGTGAATCTTTATGTTGTATTGTTATTTGAATCTTGTGCTTCTATTTATATGATAATAAATGTGTATGAGGTGCTGTTTGGTTGGTATTCTACTGTAAAGAATCATAGTCATGGCGAATTAATAGGTCGTGTCGAGAGGGCTGCGAGGCATGTGTTTCTATTAGCAATTTATGGGATGCTTGAAAATAATATTAGGTACTGATATTGACAAGGAATAAGGTTTTATAGTGGTTAAAGTCGAAGGTTGTGACGACTATTATATTATAGTTGGCGGTCGTGTCGGTCGTGTTGATAGCACGTTGATGGCACACATTGACGGGCCGTGGTGACACTTGGGATGGCTTGTCAGGTTCTTGTTGTTGGTGGTGACTAGAGAGTCTTGTGAGCTGCTTGTAAATCTTGGTGATACACTGGTTAGGGATGGTAATCGTAGCCTGGCTTAGTGGCCTACCGGTGACCGCTAGACGTGCAAGAATAGTACTAGGTTGTGATAGTCGGTTGTGGGTTTGAGAACCGATTAGGATCTATTTTAACATGTATTTTTATTGTTATTGATTGTGAATGTTGTGATTTGTGATTGTGTGTGTGTTAAGGCCCTTGGATTCGTGGATGCGCCACGTCGAGAGTAGGTCCGGCCGTGGGGTTGAGTCCTAGGGAAAATAATTGGCCTATGGTTGGTTTGTAATTTGCCTCTTATAGTGCTATCTTCTAAGAAATGAAATACGTATGGAGAAGTACATGCCTCCATAGCACCATATATGCCGCGCCTTCCCGGGACGCGCGATTAACCCTCTCGAATCGATGGAGCCTGTAATGCCCCAAAACTCAAAGACTAGATCTGGGACAAATTAGAAAATTCAGAAAATCTGCAGAATTAGGACAACCCACCTAACGAGTCGTTGTGAGACATAATGAGACTTCACAGGTCGGCTGTGGGAAGGAGGAACTCAGGAAGGGAAGCACAGGGCTTGACTATATAGACCACGAGCCATGGTCACCTGTAACGACTCGTCATATCCCCCATTATTAGCCCTATTCAGTTGTTAGGCAGTATCAACGAGTGGTCACCACGAGTCTTCATCAGGAAACGACTCGTTAGGTGACTCGCGGGTCAATCCTAGTATAGAACTTCGTATGAGGAAGTGAGGTACATGACTCAAGAAACCTCTGTAACTCACAGTAAACTGGAGCAGTGTACTTCAATCGGTGACCACGAATCGTGGTCAGTCACCACGACCTCGCGAGTCACCTGGCAAATTCTTTCTTAGCATTTTTCTAAGGTCTATTTAGTAATTTCCCAGCTCCCTCCTAAGCTTTAAAACTATGTCGTTGACATAAATACAAACTTACAGGAGGGTTTGGACTGTTCCTCCCCCTCATTCTCATGTTTACTCAGAAATTTATAGAAAGCCTTCAAAAGCTCTCTAGTAGGCTACGTTTTTCCTTCTGACGTTAGCCTGTGTCTTCAGTGGAATTCTTAGCTGTGTGCATGTGGAATTCAAACAAGAAATTGTCCTTCCTTTGTGTCCCCCAAGATCCTCCCATACTCTATCAGTTTAGCCCTGAGTTCTTCGAATATGAATAAATGTCTGCGTTGGTTTTCATTAATTTCAATTGGGATGATATCCATGTTTACTAATATTCTTATGATCTTGATCAAATTCCTAAGTAAATGTTGTTGTTCTTGCCAAGGTGATTTAAGCCCAACTTTCAAGTAATGATTATTGCGTATTAAATTACTGCCCATTAAAGTAATGTTTTAAGGAATTTTCTATAATTCTTAATATATATTTATTATAAACACTCCATTTGATAAGATGATTTTAGCCTTGATAGATGATTTTTACTCCCAAGATTTTGCCATATTATGAAACTCCTATGTTGTTGGAATAAGTTGAGTTCTCATTAGCTGCTTAGTAGTTTATTTCTAGTTAGGAATGGGAACTTCTTTTTAGAACTATACAGAAAGGCTTCAAATGATCAGTTTGACTTCAATCTTTCCCGAGGTGCCGCTGGTGCCTCCTGCTATCGAACCGTACTCAAAATCCAGTATATTGGTCCATTAGAGGTCATGACATTTAGATTGGAGCAGTCTTGACCATCCCCAGGACCCTAGTTCAGTTTACGGATTTGTTCTTAGATGGTTACGACGCCTGCATAGAGCTCCGACTCGCCCAGGAACCCAGTTTAACTGTCCATACATCTCAGGTACTTTCTGCCATATGTGTCCCTGACTAGTCTAGGACCCCAGTTTCTGGTTTATGTAGCTTAGTCTTGTGTTTTCCAGTGGGAGTAAGACTTAGCACCGAGCAGGCCGGGGTTCCAACGCACCCAGGTTCCCAAAACTACATTGCCGCCGTAGGTTACAAAGATACTTTACACCGATAGGCCCCGTGACATTTGTGGATCACCAAGTTCAGTGCCTTTACACTCTGTTGGGTATATTGGGTCCTACCAGTGGGGTGATATCATCGAACTCCACGTCTAGCTCACGTGGTTATATGTCTGTTAGGAGACTTCCCACTAGTCACCCGTACCCAATTTCGCAGGCAGCTCGCCCACATGCATTTCGTATCTTAACTCGACTTAGGGCATGTCTTTGACCATTAGGCAGGGTCATTTTGACCATTTCAATTTACAGTAGTAGTTCAGATCGTAATATTTGTTATTATTGATCTTGGGCATATTTATATGCCCAAGTGATACTCAAATGCGCTGCTTTGTCTTGTTTATCTAACTATGTTTGTGATTCATAAATCATAAAATGTGGATTATACTAACCAACATGATTAGCGTGCTGTTTTGTAGGAAAATGTAATTTTATAAAGCTAAGATGCATGTTGGAAGTGAATCGAATGGACTCGGAAGGAGCAAGAAATGGCCAAGGAAAGCAATGAGAAGGGGCTCCGATGGAGCCGTGTCACGCATCGCTGATGCATTCTCGGCCCGGATGATTAAATTGGCAAAAATTCCGTGAAGGTCCGCGTTGCCTGTGGCATCGTTGGACCAATTTACCTGAAACTTGGAATTCCAGTGAAGGTGCGTTCAGGCCGCGAGTCACGTTGGTCGAGCTCCGCTACATGTCGTACACATGAGAGTAAATACTTGACGACTAAATTCCGTAGAGCTCCCGCGCTGTTCCGCAGGTCAATGGAGGCAGTGTTCCGCGATGCACTCCGTGACAAAGTTGCTTGTTATTCCGGGAAAATTCTCTCCAGTATAAATAGAACACTTAGGTTCATTTTAATTATTCGGACCGGGTGGAGCAAGAACGTGGGTTACAGGAGTTGAGGGGACGAAAATCTTAGGTTTTTCTCATCTCTTTCTCCTTTATTTCACTTTTGTTATGATTTATAATCTATTTGCAGATGTTTAATCCACAATAAGTGGCTAAATCTACTTCGTTGAGGTTAAGAAACATTTGTAGTGAAATGTGATTGTTGATCATTTGGCTTTCCATCTTTTCTTCCATGGTTGTTCTATTAATTCTTGTTCTTACTGTATTAATGTTTTTCCAATGTAAATGTATATCTAAAAGTTCGGTTTCACGAGAGAGAGCATGAAATTGGAAAGTTGTGAATTAATAGGATATGATTTTTTCTTAGTTTGAGAAAATTGAGAATTGATTTACCTTCGTGATAGAAAATATACCTGAAAGTCGTATTAGCCAATTACGAAATTAGTTTCTATGGCTAGAACATGAATTGCTTCTTTATCATAGAAATGTAGGTGGAAGGTTCATGATTCTGTTAAGCAAGACTATAGTTTTAATCCATAGGTAATAATTCTGACTAGCAACCGGAAGAAAGATTAACCACTTGTATCGAGAATTTATTTCTCTACATGTTCGTTAGCTTCAAGATGTCAGCATCTATATTCAAACTCACCGTATATTCATTTAGACTTGTATAAATTAGGAAACCAAATATAAAACTTTTCTTAACATTGTTGTCTGCATTTTTAGAGTTACAGTTTATTGACACTTGAGTAGACGGTTATCTGCAGTCCAGTCCTGTGGATCGATACTTGGCTTACTTGAGCCAGCTGACTACTTGTTCGACCACGTGCTCCTGCAGTCATCCATCCACCGAACAAGTTTTTGACGCCGTTGCCAGGGACTGGCAATTGGAAAAATTTTCAAGTGTTGGTTTGCTATTTCTATACTAGTGCTGACAACTTGGTCTTAGACTGTCTTTTGCAGATATTAAATTTGTTGAACACTCGGCAAGGACAAGGAGCTAGTGACCCATACTTTGAGCCGTAAAGACAATTCCATCGGGTCAACTGGGATAGTTTAGAGAGAAAGCTGTAGTTGCTTAGACAAATAATCCTAGAGCAACCACAGAATCCATCTCACTTGCGGTGTTAGTGCCTGAGGAAATGGCAGCTAGGCTGGTTCGCGATGTGGCAATCCCACATGCTAGCAATGCACGTCTAGCACTGTTAACCCGAGCCAGAGGGAGGTTCGAGCTAAACAGACATGGTGCAATTGCTGCACACTAGTGTCTACAAGTCTCTCATGAGGATCCAAACAACATCTTCAAATTCTTGGAGATAAGTGATACCTACATTCCCGTTGGAGTGTCAACAGACATGTCATGCTTACATTGTTCCCATTTTCACTTTGGGAGAAGCCAAAAAGGTGGTTGGAGCCGAGCCACCTGCAATTCCATCACCACGTGGGATGATCTTGCAAAGAAGTTCTTGATCCGGGTTCTTTCCATCCGGTAAAACAGCGAGACTTAGAAGTCAAATTCTAAGTTTTAAACAAAGAGAAGGGAGAATCTTATCGCTTGGGAGAGATTCAATCGATGTTGCGGGATTGTCCTCATCACCACCAATCCAAATGATGCCAGGCACACTTTTATAGAGGGTTTGGAACCCCACAAAAATTCTTGGCTGGACTCAGCAGCTGGGGACAAGCACTAGAAAATACTTATGAGGAGCTGTACTTTGTTGAATTGTATTTCGCAAGGAAATCCTGAGTGGAATGCGGACTCTTCAAGAGGAGGAGCAAGGAAAAGCAGCTTGGAGTCTTAGAAGTGGATGGTTTTACAGCTATCGCTGCACAGATAGTTGCGTTGCAGATCAGCTCAACACCCACTTCAGTAATATGAGCGAATCAGCCTCAAGCCCCAGTGAATGCAGTGCAGCAGATTTGGTGTGAAGTGTGTGGGGAGTAATGAACACTCAAATTGAGTGTTGTGGAGCAACCGACTCGTGAACTTTTTGGTAATGCACAAAGGAATAATCACCAACAGTATGACAACAGCTACAATTCTAACTGGAGGAATCACCCGAATTTCTCTTGGGGTAGCAACAACCATCAGGCATAGAGTTCGAGTCAGGGCGCAAAGAAATCAAGGAGGGCAACAGTAACTATCAATCGTGCAGTACCGAAAACAACAATGCACCTCTCCTCCGCCACCATCACCTGTGCATTGAGGAGATGTTCAAAACTATGATAGCTAACCAAGCTCACCGTGTGCCGACTATGTGAAATTGGCAACATGTTAAGAACAATCGCTTAGGCTGGGGGCGCCGGAGCGCTGGGCAATTTGTCGGAGCACAAAACACCAGCCCAGAGGAGGACTCTAGTGACACTGACCAACCCCAAGCAAGTAAATGCAGTGACCACAAGGAGTGGTTTGCGCCTTAAAGAGGTGGAACCAGAAACACCACCTCAACAAATGGGAGCAGTAGAAAATGAGAGGGAGCAAAGTGATGAGAGGGGGAAGATGAAGGATGTTGAACCAGAAAGACCCACCCCCATTCCTCAAAGATTAAAGAAACACAAGGAGGAGGCGTGTTTCAAAAAGGTCATGGAGGTGCTTAAACAGGTACACATTAATTTACTCCTTGTTGATGTTTTGCAGGGAGGCCATACGCAAAGTACATAAAGGACATCGTGGCGAACAAAAGCAGGTTGACTGAGTATGCTACTAAGTGGCTCTACGAGGAGTGCACTTCCCGATACAAAATAGGTTTCCCTACAAAGCTCAAGGACCCCGATTTTTACAATACAAATTACAATTGGGCAGAGTATTCGAGCTCGCGGATTATGTGATTTGGGAGCGAGCATTAACTTGATGCCGACATCGGTATTCAAGAAGTTGGGGCTAGGGAGTCCTGGGGTAGGACCAACAATGTGCTGATCTTGCAGCTAGAAGATCGCCTGGCAAGATCCGATGGCATTGTGGAGGACGTGTTAAGTGCGGCCCCTTATCTCCCAGAGACTGCCAGCCGGACTTTGTTTACTAGAAGTCCCATTTATTTTGGGACATCCTTCTTGGCGACCGGGAAAACGCGATTGGATGTAGTCAGCAGTGGCAGCTAACCATGCGAGCGCACGACAAGGTGGAGGTGTTCCGATGTGCGCGCGCCACCAAGCCCCTACTGCACGAGGAACTCGGTGATCAACGTGATTGACTGCCGATGTTGTTTAGAGCTGAGTCACAGAGTTATTGGGGAAACCAATTCGAGAGGGGTAAGCTTGACAGGGTGAGGACGTGGTCGGAAGAAACGTCCACCACCCTAAATAATGAGCGTGAATGACGCCGAGCCACGATGGTAAACCGGGCGCACGGAGGCAACCCGTGAATTTGTTGTATTGTAAATGTAGCTACTAGTTAAGAAGAAAAAGAAAAAACAAGAAAATATATATATATATATATATGTAAATATAAAAAATATTGTTTGTGTTTTTCAAACCTTGGGATTCTAACCGATTTCTTGTTGTAAGATAATTTCAAAGTTGATCGGAGGGCAAAATGCAAAGAATCGCAAAGTAGAAAAACGATAAGAAAAAATAAAAAAGTGGAAAACATTAAGCCCACAGTGATGGCTCCGTGTCACGAAGGAGGGCTTCCGCGTTACCCTCCGTGACACGTTGAAGGCACTCGCGCCTTACAAATTCCGTAACACCGGGCTGATGAAAGCCCAATGGAGGGGTGCCCACGCACACCCTCCGTGACATGTTGAAGTGTTACCTGCGTCGGGTCACACTGGGTCACCGGGTGACGACGCGGACCCCCACTTTTAACCCCAAATTCCCCTCATTTTTCTCCATTTTTCATCCTCCGCACAAACATCCTAAAATCCTTTTCTCTCCCTCAACGTGACACGGACCTTAGGCACATTTTCTCTTCAAGTTTTCTTCCTTTCATCGAATTCAAGGTATGTTCTTCAACTCTATCTCAATTAGGGTCGAATTTTTCGATTTTTAGCATGAGATGTGAGTAAACCCTACCCTATGTAGAAATTGAGCTTAAATTCATTTAAGTTATTGTTGATTGATGTTCGTAATATCATTGTGATTGTATGAACCCTATAAATACATTAGCTTGATCGATTTTTTGTAAAATTGTAGCTAGGGCCGGAATTTGAATATGAAAAGGGGAAAATTTTAGTTGAAATGTGAAATTCTTGTTGGTTTGTGTATGTTGGGTGAGATGAGTTGGTTGTGCTAACTGTTAATATGCTAAAAGACTGACGGATTTAAGGGGTAACGAAATTGTATGCAAGAAATGGGTGAATTGTATAGGTTTGTGTAGATAAATTTTTCTTATTTTTCCTTTGATAAGTGTTATGTTTAGAAATGTGATTGATGGTAATGTTGTGTTAGTTGTATGAAGTCCGAGTAGTACAAAAGAATTTATACCGTCAATTCTCCAATGCACGAGGTATGTTTGTTGTGTTTTGTTGATTTTTTTTTATGTAATTTGGAAATAAGTATGATCTTGCCGTAATGCTGTACATGTGGCTAAAAACTAAGTGTGGGGTGGCCTAGCCTAACCCCACCTTAGTCGAAGCTAATTTTAATTTGATCGACATTGGGACCGGTCTGCTTGATTTTACAGAACAATGGCAAGCAGGCAAGATAAAGGGAAGTGCGCATCTACATCGGGCGCCGGAAGTAAGAGAAGTAGACTGGGAGCAAGCATCCCAGCAGCACGAAAGGGGGCCTGCGCGCCAACGCCGCCAATATAGAACCCGATGGGTGACAAGAGGAAGGGAAGAAGTGGTATAAAGAATAAGGAGAGCAAGTACTTCCTAGAGGAGCAAATTTCAAGGGCCTTGTCACAGGAGTCTCCCTCGAATTGTCCACTGCATTGACACCGCTGGCCGAGCTTCATCTTGAAGAGCCCAAGGAGTGCACCCGCACTTGATTCGGGAGTTCTATGCAAATTGGAACCCGACGCTCCGCAGTCACACCATCAAAATAAGGGGCCAAATTGTCACTCTTGAGCCCCATCACCCGAATTCCATCTTGGGGGCGCGTAACACAGACGCCCATGTACTCCTAAGAAATAAATGTCACTCCACCATATGCGGATATCGTACGCACCTTGTGTGGAGCCCGATCGATAAAGACGTTGGAACAGGCATAAGGAGAGGGGCTACCATCAGACATTGCTCTACTCACAGATGAACAGGAAGCCGTGGATCTCGGCTGAAAATTGTTTGTTCTTGCTTGATTCCGGAGGTGCACATGACAGATGTCACCCGGGGATCGCGTATGCTTGGTGTATGCCCCGATGAAAGGGCCGAGATCATGTTGGGGCGGTGATCATATCCGCCATGAAGCAGAGCCCGTTTGCATCAAGGGCACAGGTACGGTTTCTGTGGTTTGCTGACCACGCTCCCCGGGTGGGCCCGGATATTGAGGAAGAGGCCCGGATTACATCCCCGCATGGATAGGCGTGCCATGGACGTAACACGCACCAAGGCACTGACAGCTCACCACGCGCCGCCTCTTACACTAGCCGAAAGTCATGCTCGGGATGATCAGTACATGGCCCGCATGTTTGGGATGCAGATGCTCCAGCTGCGCATAGGCGGGAGGCCGGTAACAGAGGATGAGCTGTGGTAGCTGACTTAGACTACCCTTCAAGCCGAAAACGCCAGGGCTCTATGTCGGGGGTGGGCTTAGCTGTGGAGCTGTGGATGACGACATCCCCACTGATGAGGAGACACATCGTGAGGACTCGATGTTGAGTCGGATGAGGATACGACGTGGGGCGATTCAGACATGGGAGACGGTGGCAAAATGGAGACTCGACGAAGAAGTTGAATACTTTAATTGATCAGGGATTTTCACCGCCCACTTTTGTGCTATGTTGAATTTATGAACACTGGGGACAGTGTTCGGTGTTAAGTGTAGGGTGGGAGAAAGGTGGTGCTGGTTTTATTCTTGTTTTTTTGTTGATATTCATGTCTCCGTTGTTGTGCTCGAAAAATTGTGACCCTGTGCTTTTTGTGTGTATGTTTTGTATTGTAATTATTGTGAAGTTGTTGTGTGCTGTTGGATGTTGTTAGCTGGTTGTGTAAATATTTTTTATCAAAAATCATCGAATTTTAAAAAATTCGTTAAAATTATTTTTATGATTGGGTTTCTCGGCGTTTATTTTCGGTTCTTTTACCGATAAGAGTCCCATTAAACTGGAAGTCATAAATAGTGACCGTTCCCCTTATGATGGATGGATGACGACTGTCTTAAGGGAAATGTAGTCGATAGGAGTAGTTTTTGTTTAATGTTATTTTTGTTTGTTTGGTTGTATCCCATGCGTGTCGTTTACTTTTATGGTTGCAAAATTCTTGTTGCGTGTGTACATGATATTTAGAATGCAAAGGTGATTCGTATGAAAGCATGCAATTTTGTAAATATGTTGAGACACCTGGCCATAGAATTCGATTCTGCAGGTGATTGAGGCTTAATGTTTGAATTCTTGTAATTAGCCGATTGAAGAGTCTGTGAATATGTCTTGAGTTGAGCATGTGCAATAAATGTCTAGTCAGGTTTCGATTATTCCATGCTATTGTGAATTGGCTCGTTGTGTGTACGAAACGAAATGAAGGAAGTGTAGTGTAGGAAAGGATGGGGTATGCTTTCTTGTTTTAACCGAAAGTTTTTTCTTTTCATACCCACCTCGAATGTCAAACTTAGTTAGCCCATTGTTTTTAGCCTATTTTTTCTTTTTTGTCGGAAAGGTGTAAACCAAGCTAACCCTTCTTCTTCATCCGTAATCCATCCAAAACTCTTAAGCGCTCAAGAAAAATAACTTTCCTACAAAGTCAAGGAGTGAGAATTGTGAAAAGAAAAGAAAAAGCAAAGTGATGAAAGTAAGAAAAAATCAAAGGTGCACTTGCCGGGTTTAAAGAAAATAAAGATGTATAACTAATCTCTTCGTTGTTAATGGATGTGCTTAAAGAAGTGGGGGACAAAAATAAAGAAAGACTTCAAGAAGGGGAGGATGAAGGAAGAAACAATGCCCAGAATGTGATGGGATGGGTATTGAAAAAGCGCTAAGGATGTTAGTTTCTATTATTGGTTAGCCCAGTATTTACTTGCATGTCTCGTAGCTTACATTACAACCCGTTAAGTCCTACGTGATCTTACATCACGCATTCTTATATTAGTGGAGTAATACAATTAGAGGCAAGCCTATGGTTCAAGTGCCGATGCATGTGAATTCTTTTTGGGAGAGGGAGTGAAATTGTGTTTATATGCCCCCGCATGAAATGTTTAGAGTTCATGTGATTGGAAAAGGGGGAAATTTCTTGCTGTGAGGGGCACATGCTTGACGAGATAGAATTCTCGTGCTCTTGGATATCTTGATCAGCTAATTTGGTATGAGTTTCTTGCCGATATCGAGAGCTCATTTGAGTCTACGAGGTCTTGATGTGTTGAATGTCATTGTATTGATGATGATTTTCATGTATGTTTTCGATGATTTGCTATGTTAAATAATCGGTATAACCGTAGCTCGGATTGTCGAGAAAAAGTAGCCATGATTGGGTGTCAATTGCATGAGGTGTAAGATTATTGTTTGAGGACGGAAAAGATTTTAAGTGGTATGATCTTGGGCATATTTATATGCCAAGTGATACTCAAAATGCGTCGTTGTCTTGTTTATCTAACGTGTTTGTACATTCTCATGTAATTTATTTTTTTTATTTTTTTTATTTTTTTTAGTTTTTTTATATTTTTTAAAGAAAAAATGTAATTTTATGAAGCTAAGATGCATGTTGGGAGGAATCCTAAATGGACCTGCTTACAAGTGAAAATGGCCACAGAAAGCAATGAGTAAAGGGGCTCCTCGCTGATGGAGCCGTGCGCTGCCATCGCGGGATGCATTCTGTCCGGATGATTAAATTGGGCAAAAATTCCAGAGAAGGTCTGGTGTTGCCTCCGTGGCACATTGACCTAATTACCCGGAACTTGGAATTCCAAGAAGGTGCGCGTTCGTGCTGTGTCACGTTGGTCGAGCTTCGCGTTGCATGTCGTGCCACGTTTGGGAGAAATACCTGACTACCTCAAATTCCAGAGAGCCTCCAAGTGTTTGTGCCATGTCACGAGGCAGTGCTCCGCGATGCACTCTATGACAATGCTGCTTGTTATTTCGAAAATTCCCACCAGTATGTAAATAGAATTACATCTCTTAGGTTCATTTTAATTATTCGGACTTAGTGGAGCAAGAACGTGGGGTTACAGAAGCTGAGGGGACGAAAATCTTAGGCTTTCTCTTTCTCCTTTCTTTCAATTGTTTAGATGATTTACACTTATTTGATGATGGTTTAATCCACAAATGAGGTGGCTAAATTCACTTCTTGATGAGGTTAAGAACATTTGTAGTGAAATGTGATTGTTGATCATTTGGTCTTCTCCATCTTTCTTCCATGGTTATTCTATTAATTCTTGTTCTTACTGCATTAATGTTTGGCCAATGTTAATGTATATCTAAAAGTCCTATTTTAGAGAGAGCACGAAATTGAAAAGTTGTGAATTAATAGGATATGATCTTTTCTTTGTTTGGGAAAATTGAGAATTGATTTACCTTCAGGATAGAAATATACCTGAAAGTCATATTAGTCAATTACGGAATCAGTTTTGTATGGCTAGAACATGAATTGCTTCTTATCAGCGTAAATGTAGGTGGAAGGTTCATGATTCTTAAGTTGGGTTAAATACGAGAGTTTAATCCATAGGCATAAGTTCCGACTAGCAACCGGAAGAAAGATTAACCACTTGTATCCATAATTTATTTCTCTACATGTTCGTTTTAGCCTCAGCATGCTCACATTCGTAGTTCAGACTCAATTTGTATATTCATTTTAGACTTAGTATAAAATTAAAACTAAATATAAAACTTTCTTCACATTTGTTTGTCTGCATTTTTAGAGAGTTACAGCTTATTGACACTTGAGTAGATTTGCTATCGTAGTCCAGTCCCTGTGGGATCGATACATGGTTTACTTGAGCCATTTACTACTTGTTCGACCACGCAATTTCATGCAGTCATCCGCATCGACCGAATAAGCCATTGCGTGTCATTTCAAATTTAGACTTTATATTCGCCATGTTTCTCCCATTTACTTAGTACATTCAAAGTACTAACGCATGATTTTATGTTGTATCGTTTCATGATATAGCTGCGGGTTCCCAAACTCAACTTCATTAGCGCTTGCAATTTAGATCCTCCTCCGCCGCAACCAAGTGTGAGGGCTCATCTTTCGAGGGCCTTATTTTACTTTCTTCCAATTGATTTATTAATTTTAGTTAGATTTAGAGTTAGCTGGGGGCTTGTCCCAATAACTCATCAGTTAGCAGGCTTTCAAATACAGAGTTAATTTTAGACTCGTATGATATAAATGTTATGTTTTCTTCTAGTTTTATTTTTCTTAAATTTTTATGTTAATATTTCAAAATTTCGATGTACATGTTTTAGAATACCAAAGGTATGATAGACCAGGGTTAACTTGGGGTCACTTATTGCCTTAAGTACGTGTTACGTCCGTGGTGTAGTCTCGTGGGTGTGTCAAACTTGGCATCTAACACTAGATTTAGATTATCCTCGAATGTCAAAAAGCCACATCGAGTAGAGTCCTTTCGGTGTGAAGCGCGCCACAATTATGACGAGGAGGCTACGAGATGTTATTAGAAAACTCTTTGTTCATACCTTTATCGTGCGTTAAAGTTCATCTCTAGAAACGCCCTTCTAACTCATGCCTGCTTCATTCTGAAATCATGCCTCCTAACGCGGTAACAGAAGAAGGGCCGCAATGCAATAGACCTGCCCCACCATCCCCGACAGCTCCTCAAGATGATTCAGTTGTCTACCACCAAATTTAGGGGCGCCATTCAACCGTCGTCTAAACAATCACCAACCAGTAAATCAACAGTGGTGTTGATGAACACCAACGGTCCAGTGAAATGCGAGGGTGCGGGACTTACCCGTATGAACCTCCATCCTTTTAGGGATCCAAAGTAGGGAGGATCCCCGTGAGTTCATGGATGAGATCGTAAAAGATCACCCGCATTATGGGTGTTATCTCTTCAGAGTGTCGACCGCTGCCTACCAATGAAAAGGGGTAGCTCCGCTCGGTATGAATAGTGAAAAGAGGGGCGGCCAACGAACAGACCGGTGAGTGGGAGGAGTTCCACATGCCTTTCTTGAGGTTTTTCCCTCGGGAGCTGAGGAGGCAAAATGGTAGAGTTTATGAATTTGAGATGTGAAACTGAATGTCGATGAGCATGCTCTAGAGTTTACTAGGATGTCTAAGTACTCTCTAGAGATTGTAGCCGAGCTAAGGGCTCTCATGTTGAAATTTGTGAAGGGGGTGTCAAATCTGGTCCTCAAGGAGTGCAAGACATCGATGTTGATTAAATACATAGACCTCTTTAGCTTGGATTGGGTCTATGCCAGCAGATTGAGGCTGAAAAGATGAAGGATGTGGAGCGAAAGAACAAATGTACCAAGGACCGGCCAGCCGATGGCCATCGAGGTCTAGGGTAGCAGCCGCTCACCGCAGCAGCAGAGAGCCCCACACTCCAGTTCAGCCTGCACCCCAACCTTTTGGTCCTGCCAGGATCGGAGGGTGGTCTAACTGCGCTCGCCCTCGGCACTCCACAATACTGGAACAAGTATCCATATTGTCCCAAGTATGGTAGGAACCACCCTGAGAGTGCCTTTAGAGTCGAGAGAGCTGTTTTTGTTGTGGCCAGCTTGGACATCAGAGTGCCCGTCAACAGGGCGAGGGACATCACAATCTACTACATCACTACATCATCGCCTCCAACATGCCGACTAGCTCAAGCAGGCCAAACACATCGTAATGACAGGTCGTTACAAAATCGTTTCTATGCTCTCATCCCGCCGTGGATCGTGGAGAGCTCACCTAACATAGTCACGGGTATGTTACGTCTTTTTCATCTAGACGTATATGCCCTTCTAGATCCAGGAGCCACTCTTTCATTAGTGACTTCACATAGCAGTCCAACTTAATATCGGCCTAGAGGTCCTCTCGTAACCATTCTCGCTTCCACCCTGGCTATAGTCGCTAGAGCGCCTGGGTGTATAGAAACTACCCAGTCTCAATCCCGAATAAAGTCATCCCAGTTGATATCGTATAGTTATACATGGTCGATTTGACCTTATACTTGGCATGGATTGTTACACTCCTGCTATACCCTGTCGACAGAGCTAGAGTTGTCAAGTTCCAATTTCCAAACAAACCAAGCAAGAATGTGCGGGCGTGCCTCAGTCGCCAAGCGCGATTAATTTCCTATCTTAAGGCTCAGAAACTCATCTCCAAGGGATGTATCTATCATCTAGTTACGGTCAAGGATTCCAACTCTGAGACCCCAACATCCAATCGCTCCAAAGTGGTCAGCAAGTTCCTAGATGTTTTTTCGGAGGATCTTCCAAGAGTTCCCGAATATGACTTCCTTAATAACTTCCTCCCAGATATTCAACCCATCTCCATCCCTCCTTTTCGTAATGGCTCCGTCTGATCTTAAGGAGTTGAAGGAGAAACTAAAAGATCTTCTTGACAAGGGTTTATCATATGGCTCCGTATGAGGCTCTTATAGGAATAGGTGTAGATCGCCTATTGGTTGGTTTGAAGTCGGAAAGCTAGCTTGATAGGGCCACACTCACCATGAGGATATGGAGGAAGTCCAGCTTATAAGGAAAAGGCTTAAAACAACTTAGAGTCGTCAAAAGTCCTATGCGGAAGTGAGGAGAGGAGAGAACTTGAATTTGAAGTTGAAGATTGGGTGTTTCAAGGTGTCTCCTATGAAAGGAGTGATGATATTCATAAAGAAGGGGAAACTCAGTTCCCGATATGTAGGTCCTTATAGGATCTTGAGGCGCTTTGGCAAGGTGGCCTATAAGTTGGAGTTTCCCTCAGAGTTGGATTCAGTACATCTAATTTTCCATGTCCCACTCTTAAAGAAGTGCATTGGTGACCTGATGTGGTTATTTCATGGAGAGCATAGGTGTAAAGGATAACCATAGTTGTGAGGAGGTACTAGTTGAAATTCTTGACTGTCAGGTTCGGAAGCTGAGGAACAAAGAGGTAGCTTCATTAAAGGTTTTGTGGAGGAATCAGCATGATGAGGGAGCACGTGGGAAATTGAAGCAGATATACGGCTAAATAATTCGCACTTTTACCCTTCCGACTCCGCTTCGTACTTGGAGGTACTAGTTTCTCCTTGGTAATTTATCTAGTTTCAGGTCTATCTCATACCTCTCAGTTTCATGTATGTCATTGCATATATGTATGATTGATGAATTAAGTTAAGTCAGCAGCTCAAACTGAGCAATAATCAAGCTAGTTTTAGTCAGTGTTTAGTATTTGTGATGGAAGATCCTTTCCTCAGTTATTTAGTGTGTTTAGCCACATTCGAGGACAAATGTTCCCAAGGGAGAGATATTATAATACCTCAAAAGTTCCTAAGAAATAGATGGGGAAAATTAGAAATGAGTTTTACAGTAAAATCAATTTTTGCACCAGAATGACTTGTGGTATAAGTTGTGATAAGAAGTGAGGGGTTTTGTGGTTTCAATGTGGTGGAGTTCTGAAGTTAGATCCAGAACATGAGTTACACATGAGTCATGGGTGTAGGTATGTATTTCGCGGTTAGGAGTCATGATGAGCTCCCTTGGGGTGCTAGGGTATGGGCATGCCACGGATCATGGTATGACTCATAATAAGTAACAACAAGTCGTATGGAAGTCGTGGTTAGGGATTTGGCAGAAGAGTGATGGTGTCACGGCCGATAGTACGAGTCGTAGACAAAGACGAGTCGTGATATGCAACTACGGTGAGATTCAGAGACGCCACAGGGAGGAGTTATAAAATCACGAGTTGTTACTTCATGGTACGACTCATGGTGAGTGTCGTGATGACTGGAAGTCTCCATTTTTAAGATTTTTCATTAAGGGAATTTTCATAATTCCTATGTCCTAAACTATGTCGTTTTAAGCTTTGTTAGGAGGACTCAAGAGGGTTAAACCTATCCTAATTCATTCAACTTCCGTGCATGTAATAGTAGAGGTTTCTCTTGATCATCAAGCTTGAAACCTCCAATTCCCTTTGGGCTTTCAAGAAAGAGTGTGGAATCGTATCTGTATGTAGGGCTACGAATGAGAGTTCCTGTTACAGTCCTTCAGAAAGTCACCTCAGCAGACTTAGTAGAGTTAGCGATGACAAATTTTGATGTTATCTTTGGAATGGATTGGCCACATGCATGTTATGCCCTCAATAAATTGTAGAACCCGTGTAGAGTTCCAGCTTTCTGGGTGAGCGCCCTAGAGTGGAAGGGTGGTTCAGTTGTTCTTGTAGGTTGCTTCATTTCCTACCTTAAGGCCAAAAAGATGATCTCTAAGGGCTGCGTGTATCATCTAGTTCGAGTTAAGAATGCTACTACAAGACCCCGACTATCCACTTCGGCCTTCCTAGAGTCCGTGGAGCATCCGTGAGGTGTTCCCGATGACCTACCAGATTCCCTTACGAGAGAGAAATCAACTTTGGTATTGACCTTCTTTCCGATACGCAATCCATACCTATTCCTCCTTACATAATGGCTCCAACTGAGCTAAAGGAGTTGAAGGATCTCTTAGGCAAGAGTTTCATCATACCTAGAAAATCCCTTGTGGGGTCTACTAGTCCAAAAGAAGGATGGTTCTGTTTGAATGTGCATTGACTATCGACAATTGAACAAAGTCAATATCACAAGAACAGGTATCCCCTCCTCAGAATTGATGACTTCTTTGACCACCTCATGGTGCCAAGTGTTTTTGAAAGATAAACCTCAAATCCGTATATCATCGCTAGAGTTGTGAGAGAATGACATTCTCATATACTCAGAGCGAGGAGGAGCATGCCGCTCATTTGGCGTGGTGCCAAACCTAAGCATTGCCAGTTGTTTGCTACAGCAAGTGTTAGTTGTGGATGAACTCGTAGCATTTTCTTTGCTAATTTAGTGTCATGAGGGGTGTACAGGACTCTCAAAAGATAGAAGCTATAAAAATTGGCCTAGACGAGTTACTCCTTTAGATATCAGGAGTTTCTTGGTCAAGCTGGCTACTACAGGAGCTTTATTGAAGGGTTTTCATCCATTGCAGTACCATTGAATAATTTGACCCGCATGAAAGTGAACTTCCAATGGTCTGAGGCCGTTAGGAAGAGCTTTCAAGAGTTGGAGACTCGACCTTCACCTCAGCACCAGTGTTGACCCTACCAGAGGTACCGATGGGTTTGTGGTATTTGTGATGCCTCGGGACCGGGCCTTGCTGTGTATTAATATAGCACGGTAAGGTTATATCCTATCTTCTAGGCAAATTTTAAGGTCCATGAGAATAACTACCCACTCACGACCTCGAGTTAGCAGTTATAGTATTTTCCTTGAAGATTTGAGACACTATCTGTACAGGGTCCATAGTGGATGTGTTTACGGTCCACAATAGCCTACAATACGTGTTTACCCGTAAGGATATAAATCTACATCAAAGAAGGTGGTTGGAGCTTATTAAAGATTATGATACGAGTGTTCTTTATCATAGTCACTGACTAGAGTAGAGACTGGAGAAGAGTTCTAATAGGGATTTCAGGACTGGACCTGCAAAACTACTAGCAACATAGGGTGTCACAAATAATAAAGTAGCCCCTGGATATAACAATGCATAAACATCAAGATGGAATACTCGTAACATACCAAGAATCACATCTAGTGGAGACCCTACTCCCGACGAGACGCTAGGGCATAAAACCTCTTCTGAGATAACCACCACCTACACTAGTGGATGCAAATTCCATTGAGGAAAATCTGCTGTTGGAGCTGCCACTGAACTAGTAGCCTGAGTATGACCCCCGCCATCGCTCTTCCTAGCCAAAAGCACACTCCCAAAGCTGCATGTGCCGAGATTTCTCACACTTGAAGCAAATATCTGATCCAATCAAGCACTCTCCTATGTGGTTCTTGCCATATATTTTACATATACTGGAAATGCTCTCCGTCTGGGGATTCCTCTATCCCCTTGAACCTGATGCCCCGCTTCCTCTAATCACCCCAAGACTAGATAGAACACTTGTTGATGATGATGTTAAGCCGACGACCTCTCGGGTGAGACTGCTGACGATGTCCACTGCCCGACCTCTGCTGGGAGAACCTAAAACTATCTGTCCTGGCCCTCTTGGCCTCTCTCTCTCCCTCATGCACCGCTCCATTTGTTGGGCATACAAAATCAATTGGGAGAAGTCAAAGTCCTGATATAGCATAGCACCCCAAGAATCCTTTACCAAATAGTTTGCTAACCCATTTCAGAGTTCACCCAGCTTGTCCGTGCATGCGCTGAGATGGTGTCGATCGCAGGGCTCGGGTGAGTAGATTGAGATGGATATAGTTTTATATCTATTAAAGCATATAGATAATATTGATCTAAAATCTATGGTCTAGGTCGTGCTTTGATATTTTGTCTCTATTCTACGACACCTAACTCTCCTTTTGTCTCTTCCTGGGGTTCCCAGTACTATTCGTGCATATGAAAGATGGTACCCTCGTAATGCACTGGGACATCACGCCTGAACAAGTTCATAGTCAAGAACAGGTTTCATCAAACCCAAAATCTCCCAGATACAGACGCATGCTTTTATGTTGTATCATTTTATGATACAGCTGCAGGTTCCCAGACTCAGCTTTGTTAGCCGTTGCAATTCAGATCCTCCTCCGCTGCAGCTGAAGTGTGAGTCCTCATCATTCGAGGGCATTATTTAATTTATTCCAAATGATTTATTAATTTTAGTTAGGTCAGAGTTAGCAGGGACTTGTCCCAGCAATCATCAGTTAGCCATACACAGAGTTAATTTGTGACTTGTGATGATATAAATGTTATGTTTTCTTCTAGTTTTATTTTTCTTAAATGCCTTTATGTTATTATTTCAAAATTCCATTGCAATATGTTTTACTTAGAATACAGTGTATGATATACTGTGTGTTAACTTGGGGTCACTTGTGACTTCACGTACCATGTTACAATCCAGGGTGTAGTCTCGGGGGCGTGACAACACTGCTAAATATGCGCAGCCGAGAAAGGTCCAGTAGCTTGGATTGTTGATGTTGATTGACTGGTGTTTATTTTTGATTTGCTTTGGCATTATATTATGATTGTTGCTTGTGTTATCTTGGTCATCTTATAGCAAAGGGATGCTAGATGTTGGCTAGTGTTAGCTATGACTGTTAAGAGGTCTAGAGGTGATAGCAGGTGAGTTGTATCATCTAGGTATGGTGTGATGTTGGACTTGCCGGGCTTATGGGGCCAGGTAGGTTCTATTTGTGTGTTTTATTGTACTTCCTGCAGTTTATAGGGGCCAGGTAGGCTATGTGTTTACTTAAGTTGAGTTTCACCTCCCGCGATATCCGGGATATATCTGTTGTCTCTAATCTGAGTCGCGTAGTTGTTTCTGCCTTTCATGTTCAGGATTACTTTATTGACGCCCTAGTCAAGGCATTGCCTTCATGTCACAGTGATGGTGGGTCAGTAGAGCTTGTGCTCCTTGGGTGTTGAGTGAGTTCCAACCGAGTTGGTGCACTCTAGGTCTTTAGAGTCACCAGATGTTTGGAGCTAAGGGTATTCTGGGTCCCTGTGCTGATCATTTAATTACTATTGTATTCATAGAGGCTCGTACATATCGTTGTGGTGTTAGTATGTTGTTGAAGGCTGTGGCCTGACTATATAGTTGTTTTCCATTGCAGTGCCTTGACGCCTGCATTGCGGAATTGATTGATTGGTCTGTGAGCCAGCTTCCATTTTAGTCTGTCATTTACTCTGATTTAGATTGTGTTGTGATGTCAAACCTCATTTTTCATTTATTGTAGTTATATTTGTGAAGGGTGTGCTCGATCGTGTGCAGTACAGTGGTGCTAGTCATACCCCTCTCGGGTTTGGGGTGTGACAATAGTATTCTTAATTGTTTTAAAACCTCATAAAGAGTTAAATCTTAAAAATCATAAATTCATGTTTGCCAAAAACTTGCTAAAAAGGATATACTCGTGAGAATAAGAAAATCATGAGGATTATTAATATCTTCCTAATCTGCGAAGTTCGTACATAAACATCACAACAATTCATAAGAACTTCATCATAACCTTAACTTGTTCACAGAGGAAAATTTGTAGACATGAAAATGTAGCTTGGGAAGGACAATAACGTTCCTACATACAAATGATAGCCTTACATACCTTAACCACAATATATAGTTAAAGATTGGATATTTATGAAGAGCGCTCAACAAACTCGTTACTCGAACCCTTGGGAAGAATCACTTAAACAATCCTATGATAATAAGGTATAATTAGGTTAGGGATCTGGCATACTGTGTTAGGAGTCACTTGGAAACACTTAAATTCATATTGGAAGACTTACCATGGTAGAGGAGGTGTTAAAAGGATAGCAACGCTTCGTGTTATGGCTCCAAAATGTAGAATAAGTGTATAGTTCAAAAAGTTCAAACTAGGTCATATTTAAAGACTGGAGGGCGTGGACTTTCATCGTATCAAGATCACCATCGTGGTGACTTAGGCAGTATGTAGTGACCATTGCGATGTACTTACTATGATGGGCGTCGTGATCGTGGTGCCCGTTGTATTTCTACACGTGGCTCCATTTTTTCCTAACTCACAAATCCCTAACAATATTTAGTGCGACAGGGCACTAATTTCACTTGCAATGTCACGACCTCGTGCCCGCACCCTTGACGGGACATGGCACTTAGAGTCACAAGTGACCCCAAGCTAACCCATGGCATAGCATTTACTAATATACTAGAATTAAATAGAGAACTGATGAAGCTACTCAAGTTTAAGACAATCTTTTATGAGAAATGATAAAATCTGATAAACATTGGAGTCTTAACAACACTAATAATAATAATAAGATGAAACTACTATGTCATTGTCTAAAATCCGATACTAACTAATGAGTTACTAAGATAAACCTCCAGCCAACTCTAAAGTCCGAAAACCGAAATGACAATAATGAAATAAAGACTCCGGTCCTCGAAGATGAGGACTCACTCGCTTATCAACTACTAGAAATCGCAGAAGTAGTTGCGATGCTAAGGTACCAAGTCTATATCATAAAATTATATAACATAGAAAGTATGCATCAATACTTGAAATGTACCGAGTATGCGGATATCAAATAAAATAGAAAACCGTTGGTAATACATAACTAGACCGATATGGCATATAACAACCATGCCTGAATCATAACTACCGAGAGAGTCTAAAGATCATAGAAAATATAAGAACTGATAGCTGAAATTAAAGTCATAAACATATCTGAAATCAAGACTCGAATGTGAACTATGATTGTACCGTACCGAGGAGTGCTTGTTAACCGACATATAACCACGTGAGCTAGATGTGGATTACGATGTTTACTCCCTATCATTAAGGCCCACTATATCTTTCCAGGTTACAATGAATGAGCTGTGTAAATCACTAACTATAAAATCTATTCGCTAAATTCTACTATGGGCACGTAGTTTTGAAGCCTACAGTAATAATTAAACCCCAATCGTCTCTACAAGTGCTACTCCCAACTGAAGTCCTAATTATAACTAGTAGAACTGATTAGCTCGAAACTTGTGTCTCAAGGCTAAGTCAGAACTACTTATCTGGAAGTGTCCTAAGAGCCTAAAGAACCTGACAACTGAAAATACTGGTGTTCTAAGACTTGTTAGAGTTTCTATCCAGTGTCATAATAGTCTAAAGAACACTGAACATGATGATAAACTGATAATACTGAATATAATTGATCTCGGGGGGCATATTTATATGCCCAAGTGATACCAAATGCATCATTTTTGCCTTGTTTATCCAACAATGGCTGATTATTCTCACGTAAATTGTAGGGAAGTGTGAATTTATACTAACCAACATGATTAGTCTTGTTTTTGCAGGAAAACGTACTTTTATGGAGCTAAGATGCATGTAGGGAGAAATCGGAGATGGACTCGGGAACGAGCAAGGAAGCAGGTGGAGAAGCAAGAAATAAAGAGGCTCCGCGATGGAGCTGCGACATGCTGCCATCACGATGCATTCTGTCCGGGTACCTCAAGAATTTCCGTGAGAAGGTCCGCGATCGAGCCGTGGCACATTGGAATTAAATTTCCGTGATCTTGACATTCCAGTGAAGGTCCGCGTTTGTACCGTGGCACGCTGGGCATGCTCCGCGTTGCATGCCGTGCCACGTTGGGAGTACATCTGGGCGGCCAAATTCCAGAGAGTCTTCCACGTTTGCACCGTGTCACTGGAGGCAAAGTGTTCGATGCACTCCATGACACGTTGTTGTTATTTCGAGAAATTCTCCCTAGTATAAATAGAACACTTAGGTTCATTTTTAATTATTCTGACGGTGGAGCAAGAACGTGGGTTACAGGCAGTTGAGAGGATGAAAATTCTTAGGTTTTCTCATCTTCTTCTTCTTTTCAATTGTTTGCATGATTTACACTCATTTAATGTTCAATCCACTAAATGAGTGGCTCTTTCTTTGCCGAGGTTAGGAACCATTGTATTGAAATGTAAATTGTTGATTATCTGGTTGTTTCATCTTTTCTTCTATGGTTGTTCTATTTAATTCTTGTTCTTACTGCATTAATATCTGGCCAATGTTAACAACTAAAAAGTTCGGTTTCACCCGAGAGGGCATGAAACTCGAAAAGTTGTGAATTAAGAGGATACAGATCTTGTCTTAGTTTGGAAAAATTGAGAATTAATTTACCTTCAGGATAGAACATACCTGAAAGTCGTATTAGTCAAGTGTGGAATCGATTTTACTGGCTAGAACATGAATTTCTTTATCACAGAAATGTAGGTGGAAGGTCTATGATTCTTGCTGTGCTAAATACGAGTTTTAATCCATAGGCATAAGTCCTGACTAGCAACCGGAGAAAAGATGAACCACGAGATCGATACTTCACTTATTACATACCCGTTTTAGCCTCAGCATGCTCACATTCATAGTTCAGACTCACGTGTATAATTATTCTACTTTAGTATAAAAATAGCTTACAAAATATAAAAAATTTCTTTACACCGTTGTCTTCATTTTTTAGAGTTACAGTAAATTAACACTTTCGAGGAGGTTTTACTCCCGTAGTCCAGTCCCAGGTCTGCATCTGGTTCTTAAAAAGGGCCACTATATTACTTGTACAACCTCAAGTATTAATTCTTGCGGGCTCATCAACAATGAGTACCAATATTGTTGTGATGGAGCATACTAAGAACGTTGGGTAAATACCATAAAGCATATTTGCACATTTCTATGAGAAAATCATGTATACGTGGCTATTCTTGCTAATTTAAGACATTGCTAGTTTTATAATTAAACTCTATGGAGAATCAAGCCAAGTTCAAGTTCAAGTGAGACATACTGTATAGATGAAAATACCATCATGAATATATAAAAATTCAACCATGAAAAACCATATCATAAAGGAAGTAGGAAATTCAACAAAAGAAAACTCTAGGTCATGATTTCTAAAAAGGCTTTATGGCTAGTGTTTTTGAAATTTTGGACACAAGGGTGAAAGAAGACCCTTGTTGAAGTCCCACATACCTGAAGAAGACAACCCTGAGAAGAAGCTCAAATTTTAAAGCTGCGTGAAGAACCCTAGTTCGTTTGGAGAATTCAGCTGACACACCGATCTTGAGATAAGTAAGAAATGAGGGAAAGAATCGACCTACCCCTTTAAACCTTGGAATAATTAACCCTAAATGACGTAGCTTAGGAATTAAAATAGCGTATAGTTACTAAAATGCCCCTGGAGAAAGTGTCTAAAACTGCTGTCAGATCCAATGAGTCGTTGGTAATGACCACGACTCGTGGGACCGGGGCCGTTAGTCCCGGTCTGAAAACCCAGTTTCTAAACTTCGACCAGCGGACGAAAATGATGACTCGTTAGAGGACATGACGGGTTGTTAAATCTGATCGTTGTCACTGAAATAATTTTGAATAATTCCTTAACCTCTCCCAACGGATATAGAGAGAGACAGCATAAGATACAATGGGCTGTGGTTTCCACCCATGGTCACTGAAGTGAACTTGAACACTTTTTGAATTTCATCCAACGTCTCAATAAGATATCGTTACTATTCCCAATGACTCGTCATCTCACCTGTTGGTCCAGGGAAGATTTTTGACAAGTTTCGGATACCGCGTAACGTGAAAAATGATGACTCGTTACATCTAACGACGGGTCATTGTATCACTCATTAAATTAGAGGAAGACATCAAGAGGGCATTCACACTGTCTCAAAGGTCATTGTTCCTGACAGCGACTCGTCTGACTATCGTTATGAGAAAAGTTTTCTGGTTTCCTTCTCATTTTCATTCTAACCGGGAGTTTGGTCTTAGAAACTTTTTAGGTGTTACAGATAACATTACCGCTACATCGCATCTTTCTATGTGAATTCAACACTTAGACAAAACTCGGCCTATTTCACTATTTGCAATATGGTGCTCACAATAGTGAGATTTTACACATTGGGCGCCACATCGCACTTTCTGAAGTTGCATTAACACTTGAAAATTATTGGTTCCCTGGGTAAAATTTGTATAACTTCTTCTATCGGACTCGAGTCGTCAAGTAGTTAGATGAATTGGAATTCAAATACCAATACAGTGTCGAACATGATATTACATCCTTATCTTTATCAACCCACTTATCCAGATTATCATCTTTTTTATTATATCGCATGTAGTATGGAAGTGTGAGGTGTTAAAAGTTGTTGTGTCCTTTTAAAAGGCCACATGCATTCCATTATCTTGCGCTTACAAATCCTCCGTCCCCTAGGATAGTTCCACGCCTCTAGTTGAAAAATCTCTGTCATCCTCATAAAAAATTCCAAGTATTTTCCTAGAATAGACATATTTGAAGATGCATTTGTGTTATCCTTGTATTTAAAAATATGGCTAATGAAGGGCTAAACACTTAACACTTAACACTTAACGTGGCACATTGGAATTAATTTCAGATCTTGACATTCCAGTGAAGGTCCAGTTTGCGCCGCGTGGCACGTCGGGCATGCTCCGCGTTGCATGCCTTGCTACGTTGGGAGCAATTACCCGGGCGCCAAATTCCAGAGCTTCCACAGCTTGCACCGTGTCACGAGCAGTCTGGGCGATGCACTCCATGACACGTTGCTTGTTATTTCGGGAGAAATTTCTAGTATAAATAGAACACTTAGGTTCATTTTTAATTATTCCGACTTGGTGGAGCAAGAAGCGGGTTACAGCAGCTTGAGAGGATGAAAATTTTAGGTTTTCTCATCCCTTTCTTCTTTCAATTGTTTGCATGATTTACACTCATTTAACGGTTCAACTAATAAATGAGTGGCTAATTCCACTTATTGCTGAGGTTAGGAACCATTGTATTGAAATGTAATTGTTGATTATCCGGTTGTTTCATCTTTTCTTCTATGGTTGTTCTATTTAATTCTTGTTCTTACCGCATTAATATCCGCCAATGTTAATGTAAATCCAAAGTTCGGGTTTCACCCGAGAGGCATGAAACTGGAAAAGTTGGGAATTAATAGGATATGATCTGTTCTTTGTTTGGGAAAATTGAGAATTGATTTACCTTTCAGGATAGAAATATAAATTGGAAAGTCGTATTAGTCAAGTGTGGAATCGGTTTTGTATGGCTTTAACATGAATTTCTTTTTCGCGTAAAATGTAGGTGGAAGGTTCATGATTCTGGGTTAGGTTAAATACGAGAGTTTTAATCCATAGGCATAAGTCCTACTAGCAACCGGAGAAAAGATGAACCACGAGACGATAATTAATTTCTTTACATGTCTGCTTTTTAGCCTCAAAGATGCTCACATTATAATGTTCAGACTCACTTGTATATAATTATTCTGTTTTAGTATAAAAATAGTTTAAAATATATGAAAACTTTTCTTTACACTCAAGTGTCTTCATTTTTTAGAGTTACAGTAAATTAACACTGAGAGGAGGTTTTACCCCGTAGTCCAGTCCCCTGTAGGCTCGACATTCCGGTTCTTAAAAAGGGCCACTATATTACTTGTACAACCCATACACTTGCAGGCTCATCAAGTTTTTGGCGCCATAGTTTCTGGGATCGGCAATTGGTGAAATTATAATTTTCTAAAAAGTGTTAGTTTGTTATTTCTGTATTTAAGTGTCGACAACTTGGTCTTAGCCTGTATTTTGCAGATAACAGATTCTGTTGAACACTGGAAAGAGACAAAGATTTGGTGGATCCATCCTTAGAGCCGAAAGACAATTTCATCGCCAACGGAGAGAAGCTCTAGGAGAAAGAAAACCTGCAGTTGCTCTGACAAACAATCATGGAGCAACCATGTATCCACTCACTTGTGCAGTGATAGTGCCCGAGGAAATGGCGCCTAGGCTGATTCGCGATTGGGCAATCCCACATGCTAGTAATGTCACATCTAGCATTCGCAAACCTGAGCCAGGAGGAGTGTCTGAGCTTAAACAGAACATGGTGCAAATTGCTGCACACAAGCGGCGCCTACGTGTCTCCCCTCAATGGTGGATCCACAACAATATCTTCAAAATTTTTGGAGATAGACACTTATATCCCCGCCGGAGTATCACTGCATCATGTCAGGCTTACACTGTTCCCATTTTCACTTTTGGGAGAAGCCGAAAGGTGGTTGAAAGTTGAGCCACCGAACTCTTATAACCACATGGGATGATCTTTACAAAGAAGTTCTTGATCCGGTTCTTTCCTTCCCAAGAAAAACAGCAAGACTTAGAAGTCAAATTCTAAGTTTCAAACAAAGAGAAGGAGAGAATCTGTATCAAGCTTGGGAGAGATTCAAATCGCTGTTGCGGGACTGTCCTCATCACCATCAATCCAATGATGTGCTGGTGCACACTTTATTGAGGGTTTGGAACCCCACACAAAAATCTTGCCGGATTCGGCTACCTGGGGACAAGCATTAGAAAAGACTTATTAGGAGCTTTATACTTTGCTTAATTGTATTTCGCAGGGAAATCCGGGAGTGGAATGCGGACTCCCCAAGGAGTGAGAAGGGAAAGCAGCTGGAGTCGTGGAAGTGGATGGGCTTACGTGCCTATCGCCGCACATATAGCTGCCTTGCAGAATCAACTAAACACCCACTTGCAACATGAGCTTGAGCCGCCTCAAGCCCCAAAGTGGAATGCAAAGGCAAAGGCATTTGGTGTGAAGTGTGCGGAAGCAATGAACACTCGGTCAGTTGTGGAGCAAATCCCGACTGGTGAACTTTGCTCGGTAATGCACAAAGGAAAATCACCAATAGTATGGGAACATCTACAATTCTAACTGAGAAATCACCCGAATTTCTTTGGGGTAGCAACAACCATCAGGACAGAGTTCGAGTCAAAGGTGTGCAGAGGAATCAAGGAGGGCCACAGAATTATCAATCACAAAAAAGATAGAAACAACAATGCCCCTCCTCCACCACCATCACCCAAATAAGTGAGGAGATGTTCAAGACATTGATAGCTAACCAAGCTCAATTGCAGGCCAATTATGTTAAATTATACCTGAGGTCAAGAATAATCGCTATAGCTACCAAGGCGCCGGAGTATCAGTTTGGGCAGTTTGCTGGAGCCCGAAACACACCAGCCTAGAGGAGGACTTCCCCAAACACACGCACCCCAACCCCAAGCAGGTAAAATGCGTGACCACGAGGAGTGGTTTGCAGAAACTGAAGGAGGTGGAACCAGAAATACCACTCAACAGTCGGGAGCAAGAGAAACGGATAGGGAGCAAATACGAGAGAGAGGGAAGAACAAGGATGCTGGAACCAGAAAGACCTCAACCCCGCTCTCAACGACAAAGAAACACAAGGAGGAGGCGAGCCAAAAAGTTCATGGAGGTGCTTAAACAGCAATAATACTAACTTACTTGTTGATGTTTTGCAGGAGGCCTAAGTACGCAAAGTACATAAAGGGACATCGTGGCTAACAAAAGTAGGCTTACCGAATATGCCACGGTGGTTTGCAGAGGATTGCATTTCCCGGATACAAAACCGATTGCCTACAAAGCCCAGACCCCGAGCTTCATGCACCAACTAACAATCGTGCAGAGTATCCGAGTCATGGATTATGTGATTTGGGAGCGAGCATTAACTTGATGCCAACCTCGGTATTCAAGAAGTTGGGGCTAGGGAGTCCTAGACCTACAACAGTGACCTTGCAGCTCGCGGATCGTTCCTCGGGCAAGACCGGGATGGTATTGTGGAGGATGTGCCGGTGCAAGCCGGCTCCTTGATCTTCCCGGTAGATTTTGTAGTGCTGGGACTTTGAGCGATCACGCCCATTTATTTTGGGACGGCCTTTCTTGGCTACCGGGAAAGTGTTGATAGACGTAGCTGCAGGGCAGCTCACGATGCGAGCACATGACAAGGTGGAGGTGTTCGATGTGTACTAAGGCCACCAAGCTCCCTACTGCCTACGAACTCTCCGTCATCAACGTGTTTGAGCAAGCTTCGAAGCAGCTCCAGTGCGTTGAGTCTCCGTAGTTGGTGGGACGAATTCTGACAAGGGTAAGCTTGACAGGGGTGAGGACGTGTTCGTGAGAAAACGTCCGTCACCCTAGGGCGGAATGAGCTTAAACGACGTCGAGCCGTGACTCGTGAAACCAAGCGCCGCACCTGAGGCAACCCGTGAATTATTGTTTTTATAATTGTATAGAAAAAAAGAGAAAAAGAAATATATATATATATATATATGTATAGGTGTGTAAATATAAAAATAAAATATTGTGTTCGTCAAACCCGAATTCTAACCGATTTCTTGCTGTAAGATATATTTCAGGCTGATCGGAGGAAAATGCAAAGGATCGCAAAGGAGAAAATGAGGTAAGAAAAAACTTGAAAAGTGGCAAAACAGGGAGCCCACGCTTGCCGGGCTCCATGTCACGGAGGGAGGGCCTCCGTGTTACCCTCCATGTCGTTGAAGGGCAAAATCTGAATTTTACAAATTCTGCACGTCACATGGAGGAGCTCCGTGTCACGGAGGTGATGCCCGCGTTACCTCCGTGACACATTGAAGTGTTATTCGCGCCGGGTCACACCGGGTCACCGGGTAACCTCGCGCGAAAATCCCACTTTAACCCCAATTCCCCTCATTTTCTCTCATTTTTCATCCTTTCGCGACATTAACCCTCCCAAAATTCCTCTCCCTCAACGTGTCACGGACCTAGGTGCATAATTTCATCAAGTTTTGTTCCGTTCTTCAATTTAAAGGTATGTTCATCAACTCGAACTCAATTTTAGTTGAATTTGTTTCAATTTGGAAGTATGATAGTATGAGTAAACCATAGCTAGGGTAGAAATTGAACTTAAATTCATTCAAGTATTGTTAATTTATGTTCTGTAATATCCTTGTAATGGTATGAATCGATAAAACATGTGCTTGATCGAATTTGTGAAAAATTATAGCTAGGGTTTGGAATTGAACATGAAAATGGGAAAGCTTGTAAATTGTGATTTCTTGTGGTTGTGTATATGTAGGGTGAAATGAGTTGGTTGTATTATCCAGATAATATGCGGAAAAAAATGACGGATTTTTCGGGAGGAATTGTAGTATACAAGAATCGGGTAGATGGGTATAGCTTTGTATAGTTAAATAGTTGTTGTTTTTCTTTTTTTTTCATTGCCAAGTGCTATGTACAAAATTATGAACGACGGTAATATTGTGGTAGTGTACGAAGTCCGAGTAGTACAATGAATTTACACCGCCGAATTCCTTCCGAATGCACAAGGCAATATTGTTGTGTTTTAGTTGTTTTAGTTTTTCTTGTTTTTGTAAATTAGAAATAAATATGTTCTCTGCCGTAATACCGAAATTGTGGCCGAAGACTAAGTATGGGGTAGCCGAGCCTAACCTAACCTTAGTCGAAGCCGGGTTTTAAATTGATCGACATTGGGACTGCCTCCGCTTTTGACAGGAACAATGGCAAGCAGGCAAGACAAAAGGAAAGGGCGCATCTACATCAGGCGCCGGAAGAAAGAGGTTGGGACTAGGAATGTTAGCCCCAAAGAAGACCGGCCAGGTTCCACGCGGCCAGCGCCACGGCACACTAACTCAGATGGGTGACGGAGGAAGGGAAGAAGTGGTACACGAAGCACAAAGAGAACAAGTACTTCCCTGAGGAGCATATTGCAAGGGACCCATTAGCGCAGGAGTTCCCCCGCATGGTACAATGGATTGACACTGCCGGTTGGCGCTTCATTTTTTACGAGCCCAAGCGGAGTGCAATCTGGCACTTGACCTAAGAGGTCTCTGCTATTCCATGGTATTGTGAAGTGTCTAGAACTTGCCCGTTGTGTGTAATGAAACAAAATGAAGGAAGTGTAGTGTAGGAAAGGATGTAGGCGTTTTTTTGTTTAGCCTAAAGTTTTTTTTCCTTTTCATACCCACCTTGAATGTCAAACTTCTAGTTAGCCCATTGAGCCTTTAGCCGATATTTTTTCTTTTGTCGAAAAGGGCGTAAAACCAAGTTTAACCCTTTCTTTTCATTATCCGTAAACCTAATCCGCTCTTAAGCGCTTGAGAAAATATATAATTTTTCCACAGGTAAAGGAGGAAATGATGAAAAGGATGAATCAAAGAGAGGAAAAAGCAAAGTGATGAAAAGAAAGAAAAAGAGTCAAAGGTGCACTCGCCGGATTTAAAGAAAATAAATAAAGTGCTTAACAATCTTTTTTTTTTGGTTAATGGTGTGCTTAAGGAAGTGGGGGACAAAAATAAAGAAAGACTTCAAGAAGGGGAGGAGGAAGGAAGAAATTATGTCCAGAATGTGATGGGATGTATTGAAAAGCGCTTAAGGATGCTATTATTGGTTAAGCCAAGATATACTAGTTCCGTGAGCTGACATTACAACCCGTTAAGTCCTACGTGTTCTTACATCACGCGTCCTAATATTAGTAGAGTAATACACTAGGAGGCAAGCCTATGGGTATACAACATGCATGTGAATTCTTTTGGGAGAGAGAGGAAATTGTGTGTACATGCCTCGCATGAAATGCTTTAGAGTTCATGTGATTTAAAAGAGGGGGAAATTCTCTCTGTGATGTGAGGGCGTATGCTTTGATTTAAAGAATGAAATTCGTGTCGGATATCTTGGTCAGCTAATTTGCATGAGTTTGCCAATACGAGAGCCGATTCTGAGTCTAGGAGGTCTTGATAGGTTAAATGTCATTGTAATGATGATACTATGCATGTTTTCTTCTGATGAATTTGTTATGAAAATAATCGGCATAACTGTAGCTCGGATTGTCGAGCCAAAGTAGCCATGATGGGATGTCAATTACATGAGGTATAGGAGTATTGTTCGTGAGGACTAACAAGATTTTAAGTGTGGGGTAGGTGATCCGGGCATATTTATATGCCCAAGTGATACTCAAATGCATCGTTTTTGCCTTGTTTATCCAACAAATGGCTGTATATTCTCATGTAAATTGTAGGGAAGTGTGAATTTATACTAACCAACATGATTAGCGTTGTTTTACAGGAAAACGTACTTTTATGGAGCTAAGATGCATGTTGGGAGGACCTGGAGAGGTGGACTCCTGAAATCCAGCAAGGAAGCAGGTGGAGAAGCAAGAAACAAAGAGGCTCCGCGATGGAGCCGTGACACGCCGCCATCGCGGCACTATTCCCGTCCGGAGATATAATTTCAAGAATTTCCAGAGAAGGTCCGCGATCGAGCCGTGGCACATTGGAATTAAATTTCCGATCTTGACATTCCAATGAAGGTCCGTGTTTGCAACGTGGCACGTCATGCTCCGCGTTGCATGCCGTGCCACGTTGGGAGCAAATTACCTGGGCGGCCACCTCGAGAGCTCATAGCTTGCACCACACGGAGGCAAAGGTTCGCGATGCACTCAAGGACACGTTGCTTGTTATTCCGGAGAAATTCTCCTTAGTATAAATAGAACACTTAGGTTCATTTTTAATTATTCACTTGGTGGAGCAAGAAGTGGGTTACAAAGCGCTGAGAGGACGAAATTTTAGGGTTTTCTATCCCTTTCTTCTTTCTTTCAATTGTTTGCATGATTTACACTCATTTAATGATGTTCAATCCACAATAAGGGCTAATTCCCTTCTTTGCCGAGGTTAGGAACCATTGTATTGAAATGTAATTGTTGATTATCTGGTTGTTTCATCTTTTCTTCTATGGTTGTTCTATTTAATTCTTGTTCTTACCGCATTAATATCCGACCAATGTTAATGTAAATCCAAAGTCCGGTTTCACCCGAGAGGGCACGGTAATCGAAAAGTTGGTGGAATTAATAGGATATGATCCTTCTTAGTTTGGAAAATTGAGAATTAATTTACCTTCGTGATAGAAATATACCTCGAAAAAGTCGTATTAGTCAAGTGTGGGAACCGATTTTGTATGGCTAGAACATGAATTTCTTTTTTATCACAATTAAAATGTAGGTGGAAGGTTCATGATTCTAAGTTGGGTTAAATACGAGAGTTTTAACTATAGGCATAAGTCCCGACTAGCAACCGGAGAAAAGATGAATACGTAGGATCGATAATTAATTTATTTACAAGTTCGTTTAGCCTCAGCATGCTCTCCTTCATAGTTCGACTCACTTGTATAATTATTCTACTTTAGTATAAAAAGTTAGTTTACAAAATATAAAAATTTCTTTACACCGTTGTCTTCATTTTTAGAGTTACGTAAATTAACACTCGAGGAGGTTTTACCCCCGTAGTCCAAGCCCCGTAGGTTCGATATTCCGGTTCCAAAAAGGGCCACTATATTACTTGTACAACCTGTGACACTTGCGGGCTCATCAATAATGAGTACCGACAATATTGTTGTGATGAGCATACTAAGAATGTTAAAAATACCATAAAGCATATTTTGCACATTTCTACGAGAAAATCATGTATACGTGGCTATTCTTGCTAATTTAAGACATTGCTAGTTTTATAATTAAACTCTATGGAGAATCAAGCCAAGTTCAAGTTCAAGTGAGACATACTGTATAGATGAAAATACCATCATGAATATATAAAAATTCAAATCATGAAAGTCTGATATCATAAAGGAAGTAGGGGAAATTCACTGTCAAAAGAAAATCCCTAGGTCATGATTTCTAAAAAGGCTTTATGGCTAGTGTTTGCTGAAATTTTGGGACACAAGGGTGAAAGAAGACCCTTGTTGAAGTCCCACATACCTGAAGAAGACAACCCCGAGAAGAAGCTCAAATTTCTAAAGTTGCAGGAAGAACCCTAGTTCTGTCGAGAATTCCCGAGCTTTGACACACTCGATCTTGAGATAAGTAAGAAATGAGGGGAAAGAATCGACTAACTCCCTTTAAACCTTGAATAATTAACCCTAAATGACGTAGTTTAGGAATTAAAATAGCGTATAGTTACAAAAATGCCCCGGGAGAAAACTGGAAAACTGTTCGTCGATCCAATGAGTCGCTGGTACGACCACGCACTCGTTGGGACCAGTCGCGTCCCGGGTCTGAAAACCCAGTTTCTAAACTTCACCGGACGAAAAATGATGACTCGCAGAGGACATGACGGGTTGTTAAATCTGATCGTTGTCACTGAAATAATTTTTGAATAATTCCTTAACCTCTCCCAACGGATATAGAGAGAGATGTGTTATAAGATACAATGGGTTGTGGTTTCACCCATGGTCACCGAAGTGAACTTGAACACTTTTTGAATTTCACCTAACGGCTCAATAAGATGAGTCGCTATATCCCCCAATGACTCGTCATCTGGTTCGTTGGTCCAGGGAAGATTTTTGACAAGTTTCTGGATACTGTCAGAACGGGAAAATGATGACTCAAGTTATTACATCTAACGACGGGTCATTGTATCACTCATTAAATTAGAGGAAGACATCAAGAAGGGGCATCTAATGACCGGCCTCAACAAAGTCATTGTTCCCGACGACTCGTCCGACTAGTCAAGAGAAAAGTTTTCGGGTTTCCTCTGATTTTCATTCTAAATCTGGGGTTTGGTCTAGAAACTTGGGGTGTTGCGTATAAACATTACCGCTTGCTATCGCATCTTTTCACGTGAATTCAACACTTAGACAAAACCGCCTATTTCACTATTTGCAATATGGTGCTCACAATAGTGAGATTTTACACATTGGGCGCCACATCGCACTTTCTGAAGTTGCATTAACACTTGAAAATTATTGGTTCCCCGGTAAAATTTGTATAACTTCTTCTATCGGACTCGAGTCGTCAAGTAGTTAGATGAATTGGAATTCAAATACCACACAGTGTCGAACATGATATTACATCCTTTATCTTTATCAACCCACTTGTCCAGATTATCATCTTTTTTTATTATATCGCATGTAGTATGGAAGTGTGAGGTGTTAAAGTTGCTATGTCCTTTTAAAAGGCCACATGCATTCCATTATCTTGCGCTTACAAATCCTCCGTCCCCTAGGATAGTTCCACGCCTCTAGTTGAAAAATCTCTGTCATCCTCATAAAAAATTCCAAGTATTTTCCTAGAATAGACATATTTGAAGATGCATTTGTGTTATCCTTGTATTTAAAAATATGGCTAATGAAGGGCTCAACACTTAACAATTTAATAGGCTCTTTTTCTTTGAACCAATGAAAATTGAGATATAGAAGGCCCAACGCCATTTTTGCAAAATGAAATTGCTCCTTAGCACTTATTATCATATCTAGGTCTGCCAAGGGGGAGGGTTGGCCATTTAACTCTTATTAAAGACCATTTCATCCACTTGCTCCTTTGAACGTAGACCCTAAAGATATCGATATTCCCTAGACAAACTTGTGTCTCTTTTCCAAAAATTTCATCTGTCTTTGTTATTTGAATGATTGAATAAGATCCCATTCTATTATCATATTTACACCTCGATACATGTGTTCTTCCTCCTCCAACCTTTTGAATCTCACTAGAGCTTCACACCATATCGAAAGGGAGAAAATTAGTTCGTCGTCATGATTGAATACAATATAAGATGGGATTCTTTCCACCGACCCTTTCATTCAACGAGCCTATCTCAGATGATTCTTCAGTTGCTGTCTCCATCCATCCTCCCCATTGCTCTTTATTTCCTTCATCACCTTGTTATTTCAGAGCTGTTGTAGTAGCCCTAGGATATAAACCCAGAACCCGTTGAACTTATCATAGTCTTGGTAAGACATGGGTGTCTATTACTGTAACATCAACTAGTGGTTCTTTCTCTTCCACTCTCCCGACAAAATATGTTCTACATCCCTTCTTGACTGGAATTCAAACATATATTTAATTCTATTCATGTCGTAAACATGAAAATTATGAATTCCTCTTCATTTTTATAGGGCCCATCATCTGACATAATTGCTAGTGGGTATCTTGTCATATTTGGATTCCTACCAGACATTTTAGAGGATCTTGTAATCCATAATGGAGTTTCCTACTGGATGCTTCCAGGGGTTGCCCTGTTGTCGGTTTTATTTAGGGACCACCTATTCAGATATATTGCATCCTTATAGCTTCCCTCTCCTCTTAACCTTAATGTACTAGTTTTCCCTTTTCTCTAGTCGATATTTGTATATTTGTCTGTAATTAATGAAGTTAACTATTTTTTATGTGAGCCAACCTTAACCTTCATCAAATGCATTTTTTAGGGTGGAATGATCACCGATTTCGCAAGCCCATTAACTATAATAACAGACAATAATAAACCTTCCATATTTATTGCAATTTAAGGAGTAACACATATAGGTGGAATATCTCTACATCTCCAGGATATAGGTGGACAGATCTCTGCATCTCCAGGATTTTTAAAGACTTGCCTTTAATATCTGATGCTTCTTTTAGCCTTTTGTATAACCACACAAGTTCTCCTACTTAGCTTCATCTCTCCATCCATTCATATCAAATTTCAAAGGAAGAACTGGTCTTAGTAAGGGGCCGTATTACTTCCATAATCTGGAAATAAATTATGTTTTTCATAAAGAGGATTAGGCAAGAAAAAGTAATAAAGAAAAAAGAATGGGAGGAGATTATTCCAATGCAGGAAGTTCACCAGAAAGAAAATTCTAAGCAGTCGGAGGGGCCCTTAGGAAATTTCCTTGGAATGTATCTGGAGCATTATCTAAAAAGATTAATTTAAGAAATTTTAATCTCTTCTTCTATATTCTTCTTCCATAAAATTCCCAATTTTCTATTTTTCGTAAGATTTAATTTTAAGAGATGCCTTTTCGTTTATTTTCGAGATTTTTGAAAGCCACATATTCATGAGGATGAAAAACCTACATTTTATTTCAAGCTTTTCATTTTTAATCTCCTTATTTATTTTTTTTTACTATTTATGGTCATCAATCCAAATTTCTTAAGTCGTGATGACAACTATATCCCGACTAAGTAGGCATATCAGTTTTAATTTTATCCAATTTATATTAATAGTTGATAAAATAAATTTTTCAAATGATCACAAGTCATAAATATTTTTCGAATGTGAAGAAATATATAAAACCTCAAAATTTAATGATATGAGTCAAGAGAACTAAAACTCAAATAAAAAGATAGGGACGGGGAGTCTGCATTTGTGGAACATCCAAACAGCTCTACCTGAGGCTCCAACATCAATTCACTAGACTCGGTCTAGAACTCCACAAACTCAATGTCCTAATCCGCACCCAAAAAGTGTAGAAAGAATAGTAAGATTACATAAATTAACGCGTACTCAACAAAGATCATCGACCGACCCCAACAAAGTAGTAGTGAAGATTGGTCATTCAAAATATTTTCATCCAAAGTTTTACACTTTATACAACCTCAACAAATAAAAAAAAAGTGGGCGTACATAAGGTAATTCTGGAATTAGGATGATAAAAGCACATAATCAACATATATAAATGAAATGCACAGGAGTCCAACCAACGATATATGTGCAATAAATAAGAGTTATCATGCAATGCATATGATGCTAACTCTTTACTATAACTGTCTCAAAATCACTGCTTCTAGCATTCTACACACACACTACTCTGACTGGGTTTGCTCTGGATGACAGTGTTGTCCATACGTATGCACAGAATGTCCCATCATGCCAAGAATTGTCATATTAGTTTGTCTTGGACAAGATCCTATTTGCACATACTAATTCAATAAAATCAGAGTATCTAGAATATATTATATGAAATAAATATGAAGTACATATGCAGTCATATAATATTAAATAACGCATGAAATAAATCTATATAGAATCATATATCATCAGCGTGTTAATGAAATATCCAAAATAGCAACTTAGTATGTGAATCAATGTTGTGTTCATCATTTCAATCATTAAAACATGTTCAACTAATCATTTAATAGTCAAATGTTATAGAAATATAAACATAACAGCTAACAGTTCCCGAATATGACACCCGATATCCACATAAGCCCTATAACTCAGCTCTATACATTACCCTCGTACCCTTAGTTCATTTCATTAATCATCTAGTTGGAATAATTTTTATCAGAAGTCAAGGTCTTAATTTACCTTAATTTGAAGTATTTCAAGCACCACAAACAACATTTCCCTTCCCCTTCCTCAATGCCTCCAAAACTTTCAATATATTCAAAAGTACCTACAAGGTTAAACAAGTCCAACAATATACATTGCAATATAAAATAGTGGGGTCTAATAGTCAAAAAAGAAGTCAATCCGAGCCCGGAGTCAAAATTGTAACTTTGATACTATTTCTGTTACCCATACAACCATGAGTTCAAATCTATCAATTTCTAAATACGACATTAATTCAACCTTTAATTTGTAACTTATTATCTCTTAAACATAAATAAAAAATATAAAAAAACTAAAAAAAATAAAAAAAATAAAACATTAAAATAAATAGGTAACTGCGTTAATAATTCAAAACCAATTTGAAATCACTTGTCCAATAATTCAAGATGAAAATTTCTCTTTGAATTGCCTCAAAACCGAGTCTCCAACTCTCAAAATGTGTTTAGAACAAATGACTCCCAATCTAAATTTTAAACTTTGCCATATATACTTATCCTCACGATAGAAACATTTTTGAATCAAACTATAAATAGGGGACATTTTATTTAATTTCATATAACTTAAAAACACTTTGACCATTTTATGTTAATCATAAGTAGTCGATTTAAGAAAGAGAGGAGTGTTTAAGGATGGGACCCATTGTTTCAAATGGGATAGAAACGAGTATAAAGTAAACTCTCTGCCAAACCCTATCAGTTGCCTTCTCTGTGAAAGATGCCGAGCCAGTGCCGAACATTCACTTGTTCTGGAATTAAATAGTTAAAGAAAAAGATAGATAGCAAGTTAGTTAACCGAAATCTAAACTATCGAATAAATGACACAAGAAAAGAGTATGAGCTCCTCTAAATCATATCAAATTTTTCACCTGTTCTATTTTCTTGAATCAAAACAATTTTGTGCATGTTATTTCAGTGTAATTTGCTCAAATGTTAGGCAAAAGCTGATTGACCGATCCTATTGGGCCATCTGAAAAATACGACCTTAAGGTGTTGGTCCTGGCATAGGATGTGGATGTTATGAAGGTGAAATTTAAAATAATAAACTAAAAATAAAGGAGAGCCAATTTAAGAAGAACATGCTGGCAGAACAACATGTGAAAAAGAGGGAGCGACAAGACATTGGCCTAATTTGCCACCACCTTTACTATCGAGAATATTTTCCATGAAGAAAAGGCACACATTTTTCACTTGTAAATATGAGATTGATAAACTTGAGAAAAGGAAGCTTAGCTGTCTCTACTCTTTACTTAAAATGGATATTTTGTTTTCATCCAAAGAAAAGGAACCACGGAACTTGGTTCAAAATTGAAAACAACACTATATTAAAAATATTTTTCTTCTTCTTTTAGAAAGGTCTTGCTAGTATAATATGTAAGTTGGAAAATTCTACCTAAATGTGAGGTCCAAAATCATGTGCGGTAGTTACTAGTCAAGTCCCCTTTCCACGTTGCGATAATTCCAGCAAGTTAGGAACCTTTTCTTCTCCACCTCTATTTTTATTCTTCATTTATCCTTTCTTTTTTCCCAAAGAAATCCACACGTTGGTGTAACACAAATTATGGGAGTTACAAAAGGATTTTGGACGGAAATATAACAACTTTGATTTTATGCAGACCAAATATAACAATCTCCATGATGCTTGAATCGGTCAACCATTCTACAATTTATTCTGCCTACAGACGTTACAAAAGTATTTGCTGTTATCTATCATGACTCAAAATCTCACTTCAAATAGGCACTCATATTAGCCGTCACGTATATAAATAAAAGAAAGGAGGAACCGGCTGGCAGCTGTGTTTGATATGAACAACAACAACGCAACGTAATCTCACAAAGTGAATCTTGAGAGGATAGAATGGTGCCAAAAAGGTGGGAGGGGCATGGAGCATGTTGAAGGGTGAGGACGAGATAATTAAGTAAAATGTCATTTCTAGATTTTGTTTTTCCTATTTTCACTTGGAAAATTGGGGGAGCCACCTTATTCGAAGGGTGATCCGGGTGACACTTTTGCCGGAAAATTATGCGTTATACAGAGGTTAAATATTAGCTATTGTATATTTAATTTTGTACACCTTTAATACAACCGAGAAGAAAATTTGCTCACCCTTCAAATTTGGCTTCGCTTATTGACTTGAGAAGTCATTTTTCAAAAAATGTTTTAAAAAATTTTGACCAAATTGAATATAAAAAATTAAAAACATTCTTCCTTCCTTAACACACCCTACGTGACTTTTTATTCCCCCAGTGAAACTTGGGAGCATCGCCTTTAGGTTGGTTCTTTTATTTTGAAATTGGGCCTGCCGGTATAGAGAGTAAAAGGGAAAATGGAAGCTAGATATGAGTGGAAATTATAGTACTCCCATCTATCTATCGATTACCAAAATAATCACCTGATTTTTACTTATATTTGAAGTTTGTTACAATATATAGCTAGCCAACTACAATTAATTACCCGATCTACCCATCTTTTCAATTCTTTAAGATATCAATGTCACAGATGAAAAATCTGATTTACACATTCTCTAAAGAATAAAGAAGTGGAATTATTTGGGAACTCACATGAAATTATATGAAATTTTGAAATCCCTTTAAAGTATTTAGATCGAACTAGCTGCTATTGATCACTTGGGCTACATTGAGCTTACCTACTTATTTTTTGTAGAAAAATTCCATTGTGACCTTGTTGGTTAGTTTGAATACTGTATACCATATTGGGTATATTGTACATCACTTTAATATACAATATATTTATTCAACAGTATACAATTTATTGTGATGGTTTACTGCAAAAACATACATTATAACGTAATAGCAATACTTTTAGAACTAGGTCATTTTTTCAAAAATTTTGAAATTTACAACTGGTCCTTATTCAATTTTCCCAACAAAAATTTTATATATTCTTTTGAAGTTTTTAAACGAGGTGTTGGTGGAGTTTCATGGGGGTATTCTTCACTATACCAGAAGTAGATATAGAAATATACATAAAATAGTATACTCATTTACATACATATATATACCAATTTGATATACTATTCTGACAAATATTTTGCAATAATATCAAGTACTAATATGTATTAATATACTATTTTGTTATATTGGTATACTAATTTGGTATACAAATGACAGAAAACATTTATAGATAATACACAAATTTTTTCAAAAATGAGGGGAAAAAAGGAAAAATATATATATATTATTTTTCAATTTTTTTCCTGATCAATTTAGAGAAAAAAAAGAAAGGGGGAAAAGGTAAACAATGTCATTTACTTTATGAGATACAGAGGAAAAAGTTTTTAAAAAAAAGTATTATATCAGTTATCTTCTTTGCTGATATAGAAAAAAAATTGAATGAAAAGTGATTTTAAAAAAGAAACATAAAAAAGAAAAAGATTTAGGAAAAAAAGGAATGGAACTAGAAAAAGAATGAAAAACAGAAATAAAAAGAAAAGGAGAAAAAGGACCCGAAAAAAAAAGCAAGAAAGAAAAAAAGAGAATATTATTGGCCAACTTTATTTATTATTATTTCTTTTAAATATAAAAATCATCTGGCATTGACATGGGAATATGGGAGTCAGACAGTAAAATAGGTATAAGAATAATTATTTTCTCATGTTCTATTGTAAATGGGCATTGATCGATAAAAATTGGATTGAATACAACTCGGTTCACCTATTGATAAAAAATAGCCCAACTATAGTTATTGGCCCTATTGATATTTTTAATGAGAAATTTTTTATAAATAGTTAGCAAAATAATTATAAAAAAATAATAATATTTATTAAAATTATATTAAATAGCGTATTTTTTATTTTCCATATCGTTTTATAGGACAGTTTGCATCTAAATATCAAACCCTTAATTTTCTCCTTAATATGCATTGTCCGTTATACAACTAATAATCTGTGTATTCACGTAAGTTACATTAAATAGCGTATTTTTTCTTTTTTGATATCGTTTTTTATAGGGATTAGGTTTGTATCTAAATATCAAACCCTTAATTTTCTTCTTAATATGCATTGTCCGTTATACAACCAATGTAATCTATGTATTCAATGTCGAAAATCATTATTTTATGATATGAAACATTTTTTCCAAATATGTAAGAGTTCAAATCAAATAATTATTCAGTAATTTATAAGTCTGAAATCGTAGATTTTGGCGATCCTTTCTTTTTTATTTGGTGTATCATCATTTGAGATCCAGAAAATTTCAGATTCTTTGGGCGTATCAACTTTACACCCGTTTGAAAATATGTCCAACATAATGGTATTACTTCGTCATTCGGGTGAGTGAACTCCGATAATATTTTATAAAGATTATGCTATAGATGGAATCATCATCAAGGAATTTGTTTCGTGAAGGACTTGTTGGAGCAATTATGAAACAATTAGGATTGATGATATAGTTTAAAAAATTCGATAAAATATATTGTTGAAGGTAATTCACAAATAGAGATAAGAAATGACATAGGAGTGAGATTTGTATGTTGAATTAAAAAAATCTCTAACAAAGAGTTTGGATTGTATCCGTTATGTATCAAAATTTCAGATAAGTTTGAGAAAATAGTGATATCATAAATGCCCGTTGATATTTGGAACCATGGTTCATTCGGTTCAATGGATACATTAGTAGAGATTAGAAAATTTATTAAGGGTGTTCAAGATTTAATAAATATGTATGAAATTTTTTTCTCGATATATATTTAGCATAATTTTTTGACGAATGGTGTTCAACTAACCACTTTGGAGTATATGTGGCTGCGCCACTGTACATTAGTCATTACTTCGATTGAATCAGTATGATTCAAAACTGATATAAAACAATCGCTTTGATTTTGTAATTTTCGACGTAAAACAAAAAGATGTAAGAGAAGCCCATACTTACAAGGATAAGGTAACCGTGATTGCGGTTATGAGGCGCATATGCAATTGATCAAAGGTTTCAATACAGCCAAGCGATCTAATTCCAAAAGGTTAGCTTTCCTATGATTGTATCAAATCAATACATGTATTGATTTTTAATATTATTAATTGATACATTATATATGTACTTAAAAAAATTTGTATCTCATAAGTTACAACCGGTTACATTATTTGATACCTTAAAAAAAAAACTTGATACATTGATAATGTAAGCGTAAAAATCTATTTATGAATATATCTATTTTTAAATATTAATGTGTACCAAGAACTCTATATTTGTATAAAATAATATATATAATTGAATCATTGTTATTAATTTTATATTTATTTTGATACAAATAAAAAATCTTTCTTTTAAAATACTTCTTTATCAATGTAGGTATCATTATATATTGTGATACAAATGGGAAAATAGGATACCAAGCTATTTTGCATCATTAAGTTTTTTTACTTAGATACATTGAGAAATAAGATACTAAAAAATCTCTATGCAATTCATATTGTATTTATTTTTGTATTTATATTTAACAATAATTTATTTTTGTATCAAAATTTCACATGATGACAGTTACACCATTTGGTGTGTATCTTAAGAATGTTGATGTTTTAAGACATCGAATTTGAACAAGTCTCGGTTGTTCAATATTAGAGAGTTCTACAATGGGCATACATGTCAATTGAAGGATAGGTATTTACCAACGACAAGCAAGTAGTGCATTTGTGGATGGTATAATTGCACCAAAGTATGAAAATAACAAAAGGATGTACACTCCTAGTGACATAATAGACGACATGAAAGTGGATCTTGGTGTTGATATTTCATGCATGAAGGCATGACATGCTAAGGAGAAAGCTCGAATATGTTGAGGTGACCCATCGATTCATATAGTAAACTGCTAAGTTACTTGTATATATGATAAAGTGTATCCACTCTCATATTTTAGGATGCACAAGTCTCCTAATAATGAATTCATGTATGTTTGTGCATCTCTACATGCCTACTATAGTATATCGCCACTATAGACAAATTGTGGTTGTGGGATGCGTACACCTTAACTCAAAACATAAGGGCACTTTTGTTTCTACAAATATGCTAGATAAAGCGTATATCAAATACTCATCATTGTTTTGATCCATGTTGTTTTATTCTAATATAATTTCTTTTATTTCATTCATAACAAATACATAAAAATATATATTTACAGTCTACTTTTTTTCAGCAGTATATTTCCTTTAGCTTACGGAGTAATTGACACCGGAAAATGATGCTTCTTGAAAGTGATATTTTTATAATTTTAAGACTGTTGCGAACGCGATATGTGTATAGTTTCCGATAGAATGAAAGCATCATAAAATCGGTTACATGGGGCTTGTATCTACTCGCATTATACTACACCTACACATGGAAATTCTTTGAAACAATATATAAGAAATACAAAAAAAAAAGTCAGAACGCTGGGATGTATTTTATCGAATGGGAAAGCTTACAAATAAGAAGAGGTTGATGATTTAATGAAAAGAGGTAGAGATAGTGGATGTTAGAGTAAAAGAGTATCTGGTATCTGTTGATAAGTGAAAAGTGGGCTAGATTATATGCTCCAGCTTAATAGAGGGTGGACAATAACATCGAATATCGTTAATCTATAAATTTGTTTAAGAGATGCCTAGAACTCCCAATATATGATTTTCTAGAAAAGGTTAGAGTTTTTTTGTAGATAGAATTGCACAAATAAAAATTCTATACATTTACGACAATTCGAAAGAAAGTTTAAGAGTTGCTTCTTCTCAATGAATCAAAATGTACATGTATGACTAAAGATGTATATGATACATCTTATTCACTATAAAATAGTTAAATATTTCTCAATGATATTTATTGATATCTTATATCTTTTTAATTATTTTTCCATTTAATAGTCATGAAAATTTATTTATTTATTAAAAGATATATCTAAATTCTAAATGTTACTTATATGGGAGGTGGTTCCAAATAATTGAATACTTGTACACCATAAACAATTATGGTATGTGTTTCATTATTTGTTCGAGAGTAAAAACATGCAATTGCGGGAGGTTCCAAATTGATGAGATTCCGTGTTCGCATGCATGTAATGTTACAAAATAAAAAATTTAGTAAAAGATGTATTATGCCTCGATTACTACAAACTAGCAACGGTGCTAAAATATAAGTGAAGTCCCGTATTTCTACTACCAGATAAAAAGATTGGGATATCCCGAAACATGTCCTCGAATAAGCTGGTTTTGGCTACCCATTTACAAAATACCCCTGGAAGACCAAAAGAAGATAAGACACAAATCATTCACGGAAACACACCCGAAGAGCACCATTACATGTGGACTATGTGTTCATGTTGGGCATGACGTACTTGTAACCACATTTCTATTAGGAAATGATATAGATTGTTTCCTGTTATTTATTTAATGTTGCTATTTTTTTATACGTTGATTGACGTGGTTTGAGAGAACAATTTAAATTTGAGACATTGTGTCAAAATACAAATGAAAATCTATTCTTGACATATCATAATTACTCAATAATGTTGGTTGTTAATTTAATAGTTTATTCATCTGAACTATATTGAACCACTATATGTGAGTATCGAAAGAGTTTATTTTAGCAGTTTAATTTGTAATTGTGTAAAATTTATTTTAGCATTTATATACCATATATAACTGTATCATTGTTTTAAAAAAGTACACAAGGATGTGCGAGAAGCATCACACTATAATTAAATTAATTTTTTTAAAAAATAAATTATTTTTTTTATAAATCTTATAATACTAATAAAGTTTTCAATGGAAGTTGATGCACAAGAATGATACAGAATGACATCTTCCAACTGTTACAAAGATGGTATATTAAAAAAGAAATTTGAATACATTAACAATGTAGATGTAAACTAAAAAAATCTAATTAAGAATGTATCTATTTTTAAATAGTAATGTGTATCAGTGACTTCATGTATCTAATTTAAATGTATATGTATATAACTATAATATATAACTTGATCATTATTTATTAAATTGTATTTATTTTAGATATAATTAAAAAATTACACTATTTTCTTATCTATTTATATGTATCACGGCTTAGAGTGATACAGTGAAAAAGGGTACATTAATGTACTATTTTATAACACTTTTAACATGAACAATGATAAAAAGTATCATATAAAGCATTATGATAAAAATTAAACAAAAAAGAGAGAGATATTGTTGCATATTAACATTGTATCGAATCTTAATAAAAGAACATACTTGTTCATGCAAGAAAAGAAACTGTTCATATAAAAATCAGAAAAAACTAATCAATAACAATTTATGGGTAAGATGTAGACTCGTTTAATGGACTCGTTAGACTTTTCCTAAGATTCATTATCTCTTATTATTCCGCCCCTCACCCTTTTCGAGATCCATAATCCCATAAAAGTGCACCATATCTTGGTCGGTGCAGATTAGCTTCAAAATCACTAGCATGTATATCATCAACTCATTGCTTAAATATCTTGCCGTAGGTCACACATAAACACCACATTTCCTAAAAAAATACATTATCAAAAATTGAAGTGAAATCAGCCTTTTTGATGATATGTATTAAAAATAAATTAAAATGTACATGCTATCATGAGCTTGTTGCGGTAAATTGTCCACAAATTGGACATTCAAAGATTCAGACTGTGCTTTATCCATATAAGAGTCATCTCTTGACCGGCCAATATCTTTTATGTCATGGTAGGTTCACTAAGCGTGAGATATAGCGGTAAAAGCTTCAGTATTTTGTTAACTTCAACCATCACAAAAGAATCGTGACCAGCCTATCAATATGAATCGTAGATCCTAATACACCGTATTTAAATGCACAACAATAAGAATCTAGTGATGTCTATCTTTGCAATTCAATGGAATCATAACTGCATCAACCGTGTTCCACGGGACATTAGCGATTAACTTATACCCCTTGGATGTAGTCACAAATCACACTTTCTTTGCTACGCTTGTCTCCCCATCTTGTTGTGCATATTATCATATATCTCTTCAATTTGTGTCTTAAAAATACAGTCCAATGTAGTGTATCTGAAAATTTCATTCACATCATACTTTCTCTTTATCTGCAAGTAGTAGAAAATGACATCCATATGCTGAAAGATGTAAAGAAAATACTTGATTTGATGTATCTGATACTTGTATCAAAATTTTTTTATAGAATATGACCGCAACACTAATTTTCAAAAATAAAATATTTTTAAGTTTTTTTAATTTTTTATTTTTTAATATTAAATTTAATGGATTTATATCTCGTCATTCCAACATCGACCAGTAAAAGATACAACATAAAAATTAATTTTTATCTGTCACAAACTTCACAATAAAGTCGAATGGTACGTAAGGATTGCTGATTTTTTTGCAGTGATTCATCCTTTGTCCTTCCTCGTTAAATATATATTTTAATGTAATAAATCCAGTAAAAAATTATAAATCCATAATATTTTTTTATCAAATAAACTTACTTTTGAACATGATTTTTTAGCAACCTATCTTGAATTCAGATGGCATATGATTGGAGCAAATCAATCGTCCTATTGCACTATTATAGAGGCATTCTCAAATGGATGCTTCCTGTCCAAGATGGAAGTTGGAATGATTATATCAAGTGAAGCAGATCTAAAATCCTTGAGATATGGTGATTCTATTCCATGGGCAAGGTTGCCTATTTATGGATTGGCGTGACATAATCTAGGTCAATGGCAGCGTATGGTAATCCTGATTTCGGGATCTCGGTTTAGAAGTATATCATCATCTATCTCAAATTCTAGAGGTGTATCAATTCTTCTAAACCGATGATCCTTTTGGTTGTTCAAAATTTTGACACACCTTGTATATGAATCTTCACCATATGGGATACATCATCATGATGTGTGTCGATTTTAGTCTCTAAGACTATATCACCTTCTATGTCTTTGAGATTCGCTTCACACAAATTTCAAATAGCATGCAACACCTGATCAATAATTGCACCAATAGATATCTGTACTTACAAAATAAATTAATAAAATATTTTTTATGATATCAAATTCATGTATATTTTATGAATCGAACTCTCTAATGCAGAAAAACATTAAGACTATATTTTAATGATACAACTTAAAAGTATTAAAAAATCTGATACATCTTAAACTAAATATAAGCTTATTAGATACATGTTAAAATTCAATACATTATCCAAATTTATGAGTTTGTGTAGTTAAAAATGTAAAATACAAGTACTTCGTTGCATTCTTGATGACATGGGAACATCATGCTTGGTTGTATTGGATTCATCATGTGTTGCACTTACTACCGTGGGATGTCTTTCCATTATCTCTTTATGTTTGAAAAATTTATTCAACTATATTTTGTCAAAGAAAATAAAAATCAGTGTAAATTAAAAAAATAACTAATATGTGAACCTCTGAATCATCTCCTTCATGAATCTCTTTTGTTGATTCGGCCTTAATGTATCAGTACTATTATTGTCGCCCATGGTGGAACATCTGCTCACCTTTTCTTTCATTAGAACCATCCAATGTGTTTGTACGGGATTTCATTGTTGGCACCCTGTTAAAGATTAAATTTTTTTAAAAACTAATTATGTCTAGAGAATAGTGTGTACTATATATTAAATTACCTTTGAATCCAAAGATCTCCGTATCGAAATAACCTTTCGCTTTTAAAGCTTTCATAACTTTGGGTAAAGTGTTCGTTGATAAGATTACGTATATCAATAAACTGATTGTTAACCTAATAAAAAATGATATAATATAAGGGTTTTGATATATTATACGTTTAATGATACAAAATAGTTTTTTGATCAATATTTATTTTTGATACAAGACGCTTTTGATAAAGTAATAGTTTTACTATATATTTCAAATTTTTAGGAACTGGCAGGTAAAAATAAACTATTATTTTTATATTATAAAATAATACGTACCTACTTCTTCATCAACCTCTATTTCTTGCATCAACAACATAACCTCATCTAGTTCACTTCACTTGGTCCGCTTTTTTCTTTTGTGGCATCATGTGATTTTGGTTCGACAGTATTATCCTTGGCTTTGTGAGATTGTGCTCTGTTTATTTGGCTTTGCCGTGACACACGCTTCGAATTGTAAACTTCTTCGGAGTTTGTTTGTGGACCACCTCTGTTTTTCAATTCCTTTAAAGGTTTGCTGATTCTGCACCAAGATCTTGTTTGGGTCTTTTGTGCCTCACCACAAGAAGTGTAGAACTAAAATCATCAAAGTCGTCTTGATTTGTGGATGTGTTCTCCTCGACACCAACAAAACCAGATTCAGTCAACTGGTAAAGTTTCATTTCATTTGGTGTTGGTGAAATATTTATAAACATCACCTCCTCAAATAGAAAAAATGTAAAATCATAAATATATGATACACCAAAAAGCTCTAATACATGTATCAAAAACTTGTATCAAAACTGGGTGTAATATAATGACGTCTAATAATGGATCAGAAAATGAGGAAGACAACTTAATGTGTATGATAAAAATGCGTATAAGTAATAACGATACTTTGACATGTATCAACACTATATAATATAACTTATTGTATGTTTCTAACATTTTTAATATATTGCATCTTAACACAGAAATGAAAAAATTATGAAAATTATAATTAAAATAATGAAATACAATTTAAAGGTATCATTACCGGTTGTTGTTTCGCCGAATATCCCTTCCATCATTGTTGCATAAGGGACATGATCGTAACAACTCTCAAATTTAAAATTCTAGGAATGAAATTACCAACTCTTACAGAAATATTGGGGTCAACTAGAATAACACTATATCCAATCATGATCCGATCACCATGATTGGCACCCCAAGAATCCTCTAGTGGCCAAATCATAACTTCCAACTAACCTAACAGCTTAAAGATTCATTTAATCAAAAATAAATCATTAGAAATATAAATAAAGGCTTAAAAAAGTATCAAAACATCAACGAAAGTCTAACTATTACAAATCCCAAAATCCAAAGTCATCGTACAAGGACTCTAACTAGAAATGTCCGAGAGTCTAAAGCAAAAAAATATACAACATCTTTAATAGAAATAGACATCTATCTAAGGAAGATTCATGCCGATCTGGATAAGAACAACTCACCCTCAAATCAACCGACTATTGACACTAGATGCAAGATCACGAAGAAGTCTCTCAAACATAATCCGCACTCAAAGAAAAGTATGTGGAGTAGCATTACTAAAAACACTATGTATTGCAGGCATCCTAGACCGATTCAGATTAGTAACAATTATATATCACATAATTGATCAAAGCAATAGACAGGTATAACAACATGTAATCAATAATTTTGGGGAATCTACAGTCAATAACAATCGACAATTAAATCATATTCAGACATAACCATGTCAATCAATATCGGAATGTGAGTCACCAAAACAGACATTAGGAGTTATTATAACAATCTACAATGAAAATGCAATCATAACACAACGCGGAATTATATCCATATTGAATCACAACTGTATAGCCTTTTAATCTCATCATTTCACTCTATGCCATAATCTAATACACATCTATCACCTATTTATATACACATGCTAATGGGTGTTTAACCTTACCCAAACAGTCAAGACCTTCAAGGGACCCTAGGTGTTTATGTACTATATTTGCATGGTAACCGTTCTCACGCAACTGCTCACATCGGACACGAGCCACCTAATATCGTCGTCCTAATCTCACATAAGACTCGAGCCACTCATACCACTTTTTAATAATCTCACATCATACTCTAGTCACTTGTATCATTATCATAATCCATACCAGCATGGTATCTGCTTCACGCGTAATTTCTCATCCGTAAGTTCACATTGGGCAACAACCACTCATTTCGCATTAATCCTCTGATCCTTAATTATCATCAACATATCTCAATATATTCTTTGTTTATTTATCACACAAGATAATAATGACAAGTATACATTGATTATCATAAGTACACACCACAATCACAAGTTATATTCAAACAAACTTCAATAATTTAACAACTTATTCATAGAAGCATTTGTCAAGTCAACATCCTCAATCACGCCTATGTCCAAAGACTAAACATACATGCCATCAACTCATAACACATAAAGTGACTAACCAAAGCTCCAACTCCAAATAAACCAGTCTAACTCAACCGAAGGACTGTGGAATGAGAAAGCTACTTATGAGTTGTTCCTTTCCTCAAAGCCCTAGAATGCTCAAAATCTAAAAATAAACAATGCAAGAGTAATTAATCATCTACTCTTTAAATAATAGCCTTGAAAATTCACCCACCTAATTCTACCTATTTTCAAGGTTTAAATAATTGCCCAAGGGTTAATTCATCATAGTCTAGTTTCTAATGATCACATCACCCTAAATCATGAAGATTCTACTCCTTTAACTCCCTTTATAGCAGTTTCTTTATTTAAATATATCATTTTTATTGGACTCTAGACCCCAAATTATCGCGATTATCCATTAGAACATCAATTCCATCCTAGAACCGCACTAACAAACCCGTATGCATAGGAAGTAATACCACTCACTCAATTCCCCATACTTTCATGAGTTCTAGGATTCTAACCCACAATTCACCATTAATGTCACCCTAAATGATTCTAGGATGTTAAAGAAATACTAGATGAAAGAATTAACAGAGTAAAACTTACCTTGAAGGAGAAATATGCCCCGGACTTGAAAAAATCGCCTCATAGGTCTTTGTCCAAGTTTTAGAATTATGAGGTGAGAAACTTAAATTAACTTACTCAAAACACGCTTCTATCTCGCGTCATTCGGGGAGCTGCCACCACCTTCGCTAGCGCTGGACCCCTATGGCAACTAAAGCCTTTTTATGGCAAAATCCGCATCCCGCCGATACCCGCCAGGCGGTTCCAATAGCTACGATGGTCTCTCTGCAATGGTGCCTCGTTACGAGTAGCTCAGAAAAGTTGTGTCAAGTTCAATTTCACAACACAAATATCAACTCAAGATCACACGCAAGTTTCAATTTTAAACCACCCGATCTTTGAGTTTTATTAGCTCAATTTTTTAACTACCGAGACTCTAACAAGGGTATTATGGTCCTAACCACCCTATAACAACCGGATGAATCATTACACAAATAAACTATGAATTCATAAAAGCAAACCATATTCAGCCTAAATACCATTTGAGCTGAGACATAGTGCGTAGATGAGACGAGGTGGTTGTGAAGATTGCGTCAGAAAATAACCTGCCAGATCTTTTTATAAAAACTTTACCATAAAAATCTTTTGATAGGCATGTAGAAGAAATGAGTGTTAGAGTTGTAGATGCATGGTTATGAGTCTAAGTGGGAGATTGTTAGGATCTTCTATTAATCATGCATCTTGATATAGTTTTATTTATGAAACGATGACTTATTTATTTATTCAATTCAATAAAGTGATTGTATTAAATATATTTATTTTGTCGTATGTGTCCTCAACTTATATATTAGATGATTTGGTATATAGAGTTTAAGTTTATACATAGAAGATTAAATCAACGGTTCGTATAAGTTAAATGTTATAGTTCACAATTGTATATGAAAATTTAGACAAACCATCGAATGATTGTAGTATGAGATTACGAGAATGGTATAATTCTAACTTCTCGTGCTAGTGCATTTTGTATGTATTGAATAAGATCGAGTTGAGATAGATGTTTGATCGACACTGAAAAATATATATTCTCTAAAACAAGCTTAAATGTACGTATACTCAATCTGACATAACTAATATGAGTTGTATATATTAATTGTCATGATTTATTAAAAGGTGAGATCTTGAGATGGATCAATATGCCTGGTAGATTCGACGGCGATAATATTATATTGGTGAAATAATAAGTTAGTCAATGGAATCATGTCTCTAAGATAGATATTGATAATACACTCTTTTTTAGAAGTTTATAAGTTTTCATGTGCAAATCCGGCCGGTGGATTATGAATCCAACATATAAAATAAATTAAGCAGTGCTCTAAAGAAAATTAATCATTGAATTAAATTTGTTATAATTTATTTTATTATTAGTATTTGTAATCTTAAAATGAGAAATTACATAAGTATTTAATAGAAAATTTTGAAATATAAAGTAATTACAAGTTTCTAGTGCAATAATTTGTAATTTATTATGGTAAGAATAATTCAAATTAAAATTTAAAAAAATATTTTCTACATAATAGGGAGCCTCAATAATTAATTTTATAATCCCTGCGGTACCTATATTTAATTAGGACTCGAAATCTTGTTTCTTGGTGGAAAAGAAAAACTACATGTCTTTTGTTTTATTTTTGGACCAATAGAAATATCCCTATAAGTTGGGGTTCTTCTAATCTAGAAAAGAGAATTCAATTGTGATTTTGAAATCATTGTAAAAGAATGCAGAATTGGAGTCAAATTTATTTAAAAATATCTGCTCATGCTTCACGAGATATTTCTTGAATTAAATTTTTAACGCATTTTATATATTCTACATATTTGTATCTATTACCTGTGATTCATCATATTATTATATAAGTGGGAAGTCAAAAAGTAAAAGCTAGATTACCATTTTGCCCATCCACTAAACTAAAATTTAATTAAATACATATCCCTATTTGGGGTTCTTCTAATCTAGAAAAGAGAATTCAATTGTGATTTTGAAATCATTGTAAAGAATGCAGAATTGAGTCAATTTATTTAAAAATATCTGCTCATGCTTCACGAGATATTTCTTGAATTAAATTTTTAACGCATTTATAAGATTCACATTTGTATCTATTACCTGTGATTCATCATATTATTATATAAGTGGGAAGTCAAAAAGTAAAAGCTAGATTACCATTTTGCCCATCCACTAAACTAAAATTTAATTAAATACTTCAAATAATAATATAATTAAAAAAAATAAAAAAAGTGAAAATAATATTAAAATACCCTCCAACCATTGAAAGACTAATATACCCTTTAAATAATAATAATAATAATAAATAAATAAAATAAAAATAAATAAATATTTAAAATACTAAAATACCCTCCCAAATATTACATAATGACTAATACGCTTGCTAAATAATAATAATCATATTATATTAAAGTAGGAAGTCTTGTTATTCACTTTTAAATAAATAATATACTAATATATATATATATATATATATATATATATATATATATATATATATATATATATATAGAGAGAGAGAGAGAGAGAGATTTTCTTACTGTTTGGTACAATAAAAATATTATAAGTATACTGTTTAAATGTAGGGCAAAACAATCGTTCAATATTTGATGAACACTTGAAATTTTTTCTCAAATCTCTTGGGAAAGAATTTTCATTAATTATATGTATTTTAATAATATTATTATTTTATTAGATAATTAATTTAGTTTTGATTCAATGGATGAAAATATTATCATTTTGTTAGATAATATTTAATTTGATTTGATTCAGTGAATAGTAAAATATTATTATATAATTTATTACATTTTAATTTATTGTAGCGGCAAATGATAATCCAACTTTTAAGATAACGGCTTCCCACTTTTAGTATAATATGATGATATCTAGCCTCAACAAGAGTTAAAGAGAATATTATTTTTTTTCATTTCTATAATAAACTTATGTTAATGACCATTTGATAAAATATTTTTAGATAAATGACAATTATATAAGCAACTAATATAATTTATTTGGGAAAGTAATACCTTGAATTTCTATTAATTTTGTTTGATTATAAATTATATTTATCGTTTGTCAGCAATAATATATCATTCTACATATATCATGTAACAAATCTGCATAAACTGCTGCAGGAGATAATACACACACACATGCAACACACGGGTCCAGAACTAGTATAAAAATAAAGAGTAACATTCTTAAATACTTTCGTTGTGTGATATTTTCTGACAGAAATATTAATGATTATAGTTAAGAAGAGCTGCTATTCTGCATTCTAAAGGTGCACAATTAAATTCTCTTTCCTTCTAGAGTAACAAGGTGTTCGAATGTCTTCATAAAATATTTCTAACTTATTTTACGCGATTGAGTTAAAAAATTTATAAGTTAAAATTTTAATTTATGATTTTGAAATTTTAATTAATTTGGTTTAGTTTATAAGTATTTTTAATTCTACTTATATTATTTATAAACACACAAATATTATTGAAATTAATTTTAATAATTTTTAAATATTATTTAAAAAATATAACAAATCAAATTAAGACCAACCTTAGAGTCATCACAATATACAATTACCAAAACTTATATTGTAAAAATATAGTCTAAAATTTATTTTGCAATTCTATAGTCCAAACAAAATAGGTTCATCCCTGATTCCTGAGCAGAAAGCAATTAGGTACATATAATAACATATATCGGTATATAATATTATATAAAGATTTAATTTTTTCTTTTATAATATATTAAAAAATCAATAATTTATAATTGAATTAATTGACTCAAAGCTGAATTTTAACATTTATAAGTAAAGTTGTTTTGTTTTTTTATTTTAAATTTTTAACCTTTTAATATTTCAAATTCATTGTCATAATTTCATATAAGATCAACAATTGAATATATAAAAATATATAATAATGTATAAAAAGTATTTATGCACACTTAAACATGATTATATAAAATTATTCAAATTTTTTTATGTTTTTTCTTTTTTTTCTTTTGTAGTTTTAAATTTTGAAAACTTGTGAATTTGATCTTTTTTTGTTAATCATGTTTTTTCAAAAAAAATAAAAAGACCAAGAAATTAAAGAATTAGCAACACTTAATTCTTCATCTTTATTTCTTTTTCATAAATCTAACATGTGAAAAAGAATATCAACAGAGATATATAAAAGACAAGCAACAATAAAAATAAAATAAAATTCTACTGTTATTTTTAAATTAGTTTTTGAATTTCAATAAAAAAGGGTGAGTATTAATATTAGAGAAGAGAGAGATTAGGATAAAGGAGAAAACTAAGAAGAGAAACTGGAGAAAATATACTAACTTTATTAGATATCAATAATATAATATCAATGCTATGTAAATATATTTTTGTAATGACGTATCTATAATTTACACATATACTTTCAAGAAAAAATTAAATTTAAATATAATTTCAATGAAACTGATTATAAAAATTATTTTTTAAAAAAAAGAAGAAGGAAAAAATATTGTAGCAGAAAAAAAAGAAGAAGAAGTAGAAAAAATAAAATGAAAAAAAATGAAGAAGCAGAAAAAAAAAAAGAAGCAGAAAAAAGAAGAAGAAGAAGTAGAAAAAATAAAATGAAAAAAGAATGAAGCAGCATAAAAAAATATAAAAATTAAAAAAAAAAAAAAAGAAAGAAGAAAGAAAGAATGGAAAAAAAGAAAGAAAAGAAAGAAAGAAGAAGAAGAATGAAGAAGCAGCAAAAAAAAGAATAAGAAAGAAAGAAGAAGCAAAGAAATACGGAAGAAACGAAAAAAAACGAAGAAGAAG
>JACEIK010000427.1:398755-461671 GCA_018107945.1 Datura stramonium | reverse complement strand
ATATATATATGTTCCCTCTTGGTAGGGATTAAGCACAACTATATATGGTAAGAATTCTTCTACTAACCTCGCTTGAATTCTTGATTAAAAGACTAGAAGTTGGTGGTGTGTTTGGTGTGTTGGTGAACTGTTTTTGCTGCATTTTGGACAGCAAGTTTGCTGCATTTCTGGACAAGAAGTTGAGGTCAATTACTCCTATTTTTTACCAAGAACAACCCCCCAGCAAAAAGTAAGGATTTTTCCCCTTTTAAACCTCTCAAATTGCAAAGCGAGAAGCTAGAAATTGGCAGCTAAATGAGCTGCTGATGAACTGTTTGTGAGCTGAATTTTTCTCATTTTCCTTGGGATTTTTGTCTGTTTCTTTTGCTGGAATTATACTTCATATTTAGGGGAACAATTACAGAAGAAATAAGGTAAAATTTCCTGTTGTTTCTCCCTCAAAAGTTAGTTGAAACTAGTTGAGGAAATGCTAAATGTTGTTGATGTTGCCGTGTGTTGTTGTTGGTATTGTGATTGCCTTTGGTTAGTTATTTTGGGGTGCATTTTGTGCTACAAATTAAGCTTTTTGTTGTCCTATAAAACCACTGGATTAAGGAGGTTTAATGATGACCATTGAAAGGTGCCCCGTTCATCATTCTTTTAAATGTCTGTTTGCTAACTAAAATTGGTGAAAGAGCCAAGATGATGACACGTAAATGATTTTAAGCAAAGTAAAGACATCTCAAGCTATTAAGGGTAAACGAGCTTATTGAATTAGGATTGTCTAGTTATGGTTGTCCTTTATATTTTGTGTATGTTATGAAATAGGTCAGGCCAAGGGGAGATTTCATAATCCCTTTCCTTTAAGCCGAATGACAAGCTAGGGAGTCTCCGAGCTTTAATGTCCTTTGAACACGTTCTATAAATCTTGTTGAAACTCTTATTTCATCTGCAGTTCCTTATGATTTATACAAGTTTTGAATACATGCATTTAAGTGCTATTTTCTAGCTTTACATGTCATATGTGCTCACTTGCAGTTATGCATTACGAAAGAGGCCTATGCAAGCCACATATTTAGTATTCTTCATTTCAATGCTATTCATGTTAAGTTGGTCCAGTATAAGCCATATCGGCTCCATTTATGATTTTGTTTAAGATTTATTGATTTTACCCCGATGTGGTACATCGGCTAGATGTATTTTTATTTTACCCCGGTGTGGTATGCCGGCTGGACGGATTTTACCCTAATGTAGTACACTGGCCGGAGGCATTTTTATTTTTACCCTAGTGTGGTACATGATCGGGGGCAAAATAGCATGTCCAAGTGATACTTTATAACTTAGTTTTGCCTTGTTTATCTATTAATTTATATACATTCTCATGTGATTTTATGTAAATGTGAATACATACTAACCAACATGATTAGTTCTTGTTTTGTAGGTTTACAATGAATTTGAGGAACTATTCAATGAGTTGGTGAAGTGAGGTATGGAATCGAGTATAAGCGAACGTCGGCAGAGAGTGCGCGAAGCATCCCCACCTGCGCGTTGACAACGTGCCACGGCAGGCAGGCTGCATGCCCCGTGCCGTGCCACGCCCTGCCAAGCATGCGAGAGAGGCGGGCAGGCGCAACAATGTGCCACGGCAGGGGCAGAGGCACAGGCAGGCCAACGCGCTGCATGAGCGAGCGTGTCACCTTGGCGGCGCGGGAACACTCAGCAGTTGGGCATCGGAGCCAATTCGAAGAGAGCCTCCGAGTTACCTCCGTGTCACGGAGGCATGTTGGCGCGATGCACTCCCGTGACACGGAGCTGTTCATGCGGGAATAATTTTATACACCTCACATTTACTATAAATAGGTCCTTAACTCCCAAAGAGGACACACGATCTTATTTTCTGAAAACCATGAGAGAAGTCACGATTATATTCTGAAGAACCTCCTAGGAGTGAAGGGAGAAGTGGGAGAACTCACCTAGGGTTGTAAATTCCTCTTCTTGTCTACCAATTCTTGTTAGTAAGTTACTTTAACAACGTTTTCTTGTAATTATACGAACATGAGTGGCTAGAACCCTTCCTCTAGGGTTGAAGCCACAAGATATGGTGTGATTTTGCGGTTTTTGTTTGGAATTAAGTTATTGATTGTTGTTATTTATCTTGCAGTCTGGATTTTTGGTTGTTTTTATGATTGATCACCATGAAAACATATATGTTATCTTGGGCATATGCTTGAGAAAGCATTTACCTAGGTCGAGAACATGAGGAATATGGGAGCATGTTTGTATCTCTGATATAATTTTGTGTTAGGATAGAACTATACCTAATGCCTTGCTTAGTTGATAAAACGGGGTTGTTAGAGACCAACTTGGGTTTGTCACATCACCACTCGAAAAAGTAGTTGTGAGGCTAAGTTGAGTTAAATGATTAGGTGCACGAAAGTCCCTCATCATTTCCACGTAAACCACAACATAATTAGTTGCCCACGAACTAGAATAGCATCCTCGCTCACAATGGTGCAGTGAGGCTAGTTTGTCGTGTTTAGAGGCTCGAAAGACCATGAACATGCAATTCTAATTATGAGACAATTGATAGTTTCATGCTTCGCCATTGCAAATCGTAGTATCGCATGATTATCTGGTTTTAACTCTATGTTGCTCCTAGATTGAATTCAGAATATTTCGTTGACCATATTTAGACTTAATTAAACCTTCTCAAAACCTCTAGAATCAACAACGTGAAAGTTAATATCACACACTTGAACTTGATAGTTATTGGGTGGTCGGTCCACGTAGGTTCGACATTCGGTTCTTAAAGAGCCACTATATATTACTTGTACGACCCATACGTTTTGGATTCCCGCGTCGTCAAGTTTTTGGCGCCAAATTGCTGAGGACTTGGCGAGGTTAAGTGAATTTATCTATTTTTGGTGTGATTTTTAAATTTCCTTAAGTGTTGAAACAAAAAAATATTTTTTATTTTTATTAGTTTTAGATTTATTTTATTTTTAGTTTTTAATCTTATACACTTCTTAACATGACATCATGGAATATAAATTGGTTAAATGGTGGATACTCTTACTTTGATGAGTCTTGTCGTAATTGCGAGAGGACCCCACTTGTGGCGGCGGTGTAACACGTGAAATATATGTGGTGGTCAAGAAGACCATTGGGATGGTTGTCCGAATGCATACTCCCATCCCCCAAGCCCTACTATGATCCTTCTGTGTTTTTTCTAAATATAGGCATGATGAAAATGAGGACATGGGACGCCAAGTTCGAATAGAGACATGCTAAGCAGTCTTAGAGCAAACAAAAGCGCTTGAAGGAGGCGATGGAAGTAGTGAGAATTAAGCTAGAAGAGAATGGAGAGGCTTTAAAAAGGATGAGCGTCAAAGTCACGGAGATGATGGCTGAGGCTGAAACTTGTGGTAAATTGCAGGTAGCGGTTTTAGGGGATGTTCAATAGGACTACATGGAAGCAGACAAGGGGGTGAGATTCATATCTTGGTGGAGGAAAAAGTGGTGAAACTTGATACGTCGTGCCGCTGACCAAGAATTAGGCTGGCACTTGGGAGGCTTGGCAAGAGGTACCATAGGTACCATTTTAATTTCTTGCATTTGTGTTTTATTTTATTTATTTTTCATCTTGTATTGTTTTGGTGGAAAGTTAGCACAGGCGGAGGGAAGTGCGAGTACTTAACCCAAAGAGGAAGCTAACAAGCATGGAAGAGAAAAAGTGTGGGCCGAACACCCACTTGTGCAAAAAAGTTATAAAGCATGCTATTAGCTAGGCCTAGAGGCCTCAAGGAGTATTTCTCACCCTCTTTAAACTTTAATTTGATGCTCTGAGGACATAGCATGATTCAAGTGTGGGGTAGGGAAATTTCAAATGATTTATTGGCAACGATTTTTGGTGGTAATTCTTGTAGAGAGAATTTGTGAAGAATTTAGAAAAATTTTGTGGGGTTAAGCATGACTTCATCTGGTGGATTTTTCTTGTGGGTTCTTTTCAGTCTTTGAACCGAAAGAATAAAAAATTTCTTTTCCTTTCTTTGTACGTATATAATGTTTTAGTCATAGTTAGGGACTGTTTCCGACAATGGATGGATGATGACCGTCTTGAGGAAAATTAGTCAATAGGTTTTGGGTTTTTGAACCCATAGCTAATTGATGCGGGATGTTCTTGTTATGTGCTATAAATGATTGTAAGATGCAAGTATGTTCAATGTTGAAGCTGAGCAAGTATATAACTTTGTGCGAGACACTTAGGCTCTTGAATGTTACTCAATATGATTGAAGTTTAATGTTTGAATTCTTGTGATTAGTTGGGTTAAGAGTCTGCTGAATGTGTCTTGAATTGAGCATGTGCCATGAGTGTAGGTTTTGAGCATTACGTACTTTATTGGAGTGTCTAGAACTTTTTGGTGTGTTTATAAAATGAAATGAAGGATGTGAATTGTAGGAAATGATTTAGGCATTTCTTTGAATGAACCTAAATGTTATCCCTCATTTTACCTACCTTGAATAATTAATCGTAGTAGCCCCATTGAGCCTTGAGCCTATTCTTTGATAGCTGCAGCATAAGCAATCGTATTCTTTGTTAACCTTGAATTTGATCCAAAACTCCTAAACTCTTAAGGGAAAAATCCAAAAGAGTGAAGGAGTGATAAGAATGAAAAAGAAGGAAAAGTAGTAGTTACAAAAGTTGAGAAAGGTCAAGGGTGCACTTGTTTGAAAAATGGTTGAGTATTAGTAGGGAGTAAGAAAATAAATTGTTGAAAAGTAACTTATAGAACTCCTTACCAATAAGCCAAAAGGTGCCCCTAAAGAAAATGGGGAAACAAAAGGAAAAAGGAAAGTTGAAAAGGAGAAAAAGGTGAAGTGGGGAGGGAGTTCGCAACGAGGGCGTGATGTACTAAAAGCTTAGGGAAGGCAGTCATTGTGCGGCCAGAATAGTACCTACCCATCCCTGAGTTACATTACAACCTAAGAAGTCCTACACGATCTTACATTCATTCATCCTCAAATTAGTGGAATAAAACACTAAAGAACAAGCTTATAGGTCACTACATGATGCATGTGAATTCTTTGTGAGTGAGCGTTGTTCTATTCGTGTACCCACATGTTGTGATTTTAAAAAAAAATTTTGTGTGTGAAAATGGGTATCTCTCTTTCCGTGAGGCACATGTTGAATGAAGGATATAATTCACGTGGGATTTCTTAATCAGTTTATTTGCATGAGTTTGCTAAGATTGAGAGTCAATTCTTGAGGTTAGGAGATCTTAACTTAGTTGTATTTCATTTCAACGGTCAAATCGCATGCTCTATTTTTAGCTTGTTATCTTAAATAATCGGAGTCGTAGCTTGAATTATCTTGTTAAATTAGTTATGTGTGATTATCCATATTCATGAGATGTAAAAGGGTTGTTCGAGGACGAACAAGGATTTAAGTGTGGGGTAGGTGATCGGGGCAAAATAGCATGTCCCAGTACTTTATAACTTAGTTTTTGCCTTGTTTATCTATTAATTTATATACATTCTCATGTGATTATATGTAAATGTGAATACATACACTAACCAACATGATTAGTTCTTGTTTTGTAGGTTTTACAATGAATTTGGAACTATTCATTGAGTTGGTGAAGTGAGGTATGGAATCGGAAGTAGAGCGCGAACGTCGGCAAGGAGAGTGCACAGCAGCCCATGTGCGTTGGCAACGTTCCATGGCAGGCCGGGGCACACTCGACGTGCCACGCCCGGCCAAGCACGCGAAGAAGCCGGCGGCGCCGGCAACGTGCCTGTTGGGAGAGAGGCTGGCGGCAGAGGAGGCCAACGCGCTGCATGAGCAGCGTGTCACGCGTCGGCTGTAGCCGGGGACACTCGTTGAGCAAGCTATTTCAGAGAGCCTCTTGCATTACCTCAGGTGTCACGGAGGCATGTTGGTGCGATACTTTCAGTGACACGTATCTATTCATGTCAGGAATAATTTTAGACACCTCACATTTACTATAAATAGATCATAACTCCAAAAAAGAGGACACACGATCTTATTTTAAGAAAACCACGAAAGTCGCAATTATATTACGAAGAACTTCACTCCTAGGAGTGAAGGGAGAAGTGGGAGGGGAACTCACCTAGGGTGTGTCAAATTCCTCTTCTTGTCAGCAATTCTTGTTAGTAAGTTACTTTAACAACGTTTTCTTGTAATTATACGAACATGAGTGGCTAGACCCTTCCTCTAGGTTTTCCCAAAGATATGTGAGTCCCTTGATTTTTTGCGGTTTGTTTTGGAATTAAGTTATTGATTGTTGTTTTTGTCTTGCATTCTAGATTGTTGGTTGTTTTTATGATTGATCACCATGAAAACATATATGTTAGCTTGGAGGCACTTATGTGAAGAAAAGAATTTACCTAGGTCGAGACATGAGAATGCAAGGAGCATGTTTTGTATCTCACGATATAATTTTGTGTTAGGATAGAAATATACCTAATGCCTTTCTTGGTTGATAAAACGAGGGTATTTAGAGACCAACTTATGTTTATCACATCACCACTCAACAAAGTAGTTGTGAGGCTAAGTTGAGTTAAATGATTGGGTGCACGAGAGTCCCTAATCATTTCCATCAACCACAACATAATTAATTTTCCACGAACTAGAATTAGCATCCTTTCTCACAATGGTGCGGTGAGGGCTAGTTTGTCGTGTTTAGAGGCTCGAAAGACCATGAACATGCAATTATAATTATGTGAGACAAAAATTGATAGTTTCATGCTTAAACCGTTGCAAATCCTTGTATCGCATTATTATCTGGTTTTAACTCTATGTTGCTTCTAGAGTGAATTCGGTATATTTCGTTGACATATTTAGACTTAATTAAGTCCTTCTCGAAATCCTCTAGAATCAACACTTCAGAAAGTTAATATCACACTTGAACTTGATAGTTAGCTTAATTGGTCCCGAGTCCCAGTGGGTTCGACATTCGATTCTTAAAGAGCCACTATATTAATTGTATGACCCGTACGCTTGCGGATTCGCATCGTAAGTACACAAGCTAGATGAATCTTATATGGATTTTATGGTCGGCTAGCAGCTATATTTTAAGTTATATTTTGATTGTGCATTAGATGATTGCATTTATACTTTTATATTGAGTTATGTCAGGTTTTAATTTTCAGGATTCTAGGTTGTTACTATTCCTTTTCTAGCTCGGTTATTATTGTTATCTTATATGTTTAAGTTTTTAGCCTTACATACCGGTACATTTTATTCCTGCGCGTCCCTTCATGCGAGGACCCTTCCTGCACCAATCATGTTCAGTACGAGGCCAAGGCTTAGATCATCGGATGCGGTAGGAGTCAGATTTTTTGACAACATGTGCTCCTCTCTTCCAGGGAGGCCATGTCCTAGTATTGACTATTTTGAGTTTTGTGGTACAATATGGGTAGTTTGGGACTGTTCAGGTGCATTTCGGTTTGTTTACTGCGTAGAGGCGTGTGGCTTTCCATTTGCTCTATTTAACTTTATTGTAGCCTTGTCAGTTTCCAAGTTTCATATTCATTATTATTGAGATATTATAGGTGAAGTATTTATCTTGGTTGGTTGTAGCAGGGTGGCTTGGTTAACCTTAATTAATAACATTTATGAATTCTATATAGCTAACTTCACGCATCGGTCATGAATCGAGTGCCAGGTGCGCCCTACCCCAGTTTTTGGGGCGTGACACAAACTAACACCTCAATACCCTATGTTGTTCTCATATCAGCTTTGCCTTTGAGTAAGACGCCATTTTTCCCGGGAATGAGGCCCTCAACTTCGCTGCGGTGTGATCTGATGGATATAAAGGGACACGAATTCTCTCAAGAGAAAGCGAAGCAGATTTAAGCCTTCAAAGTCCTCGAGTCCATCTCTCATAGTTTAGAACGAGCCCCCATGGTCTCTGATCTCAACATGCCACATCTGACCAACATCGGGCCGAGACTTTCGGAGAAAGCACCTACTAGGGAGCCTCACCTCCTCCCACGTCTTCTCGACAAAGGCTCCATAAACTCATGGAGATAACACACTCCCATGAGAGTCATATAAAGAAATTGGATAAAAGTGCCCCTACACTAATTGGAAAGATGGCAAAAAAGGAGATGAAGTCAATGTATGATAGCTTGAGCAAGTTATGCCCGCGTGTGGATATTGTGGAGGGCGCTATTACTTCTCTCTGAGTTGAAGTAAGGGAATGGAAAGTTTGGATGTCAATGGGTTCGACATGAGTGCGCCCGGTGCAGCTATGGCTACCGCTTCTACGGATCCCTGAGGCCCCATAGACAACTTGTTAAGAGGGCTTGGAGGATGAGGAGGAGGATTTGGGGAGATGAGGGGTCCATGATGGGGATACGAGGCCGAAGATAATGATGATGGAGTGACCACTTTGCATAGGTTCTTACCCTCATTTTTTCGTATGCATACATTGGAGACAATGTATTAGTTTAGTTGAGAATTGGGATGAGTATATCTTTTTTGTGGTCGATGTTATTGATGTTGATATTTCCCTTGTTGGGATTTTGTTTTTGTATTATGATGATTTGTGAGCCTTTATCAGGATCAGGATGCCCTTACCGGGCTATTTCTTTGATAATTGTTGAATGATTGTTGAGCCTTTGTCAGGCTCAGGATGGATGAAATGAAAATTTTGTTCTTGAATTGTTAGTAAATATGATCGGATAGTTGTTTAAATTGCCAAATGTTTCATGAACCAAAGTTTGATTTTAAGCCTTTGTAAATAGCAACAGTGAATAATCTCCGAGGGTTTTCTTTATATCATGATTCTTCTGAGGAGAAATTTGTTTTTCTTTCTTTTCTATTGTCGAACCGGGTGACTTTCCCAATGATAGATTGTAAAGAGACTTTCTTTAGGGAAAATTCCATGTTCTTTTGTCTTGTTGAAATTGTTTTTAATGAGTACCACCAAAAAAAAATTTGTGTGGAATGAAAAAATGAATTTTGAAGAAATGGGACATTTGAAATGGAAAATGTAGCACTCTCTTTTCATATATTGCACATTCCTTGTTTGGCTTGTTGGTTACATGCTCAATTGTACTTAAAATCATAATACGGATGTGGTGATGTATTGTTTAAACTCCTTGAGTGTGATGCCTTGTGTGGTGATTATTGAATGATTCCCATGCATATACATTTTGTGTAGAACTTGCCCTAAGTTTAACTAAAAGGCGAAATCCCAGTAGCTGCACTTAGAACATATTTTTAGGCTTTCTATTTCTAGTCACTTCACCCAAAATGACCTCTTTAAATATCTTCCTTTGCTAGCCAATGTTGGGCCTTTGGCGTTTGTGGAAATCACCTTTACAAGCCTAATAGCCTTTTTAATACTCTTCTTGGGCACCCATCCTCCCTAGTTTCTAAGTGGTCAAAGAATGAAAAATGGGTCTTCGAGCCCCAGAAATAGGGAGAGATAAGGAGATATGTGGAAATGAGGCAAAGCGTAAGTTTTGAGGTTCACAAGAAAAGGGAGAAATGTGATAACTTCAATGTGACTTAGCATCAAATTGTGATTAAAAGTGAATGAATTAGTTGGTCGAGAAACCATGAATCATTGAAGGAGAAATAATAGTAAGGTGTTACCTCTTGCGTAGATGAGGCGGAATGTGGAATCGAAGAAAAGTGTTATAAGGGTGGCTCTCGTTAAATAAAAGATGAGATGATGAGCAAAGAGAATGGTGGAAGCTGATCTCAATAGGGTGATGGGATGTTCAAAATGTTCTAAATAGGCATTAGGAGGTTCTAACTAACGGCGGTTCCGCAAGTGTACGGGTCGTGCAAATAATATAGTGGCTCTTTTAAGAACCGGAATGTCCAACCCACGGGGCCCCGGACCAATTCAGCTAATTATCAAGTTCAAGTGTGATATTAACTTTCGCATGTGTTGATTATAGAAGTTTTCAAGATAGTTTAACTAAGTCTAATTGTGGTCAACGAAATATTCTGAATTCACTCAAGGAGCAACATAAAGTTAAAGCCGGATAATCATGCGATACTACGATTTGCAATGGTTAAGCATGAAACTATCAATTGTCTTCTCACATAATTAGAATTGCAGTGTGCATGGCCTTTCGAGCCTCTAAACAAGAGAAACTAGCCTCTGTTGCATCATTGTGAGCAAGGATGCTTATTCTAGTTCGTGGGCATTAATTATGTTGTGGTTTGTGAAATGAGTAGGGACTCTCGTGCACCTAATCATTTAACTCAACAACCTGCAGCTTTGCTTTCTTCAGTGGTGATGTGATAATTCTAAGTCGGTCTCTAAATAATCCCGTTTTGTCAATCAAGCAAGGCATTAGGTATATTTCTATCCTAACACAAAATTATATCGTGAGATACAAACATGCTCCTCACATTCTGTGTTCGACCTAGATAAATACTTTCTCAAGCATATGCCCAAGCTAACATATATGTTTTCATGGTGATCAATCATAAAAACAACCAACAATCAGTGCAGACAAAAGCAGCAATCAATAGCACATTCCAAAACAAATCGCGAGAATCACAATCATATCTTGTGGCTTCAACCCTAGAGGAAAGGGTTCTAGCCACTCACGTTCATATAATTACAAGTAAACATTGTTAAAGTAAATTACTAACAAGAATTGGTAGAGGAAGGATTTTCCAGTCCTAGGTGAGTTCTCCCACTTCTCCCTTCACTCCTAGGTGGTTCTTGAATACCATAGTGACCTCTCTCGTGGTTTTAGAAAATAAGATCGTGTGTCCTCTTTTTGGAGTTAAAGGGACCTATTTATAGTAAATGTGAGGTGTCTAAAATTATTCCCCGCATGAAGCTCCGTGTCACGGAGTGTACACCGCGCTAATATGCCTCGCCCCGACCACGGGGAAGCAACGCGAGCTCTGCGGAAATTGCCTCCCGGATGCCAAGCTGCCGAGTGTCACCGTGCTGCGTGACCTTTGCACATGCGCGCGTTGGCTTCCTACGTCGCGCAGCTGCCCCGGCGTGGAACGTTCTTTGCGTCTTGGAGCACGCCCGCCTGCTGCCTCTTCTCGTGTGGCATGGGCGTGGCACGACGCTGAGCACGCTTGACACACTGTAGGTGGCACGTTGCCAGCAGCGTAGGGGAGGTTTGTTTGCGTACCCTCCTTGCGACGTTAAGCGCTCTCTTCCTATTCCATGCCTCCACTTCACCAACTCATTGAATAGTTCCTCAAATTCATTGTAAACCTACAAAACAAGAACTAATCATGTTGGTTAGTGTATATATTCACATTTACATAAAAATCATATGAGAATGTATATAAATTAATAGATAAACGAGGCAAAACTAAGTTATAAAGTATCACTTGGGCATGCTATTTTGCTTGATCACCTACCCCACACTTAAAGCCTTGTTCGTCCTCGAACAACCTTTTACATCTCATGAATATGGATAATCACACATAACTAATTTAGCAAAGATAATTCCAAGCTACGGCTATAATGATTATTTAAGATAACAAGCTAAAAATAGAGCATGCACAATTTGATAAATTGAAATGAAATACAACTATGTTAAGACTTCCTAACCTCAAAAATTGACTCTCACGCTTAGCAAACTCATGCAAATCAACTAATTAAGAGAAATCCCTACATGAATTATATCCTTCATTCAACATGTGCCATCACGGAAAGAGAGTTACCCATTTTCACACGCAAATTTTTTAAATCACAACGTGTGTGGGTACATGAATATAATACACTCTCATTCACAAAGAAGAGTTCACATGCATCATGTAATGACCCATAAGCTTGCCCTTAGTGTTTTACTCCATTAATTTGAGGATGTATGAATGTAAGATCAAGTAGGACTTTTTAGGTTGTAATGTAGCTAGGTACGGGTAGAGTACTATTATGGCCGGTAATAGTGACTATCTTCCTAAGAGCTTTTAATACACTACACGCCCTCAATACGAACTTCCCTTCCCTTACTTAAACTTTTTCTCCTTTCAGCTTTCTTTTTCCTCTTTTGTTGCCCCCACTTTCATTAGGCACTTTTAACTATTTAGTAAGGAGTTCTATAAATACTTTTCATTAATTTATTTTCTTACTCCTTACTAAAACTCAACCATTTCACGAAGTGCACCCTTGCCTTTCTAATACTATGACCAAAGCTTCCACTTTTCCTTCTTTTTCATTTTTTCTCACTCCTTTACTCTTTCAGAAATTTTTTAAGCGCTTAGGAGTTTTGGATCAAATTCAAGGTTAATGAAAGAAAAGGATTAAGCTTATGTTGCAGCTATCAAAGGATAGGCTCAAGGCTCGATAGACTAACTGGACTAATTATTCAAGGTAGGTAAAAGTGAGGGATAACGTTCCAGGTTCCTTCAAAGAAATGCCTAAATCATCTCCTCCAGTCCACACCTTCATTTAATTTTATATACACACTAGGCAAGTTCTAGACACTCCACAATAGCACAGAATGCTCAAAAACCTTACACTCATGGCATGCTCAGTGGGACATTCAGCGGACTCTTACTCGGCTAATCACAGAATTCAAACAGTAAGCTTCAATCATATTGGGTCAAATTCAAGAGCCTAAGTGTCTCACACAAAGTTACACACTTGCATGCTTCAACACTGAACATACTTGCATCTTACAATCATTTATAGCACATAACAAGAACATCAAGCATCAATTAGCTACGGGTTCAAAAACCAAAACCTATTGACTAATTTTTCCTCAAGACGGTCTTCATCCACACATCTTCGGAAACAGTGATGCAGTAACTATGACTAAAACGTATATACAGATAAAGAAAAAAATTTTATTCTTCGGTTTAAAGACCCCCATCGGAAAAGAACCGAAAAGAAAAACCAATGGGTCTTGAATTCATGCTTGACTCACAAAAATTTTTCAAATTTCTCACAAGCATTACATTCACCAAAAATCGTTAAGCACAAAAAATTTGAAAGTTTCCTTGAAATTTCCCTCACCCTCACTTGAATCATGCTATGTCCTCCTGCTCAAATTAATGCTAAGAAGGGTGAGATCTCTCCCTGGGGCTTATACAAGCCCCTCACTTCAATGCATCTTTATTTCAATTCACAGTGGGTGTTTGGCCCCACACTTTTCCTCTTCCACTGCCTTAACCTCCTCCACCAGTACTCGGAACTTCCCCTCCATCTGTGCCTAACTCCACACCAAAACTGTACAAGATGAAAATAAACAAAAATGAACTCAAATGCAGAAATAAATATTTTCACAATATTTTCTGGGTTGCCTCATGCGGCATATATTTTTTCAGCGCGGCGTGTCAAGTTTCACCACTTTTTCCTCCACCTTGAGGATGAATCTCACCCTATTTCTTCTCTAATTTTCTCTTATGCTCCCGGGGTGGTGGTGAAAAATTGTAAGGACCAAGTTGTAGAGGTTGCCTTTTGCACTTATTGGCCCTTAAGTAAGTGACGTCATTTTTTCTCTCGGACTCGACAAATTTCAGAATATATGGGGCTTGTTCCTCCTCTATACATTTCACCACAAGCTGGAAGACTCTAGTTCTACGTTGTCCACCAAACTCAATGTCGAAAAAATGCTTTGAGTGAGGTACAATACACCTCAACTCTGAAACTGCATTTTGCTTGACCTCCTTACTTGTATACACCTTCTCCGCATCAACATCTATCTCTCCATTAATGTCAAATAGGGGATACTCTATCTCTTCTTCCATGAATGGATTTTCCATAAGTGTGTGAGCCCATGCGGGACTCTCAACAGATTCTAATTGTTGGGCTTCATCCAAGAAATTCACCCTTGTCTTCTTCTTGTAGTTCCTCTTGAGTATCGCACAAGACCGTTACACTGCGGTTTACCACAAGCTTCGGCCTCGGCTATCATCTCCATGACTTTGACGCTCATCCTTGCTAGAGCCTCTCCATTCTATTCTAGCTGAATTCTCACTGCTTCCATCGCCTCCTTCGTTTCTTACTGTTTTGCTCAAGCATCTGCTTTTATGTCTTCTGTCGAGCTTGGCTTCCCAAGTCCTCATTTTCATCATGCCTATATTCGGCAAAAACAACGAAGGATCATAGTAGGGAGCTAGGGGGATGGGAGTATGCATTTGGATAGCCATCCCAGCAACTGTCTTTGACCACCACATATATTGCACGTGTTACAGTGCTGCCACAAGTGGGGTCCTCCGCGGTCGAACGACGAGACTCATCAAAGTAAGAGTATCCACCATTTAACCCATTTATATTCCATGATGCCATGTTAAGAAGGGTATCGAATTAAAAAAACTAAAAATTAAAAAAAATAATGTTAATGATAATTAAACTAATAAAATATTTTTTTCAACACTTAAGAAAATTTAAAATTCACAAAAAAACGAGATAAATTCACTAAGCTTAGCTGAGTCCCGACAGCGGCGTGAAAACTGACGATGGTCTGCAAGTATACAGGTCGTGCAAGTAATATAGTGGCTCTTTTTAGAAGCAGGAATGTCGAACCCACAGGGACTGGAACAATTCAACTAATTATCAAATTCAAGTGTGATATTAACTTTCGCAAGTGTTGACTATAGATGTTTTCGAGATAGTTTACTAAGTCTAATTGTGGTCAACAAAATATTACGAATTCACTCAAGGAGCAACATAGAGTTAAAAAGCTAGATAATCATGCGATACTACGATTTGCAATGGTTAAGCATGAAACTATCAATTGTCGTCTCACATAGTAGAATTGCATGTTTCATGGCGCTGGAGCCCTAAACACGACAAACTAGCCTCGGCCGGATCTTTGTGAGCGAGGATGCTTATTCTAGTTCGTGGGCATTAATTATGTTGTGGTTTATGTGGAAATGAGTAGGGAATCTCATGCCTAATCATTTAACTCAACAACCTCACAACTACTTCTTCGAGTGGTGATGTGATAATTCCAAGTCGGTCTCTAAATAATCTCGTTTTGTCAACCAAGCAAGGCATTAGGTATATTTCTATCCTAACACAAAAATTATGTCGTGAGATACAAACATGCTCCACGACATTCTGTGTTCCAACCTAGGTATCTTTCTCAAGCATATGCGAAGCTAACGTATATGTTTTCATGGTGATCAAATCATAAAGTAACCAGCAATCGAGAATGCAAGACAAAAACAACAATCAATAACTTAATTCCAAAACAAATCGCAAATCACAATCATATCTTGTGGCTTCAACCTAGAGGGAAGGTTCTAGGCATGTTCGTATAATTATAAGAAAACATTGTTAAAGTAACTTACTAACAAGAATTGGTAGAAGAGAAGAGGAATTTTTCAAACCCTAGGTGAGTTCTCCCACTTCTCCCTTCACTCCTAGGTGGTTCTTCAGAGTACCATCATGACCTCTCTCGTGGTTTCCCAGAATAAAACTCAGATCGTGTATTTTGAGTTGAAGTTTATTTAAAGTAAATGTGGTGTCTAGGTATTCTGACATGAAAATATAACTCCATGTACCAGTGTACCCACACCAATATGCCTCAGTGACACGGAGGTAGCACGGAGCTCTCTGGAAAATTACCTCAGGATGCCAAACCTTGAGTGTCACCGCGGCTGCCGTGACACATTGCACATCTGACGCGTTGGCCTTCCTACGTCGCGCGAGGTTGCCCGGCATGGCGTTGCTGGCGCTTGGAGCCTGCACACTGCTGCCTCTTCTCGCGTGCCTGGCATGGGCGTGGCACACGCTGGGCACACGGCTTTGCCTGCCGTGGCACGTTGCCCAACACCCGGTGAGGCTGTTCCGCGGACCCTCCTTGTCGGCGTTCGTGCTCTACTTCGATTCCCATGCCTCCCACTTCACCAACTCATTGAATAGTTCACTCAAATTTGTAGCAAGCCTACAAGCTAGAAACAATCATATTGAGATTAGTAATATATATTCACATTTACATAAAATCACATGAAAATGTATATAAGTAAGTATGGAAATAAGCAGGCAAAGCTTCAAGTTATATATCACTTCAGGCATGCTATTTTTCCCATGATCACTAACCATAAACTCGTGATTTATCCTACACTTAACCCCTAGCCTTTGTTATGACCCATAAGTCCTAAATAATTTTGAGTATAGCAACTCTACATTAGTGGTGAGTTACACAAAGAGGGAGCAGCTTGTGGGTCAAGTTGTGTGCATGGAATTTTTTTGTGAGTGAGCGTTAATGTCATTCTATAATCCCATACGTGTGCATTGTTGGATGATAAATGGGTTCTCTGTGATGTCCTTGGAGAACATGCTTGCATTGGTGCAGAAGAAGTCATTGGGACATTAATTGTTGTAATCTTCAAGAAATCTTTGAATGTGAATTTGTGATGATTTGATATGCTATGTGTGATTGTTTGATAAACCATGCCCTTGTTTGAAGAATAAAGCATTTGTGAAGCATGCCTATTCATTATGGTTACCTCTTGAAACTTTTGCAACATGTTTTGGGGAGTTTCTTCTCTTTTCCTTGAGTATGGTAAGAAAATTTTGGGTTGTCATAGGTTCGGTGGTCCTTGGTGTATGAACTCATATGGTGTAACATGTTTATTCTATTTGCTCGGCTATAAGAATTGCATTAATTGAGGACAAGAAATGGTTCAAGTTTGCGGGGTTTGATTAGTTGGTAATTTGCTAACTCATTAGGCTTTTAGACATGAGTTTATGTTTGATTTGTAAGTATTTTAGGTGGATTTCATGTTCTTTCTCCTTGATCTTTGCAGGTATTTAACTTGACATGAGAAATCATGAAATGGAGCAAAAGAGCATGAAAATTGAGATGAGGACCGGCAAAACATATGTCACTTTCATGAGATGCCTACTCGGTTGAATAATAATGGCTACCGGACCGCGGACGGTGCGAGTGTACCATCGATGCCAATGCCAAATCGATCCAGGAGCCACTGCCACCTTGATGCGATAGGCCGACGAACCGCCGGTGGCACATAAGTAGTCACGGTATAAAAGAATTAAAAATATTTGGTTCAGAAAAAGAGGAGCATTTTGTACCCTTCTTTTGTACATTTTTAAAAGAGAACTGAACCTTCTATTCTATAGAATTATTGCATTGTATTGAATAATGAATAAAAAGTAGAGATAAGTTGGAGAATTGAATTGTAGAGAAAGAAAGCTTCATCTTGTTTTTTGAAAAGGTATAAATACTCCATTGGAGAATCAAAACCTTATGCTTGAATTTTCTTACTCATTTTGTTGAATGGATATTGAATTATTCCTAAATGCAATGTCTTCTTCTACTTATATGAGTAGCTAAATTCCTTGCTAGGGATGTGTGAATGATTGAGGTTGATTTGGATTGGGTATTGTTTAATCAATCTTAGATTTACTCAAATAGTATAATTCTAGTGTTTTATCTAAGTATTAATCTAAATACTTATAGTTACAGATATGGATTGTATTTACTTAGTCTAATTTTGCTTGATAGATGAATTTAGAGTATGGGTGATGAAACATTAGTGGGTATTGGGTGTTTGATCATGGGGTTGAACATAGATAACCAAACCAATTTTCTGTGCACCCATTGAGAATCAAGCTGTTTCATAGTTGATTCTTACACAAGTTGAAGTGGTTGTTGTGAAAAGACTTTGAGGTTTGAAAACCTACAAATTATCAAAGACACCCTAATTGGTTGAAAATGTAAGCTACCACTCCAAACACAACTAATTATACTATTGAGTAATACTAGGAGCTGTTAATAATCCCAATCCGGTGATCTGAATAATATCACACCTATGCTATGTCCCTATTTTTGTGAGTGAATTTTGTAGTTCAATTGTAAGTTGTGATTTTCAAAATTTTTAATTTATTATTGTTGAGACATTGAGTAAGTTACTTAAATTCGATATACAAGTCTTGCACGATCAACTACTTTTCCCTGTAGGATTTGACCCCGACACTCATTTACTATATTTTTTTCCAACAACTGTTTACACTCTCTTGTTAAGAACGGTGAATTTGTACTTTCAATCGTGCAATAAAGTTCCAGCTCTATGTTCTCTTCCAACTCATGCTATACGCGATTGCAGCGAATGCCTCCTAGAAAAGACAGTGGAAGAGGAAGCAGCACACGAGGAAATCTACAGCCCACCAACTCCACGGGCCCCTTTTAGTGGGCAAGTGATGAATGCGGGCACCAGAAATTTGCCTTCGAGTGTTAATGCAGGCATGACCACTCGGCTTAAATAGCGAGCGGTCGCACCTACGAACTCTACCGGTATCACAGTTACTAGGCTTCGAAACCACGAAAGAAAAAGAGAATATACGTGATTCATGGTTCGAGAAGGGGGCGAAGATTTAAGAAAGGAACAAGGAGAATAAAAGGTCGAGTTGGAAATTTTGAGTTTGCCCGGCCATGAAAGGGAGTCGGGTGGTAGGAACCACCCAAAGCTCAAAAAAGAGCATTGGCTCCAACACCTTCGTCAATTTGTGTCCCACTACCAGGGATCTAAAGGGAGCAAAGGGGTAGAAAAGTCTTACCCTATGATTTGGGAGAGTAGGCCAAGGATAAGGAAGATTATATATCGGAGCTTACAAAAGAGATGTGGGAAGAACTTTGCATAGGAAAGATGCTTGATGGGTTGGTATTGCTTTCGGTGTGGCAGGCCTGGTCATAAGCTCGAGAGATTGCCCAACGACCAGCCGCGACGAAGGTAGATCCCCGGCCATCTCTTCAATTCTTTCGACAGCTCACCCACCTCGGCTGGTGTAGGTAGTGGACAACGTTGATTGGGAGAGTTGTCATGCCCCAATCTTTTGGGGTAGGCGCAAGCGTCACTCAATTCGGGGATTGTTGGAAAGGAGGCTATATAGCACCTGAAAATGTAATACTAAGGCCGACCAAGCCACGTGTGCAACTAACCAAGATAAATACTAGATCCATAAGGTCTCCATAATGACAAATATACAATCTAGAAAGTCGATAAGGCTACAATAAAGCTAAGCATAAAAATGGAAAACCAACACGACTACACAACTAAAACTATTATACATACTAGTCCACATCAACCTCTACAGAGTAAACAAATTGAAATGCATGGGAGGGACACGGCCCGGCCCACTGCGATACACAAAACTCAAAATAGTCAAAACTAGGACATGGCTCCTGGAAGAGAGGAGCATACCACTATTCTGGCGAAATCGGCTAGGCATCGTGTCCCGAGCCTTAGTACGTACTGCAACACAATTTCGGGAGGGTGTCCCCATATAAAGGGATGTTGGTAAAAATAAAATGTACGAGGTATGTAAGGCTAAAAACTATAACATATAAGATAGCGTTGATAACTAAGCGAGGAAATGAGGAATAGTAAAGCACGGAGATCTTGAAAATTGAAGCGACAATTACTCAATATTGATGGTAAATACAACCATCTAATACACAATAAAAACTATAACTAAAATGCTATTGGCCAGCCAACCATAAAATCCATATTAAATTCGTCCGGCCCAGGTGTACCACACCGGGTAAAAATAAAAATGCCTCTAGTCGGTGCCACATGGGGTAAAACCCGTCCGACTGTGTACCACACTTAGGGGTAAAATAAAAATACCTCGATCGATGTAAATCGGAGTAAAATCAATAAATCTTAAACAAAATCATAAAAAGAGTCGATATGGCTTATAAAGGACCAACTTAACATGTATAATATAGAAATGACGAATATTGAATATGTGGCCTACATAGCCCTCCTTCGTAATGCATGCTTGGAAATGAGCACATATAACATGTAAAGCTTGAAAATAGACTTAAAAATCGATATATTCAAAACTTTTATAAATATTAAGGAGCTGGCATTGAGCCTAAGAGTTTCAACAAGATTTATAGATTGTGTTCAAAGAGGACATTAGAGCTCGGGGACTCGCTAGCGTGCATTAGACTTAAGAAAAAGGGATTATAGAAATTTCCCTTGGCTGACATATTTCATAACATAATATAAGATAAGGACAACCATAGCAGGAATCTGGTTATTTAAGCTCAGATTACCCTTAATAGCTTGCACGATGTCTTTTAGGTAACTTAAGATCAATTACACGTCATCATCTTGGATCTTTCACCAATTTCATTTAGCAACTTAGTTAGCCTTTAAACACATTTAACATCATATATATATATATATAAAATTTTGAAATTATAAGTTTTCGGTCGAATTATTCAAAGTTGAATTAAAACTACGACAACAATCCAACACAATATCACACTTTAAATGCCTCACTTCAGCTAGGCATAATCTATATATATATATATATATAACAATGCAAACTCTTAGGAGTCTCCAACTCAATGTACCACTACGACAACAATCAACACAATATCACACTTTAAATGCCTCACTTCGGCTAGGCATAATCTTAACATTTAACCTCAATAAAATATAAAATCTATAATATATTAAATGAATGTAGCATACTACCTCAAAAATTGTAAAGGTTGCTTGCTTAAAACGATAAGACGGGGCGCCCCTTACATACATTTTTTTAGCGAGCTTTCTTATGTTGTTTCTTTCTTTCAACAATCAGGACTTACCTTAAATTACATGATGATTTGATAACCAAGTGTCAAGGTCATTTCAATCCAATATATCCAGCCAAAACATCACACAAACAGTAGCCACAACAGCAGCCACAACAACACACAGGCAACATTTGCTGTAATGCCACAACATTCTACCCGTTTTTAAGGAAAAGAATGGAAATGAAATTACCTAACTTCCTTTATAACAAACTTCCATCAACATGGAGTTTATTTCCAGTGATACAGCCACAACACCCTTAAAAACGAGCAGGAACCTTCCTTAAAATCGCTCCAAAGAATGGCAGCCAAACCTGGCTCAACTACTACTTTCAAACTAGGATTCTTGCAAGTTTTTATACTAAAATACTTACCTTTTGATGGGAAGGGGTTGTTCTTAGGTTAAAATTAAGAGTAATTGATTTCAACTTCTTGTCCAAAAATGAAGCAGCGTTGCTGTCTAAAAATGAAGCAGCCTTGCAAAAACTGTTTACCAACACACCAAACACACCTCCAACTTCTAGTCTTTTAATCAAGAATTCAAGCGAGGTTAGTAGTAGAATTATTACCTTTTCTACTTGTTCTTAATCTCTACCAAGAGGGAACATATATGTATCTTATAAAAGCTTAAAATATTCAGCAAATTCACCACAGCAACAGTGCCCACGTGCGGCCAAAACGGCCCGCCAATACACCACCTTCACCTTGGAGTAAGCTCCCGCTTCACTTATCTTTAGTTTTAATGGAGTTTAGCTTGGTGTTCTCATATTTACTTCTTGGAAAATTGAGAGGATTTCAGAGGATAGGAAAGCACCTCAAATCTAAAAGAGATTAAAATGATATCATAGTGCAAGATTTAAAATAAAAAGGTATTTGGGCGGTGGGTTTGTTTTTAGGGCGGCGGCCACATCACTGCGATAGTACCATCATAAAATGCCTATAACATTTTGAAATCTTGCGAATGACGAGAAATTTAATGTTCTGAAATGTAGACTCAAGTACATTTAATTTGATGAGTCGTGGGGCTTCTAATTCGTTATATGTTTGGAGATATGGTCAGTCTCAAAATTGACCCTTACTTATGAACTGTTGTACTCTTTTCTTTTAATTAAATTTTCCCGCATTTTCATGTCATCTCACGACAAATATACAGCCCATAATTTCCTTAACATCGCATATAAGACACTAAATAATCACCAAATTTTTCTCCCGAGTGTAACATTCTTCGCCCTTAGGAACATTCGTTCCCAAATGGAAATTAATTTCGCTTAATATGTTTCAAAATAGATACTCTATCCTTAGGTATCAAAAACATACCTTAATATCACGTCGACATTGTAAATAGGTGTGGATATTTCTTCATCATTTCCTCCTCAGCCTCCCAAGTCAATTCTTGGATGATATTACTTCACCCCAATACTTTAACCGAGGCAACTTCTTTGGTCCGAAGTTTCTTGACACGGTCGAGAATAGCAAGTGGGACCTCGGTGTAGGTCATCTCTCATAAATTCGTACATCATCGACAAGCATAACATAAGTTGGGTCTCTATACACTACCACAATGTTGATACATGAAATACTGGAGTGATTACCGCTAGCCCGATTTGGAAACTCCAACTCATAGGGTACTTTGTCACATCTGTGGATAAATCTATAAGGCCAAACATATCTAGGGCTCGGCTTGCCTTTTCGGCCAAATCGTATGACGCCTTTCATGGCGACCCTTTCGAGAAGACTTAATCATCAACAACAAACTCAACTGCTCGGCAGAGCGTACACATCCACATAGACTTGTTCTGCTCAGGGATGTACGAAGACGATCTTTAATAAGTTTTTATCTTGTCAATAACTTGTTTCACTAAGTCGCCCCAATAACTCTGCCTCCACGAGTTCAAGCCTAGCCATGTAACAACCTACATGTTCGCCCATATAAAGCTTCATATGGGTCCATTTTGAATATTTAATGCGGTAGTTGTTATTATGGGCAAACTCAATCAAGGAAACATGATACATCCCGACTTCCACCAATATTTAAAGCACAGGCACGCAACATATGTTCAAGTGTACGATGGTGTATTCGGCACAATCAGTCTATCCGAGGGATGAAATGCAATATGTAGGCTTGCTTGAGTGCCCAAGCATTCCCGAAATACTTCCGAAGTTTTCTATGGTGAGCATCTTTATCGGAAATAATGGAGAAGGGGACGCCATGAATGTGAACTATCTCCCGTATATAAAGCCTAACATAATCCTCGACATATGTGTTCTTAAGCGGCAAAAGTGAGCTAATTTAGTTAATCTATTAACTATTATCCAGATAGAATCATGTTTCCTACTCGTTCGAGGCAATCTGTAATAAAAATCCATATTAATAACCTCCCATTTCCAAGGCGAAATTTCTATATCTGCACTAGACCTCCAAGCCTTTGGTGCTCAACCTTCACCCTCTTGGCTTGGTGGGACGAGCCACAAGACTTGTGATGTCCTTTTTCATGCCATTCCACTCGTATAGCTGCTTCGAGTAACGACACATCTTTGTGGCACTAGGTGTATTGAATATTCATGTCTTTGTGAGAGTTTACGGCACTTTCGATGTCACTCAAAGCTGAGAAAATATCATGGACTTAGGTGTGTATATATGGATATAAGGAACTTTTCTTTGGTTACAGGATAAATAGGTATTGGAGCAGAATGTGCAAAAGATGGCCAACAAGTGCGAGAAAATGAGCAAGTCAAAAGCCTCGGTATGAAATTTAATAGGTTGATGTTACGATCCATGCGATGATCGTGAAAAGTTTCCAGATGGCTAAGTTATGAAGAGTGCATCCTATGACTCTCGTGCGAGTCGTTCAACGTTTGTAAACACTGTAACATTGATTCATGGAAAGATTCAGAAGATTTTCACAAGAGGCTAACTCTTAACATGGATAGACAATACGAAATTCGTGGCATCCAAGGTACGAGTCGTGCCATCACCTCTTGAAGAATTGAAAAATTGAGAATTCTCAGATTTAGACTGATGGCACAGTACGACCTGTGGGAAGCATGTACGAGTCATACCAAAGACCCAACACTTAGTCAAATTTCAGCGGCCCGGGGAACATACGAGCGGGGACAACCATACAAGCCCAGGAAGCTATGGGTCGTAGAATCGATCATGGCACAGGAAGCACCGATTATGGAAATTCACCTTGTTAGCCTAGGAAAATAATTTTATGTCTGTACAAATATGTTTTAAGTTTTATTTTCATAAGAGGATGTAAGAAGTACTTAGAGAACATTGAGAACATAAAGTGAGTTGATTAGCTTGTGATCAACCTTTTCTTGATTTCTTCTTGATCTTTGTGTATTGTTCTTTGGAATTTCGGATATTATCAAAGAAGTTTTCTCTCATCCATAATTGTAAGTATTTATTTATGTATTTAATTATGAATGAAAATCACCATCTTGCAACTATGAGGAGGCTAAAACCTCCATAGTTAGGATTGTGGGAACCATGGTGGATTAAAAAGCTAGGGTTACAAAAAATTATTCGAAACCAATGTTAAAATGTTTGTATTGTATTCACTTCATTCTTAAACGTTTCTTAGCGGTGTACGACGTTAGGACTTGCCCGAATTCTTTTACTTGCTTAATCTTAGAGAGGTAGAGATTAGGAAAGAGAAGTACAATAAAAGCATTGATATTGATGATCATTGTATTAACTTGAGTTGTAGTCACAAGATAGTTAAAGTTGGGAAAAATTGATAATGGGTAAACTAAGATCGCCCATGAGACCTGACCTGCTGATTGAGTATAGTCATTCAATAAAGGGGCGAACAGTCGTTTTGAATTGAACTTTAGTTATCGAGTTCTACAAGTAGCATCGGTGATGATCCCGTATGTATACCTGTAGAAGTTATGAACCCATGGGGAACACATACCCTAGTTATCTTTCATTCTTGATTTCAACAACAATTGTAACAGTTGTTTTATTTATTGCTTTCTTTAATACCCCCAATTTGGAGTAACAAACCAATGAGTTCACTTACTAGCATTAGTATAGCTCTTCCATATTCACTATTGAGATGGACCCCAATTTCTGGTGATTTTTATTGTGTCAACCATACTTCGGTGGAGGTATGATTTGGTGTTATCAAAAAAAAGTGACGTCGTTTCTGGGGAATATGGCTAAGATTAGATTAATTGCTTGTATTTAACTTTTGGTTATTATTTCCTCTTTTACGTTTTTATTTGTCTTTTTTTGTCTCATCCAGTGCACCTCTTGGAAAAGCAAAGCATTTAGGATAGTGGAGGATGAATCCGAGTTCCTTGACAAAGTCTATGTAGCCAAGATACTTGCATCGTGCTGTGATGTTAAATCAGGCGCTGCATGGGAGGCAATCCATGAATTCTAAACACTAGAGAACCACAGGTATGTCCCTTTCTTTGTTCTTGTAGTTCATTCTTGGGGACGAAGTTCAATTTTCAAAAAGGGGGTAGTTGTACTTGTGATATTTGGGATTTTTGTTATTATTCCAAGGGTTTTTCTTTTTGTGTTTCTTTTCCCTCGGGCATGCTATCTAGTAGAACTGGAATGTTTAGGATTTTATTTTATTATTTTGTGACTTTTTTTAAGTAGGAAATAATAACATAGGAGTACTAAACCAATGACAATGCACTAATTTTGGATTTTGAAAAAATTATTTTTGTTTAAATTTTTGATGCACCGCCTATGTATTTGTGACTGCATGCATGATTTTTGTGGATCTTTTGATGTCATTTAGTTTATTAGCATGAGATTTCTTGTTAAGCCATGTGTAAACCAGGCAAGCAAGGTGAATATAAGTCATGTGCCAAAAGTGAGTGAGGTGTAATACTTAGTTCGATATTGTGTTGAAGATCTAGAACTTGCCTGGTTGGTCTTTGCATAGGCTAAGGATGGTTGGTTAGGATATGATCATAAGACATTTGTTGTTAAGCTCACTTTTAGCCAAATCACCCCTACGAGAACTATGATTCCGCCCAGTCCCAACATTGAAGCTTTAATAGACCATATTTATTTGATTAACCGATAACCGTACCCATTTTTATAATGAACCTGTTTTGGCCCTGGTCCTTCCTTGGATATTGTGAACCTCAACATAGGCAAAATGAAAAATTTGAGGGTGGCTGATAGGGGTGCATGAATGATAGAATGAGAAAAGGTAGAGAAAAGAAAGGTTAAAAATGAGGTGTGGTGTGACATAAAAAAGAGTTGATAAGTTGAAAATCTTGAGAAAAGGAAAATTCAAACGGGAAAAAAATAAAAAAATGCTTGAAAAGTTAAAATACACCATACCTATACCAATGCACATAAAAGAAGTGAAAAAGGAGGAAAGAGGTGAAAAGAAAAGAGGGTTAAATAGGGATAGTGAAGCCAATGTGAAGTGTCAAGGAAGGGATAGTCACCAAAAATCTCTCCTTATTATCATGTCCAACCCTAGAGCCTATATTAGAAGCCACAACAAGTCCTATAGTGATCCTTATCTGACCATCTGACCAACCGAAGTAGAGAAAATAAGGGCAAGCCTATGGTATACGATACATAGTACTTAAAACTTCTTTGTGATAGTGAGTGTCTCGCTTGTTTAGTCCCATACAATATCTGACATTATATCTGTGAGTGTGGACTTCATTTGTTGTGAGGGTACATGGATTATGTTTACTTTTACCATTGGTCTTCATGAAAAGCATCGGTGATGACTTGATTACTTGTTGATAGCTAGATGACATGTCTTGATCTTTTCTTATCATGTTTTCTGATTGCTTGTAGTACATTAGCGGATGTTGGTTCATGCAAAAAGGGTTAAAAGGTTGTTGAATGTATAGTGCAAGTTTTGTTTAGTATTGGCTGTAGTATTCTAGGTTTATTTTCTAGTTGAGCGTCGTGTTTAGTTTTCCTTTCTTTGCTGAGGACATACCAAAGTGCCGAGTTGAGGGTGTTGATGTCTTTGTGAATTTTACGACACTTTCGATGCTTAAAACTAAGAAATAGCATGGACTTGGAATTGTGTTTGGATATAGGCACTTTTTTCTTTGGCTGGGATAAATAAGGTGTTGGAGAAAATCAAAAAGACCAGCTAAAAGTGCAAAGAAAATAGGCTAAGTCATAAGCCTCGTGCGAGCTATAGGTTGATGCTATGAGCATGCGAAGATCGTGAAAAGTTCAGATGGCTAAGTTATGGAGAGTGCATCCTATGACTCTTAGTATGAGCTGTACAACGTTTGTATAAAACATAGCATTGAGTCGTGGAAAGATTCAGATGATTTCCATAGGAAGGCAGATCACGACACGAGAGAGACAATATGAGTCGTGGCGTCAAGGTACGAGTTGGCGTCCAGATGCAGTCGTGCTTATCACACTTATTGAAGAACATCGCAAAAATTGAGAATTCTGAGAGTCGGACCACGGAAGCACAATACGACTCATGGGAAGGATGTACGCGAGAGTTGTGCAGGAAGCGCGGTTAGTAAAATTTTAGCTGACGAACATACGGGAAAGCGGTATGGTCAGGTACCAGAGCACGCTTTAGGGGGGTCGTAGAATCGATACGTGGCACAAGAGCTGGTATGAAAATTCACCTTGTGGCCTAGGGAAAAGGATTTTTATGTCTGTATAAATACGTTTTATGTTTTATTTTCATAGAGGGCTTAAGAAGTAGTTAGAACATTGATAACATATAATTGAGTTGATTAGCTTGTGATCAACCTTTTCTTGATTTCTTCTTGATCTTCTTATTATTCTTGAGAATTTAGGATATAATCAAAGAAGTTTTTCTCTCATCCATAATTGTAAGTATTGATTTATGTATTTAATTATTAATACAAATCACAATCTTGTAGCTATGAGAGGCTAAAACCTCCATAGCTAGAGTTGTTGGAACCATGGTGGGTTAACAAGCTAGGGTTACAGAAAAGTGATTCAAAACCAATGCAAAACACTTGTATTGTATTCTCTGCGTACTTAAACGTTTCTTAACGGTGTACAACGTTAGAATTTGCCCGAATTATTTACTTTCTTGAGCCTAGAGAGGTAGAGATAAGGAAAATAAAATTAGAACAAAGCCTTGATCTTGATGATCATTGTATTAACTTGAGTTGTGGTCGCAGGATAGTTAAATTTAGGATGATAACGGATAAATTGAAATCGCTCATGAGACCTGACCCGATGATTGAGTATAGTCATTCAATAGGGACGAACCAGTCGTTTTGATGAACTTTAGTTATTAGTTCTACAAGTAAGCATTGGTGATGATCATGTATGTATACCCAATACGGTTATGAACCCATGAGGAACACAAACCATAGTTATCTTTCATTATTGATTTCAACAACAATTTTAATAGTTGTTTTATTTATTGCTTTCTTTAGAACCCCAAATTTTGAGTAACTAACTAATAAATTAACTTACTAGCTTTGATATAGCTCTTCCATATTCCTTTCTTTGCGATCGACCCCAACCTCTAGTTGGGTTCTTTGTGTTTCGGTTCATACTTTGGTAGAAGGTATGGTTTAGGCGTTATCTAATATCGAGAATAGTGAGCTTCATTCATGAGCCTACTTTCGCATAGCTCACCCACATTAGTTACATAAACTGACCTTGGTATCTAAGAACTCTGCTCGGGTCCAAATCAAGCCTATTCTGCTTCTATTGTGGTATACTAGCTCTTAGTAAGACTAACTTCATCATCATATTGTCATTGCTTAACTTCTGCTACCAGGGCCCGATTCACAGTGTGTTTTGGACAATAACACCCCTATCTTACCGGCATCCGTTATCCGATTCTATAAGTCGGCCAACTACTACGAGTCTTTGTCATCTCCAATCTTGTCAACCTGAATATGACTCAAGCTACTCATAGACTTGCAACAGCACATCAACTACAACATTTGCCTTGCCGGTTGATACGGGATGCTAACATCATAATTTTTAGAAATTCTAACAGCAGCACTGTAGTGTAAATTCAACTTCTTCTGCTAGAATAGGTACTGAAGGCTCTTATGAGTCATAAAAATATCAACATGAACCCCATACAGGTAGTGACACTAGATCTACAGTGCAAACACCACTGCTACCAATTCTAGATCATGGGTAGGATAGTCACCGCAGTGCTTCCTCGGTTTCCTCGACGCATAGGTAATGACTTTGTTGTGTTGCATGAAAATACAAACTAAGATGATCCTAGAGGCATCACAATAAACCACATAACCCTCTGTACCTTCTGGAAGAGTCAAGACAGGTGCTGAGGTCAACCTATCTTTCAACTCTTGAAAAGCGCCCTCACATTACCTCGACGGCTAAACTTAGTTGCTCTATAAGTCAACTTTGTCAATGGCACATAGATAGTAGAAAAACCTTCTACAAATCTGTGATAGAAACCTACCAATCTCAGAAAACTACAAACTTATGTAGGATTCAAGGGTCTGGGCCAACTTTGACTTCCTCTATTTTCTAACTATCACTCTTATACATTCATTATAACGCTGACCAAGGAAAGCCACGGATATTAGCCAAAATTCACACTTAGTAAATTTAGCATACAACTTGCGCTCCTAGAGAGGTTTACAACACATCTCTCGGGTGATCTTCATGCTTAGCCTCTAATCGTTAGGAATTCAAGATGTCATCAATAATTACAATCACGAATACATCGAGGAAGGGCCTAACGGCCTATTCATCAAATCCATAAAGATTGTTGGGGCATTAGTAGGCCTAAATGAAATCACCATTCATAATGGCCATATCTGGTTAAAGTCGGTCTTGGGGATCATCTTCCTAACCCATAACTAATAGTACTCGGATCTCAAATAAATCTTTGAGAAGCATCGGCGCCACAATAACTAATCAAGCAGGTCATCAATCCTAGGTAGTGGGTATTTTTTATTATACTTAACCTTATTCAACTTCCTATAGTCAATACACATTCTTAACAACCCATTCTTCTTTCGCACAAAAGCGGTGCACCCCGAGGAGATACACTAGGTCAAATGAACCCTTCTTGAGTAGATCTCCTAATTAATCCTTCAATTCCCTTAACTCTACTTGAAGCCATTCGGTAAGGAGGGATCGATAAAGGTTGAGTACCTGGAAGTAGATCAATTGAAAAACCTATCTCCCTTACAGGAAGAATTCCGGGTAAATACTACGAAAAGACCTCAAGGAACTCATTTACGATAGAAATTGACTAGAGAGTCGCAGGCTCACATTCTAGTTTCTTACTCGAACCAAGTGAGAAATACATCTTTTGGATATTAACTTCTGAGCCTTAAGGTAGGAAATAAACTTACCTTTAGGCGTAGCGGCATTACCTTGCCATTTCTGGGTAGCTCGTAGGGAAAATGAAATCGACAACGCAGCTCTGCAATCAACATTAGCATAACATGCCGCCAACCAATCCATACCCATAATGACATCAAAAATCTAACATTTCAAGCAACTAGATTAGTTAAGGACATATATCCACATAAAAATACTACACAATTTTGAAAAACTCATCTACCTAACACGAGATTTGCCAATTGGTGTAGAAATACCAAATGGTATAGATAATAACTTCGGGGCTGTCTCAAGCGACTCGCAACCAACGGTGTAACATAAGAGAGTGTAAAACCAGGATCAAACAATACATATACTGCACGAGAATTAATAATCAAATACCTGTAACAACATCCTCAAGTGAGGCCTCCGGGTCTGTCGACCGTCAAAGCACAAAATTTATTCTAGATTTGGAAACTAGAAGCCTCTCTCTCTCTACCTCTTCCACAATACTACTTCAGCGAGGATCAGAGTCTATGAGGTCGAACAGCGAAAGATAATAGAAGCAACCGCTGATCGCACCTAATCACTTTGAACCCTATTTGAACAATGCCTCATAAAGTGCCACTGGCTGCCCTAGCGATATACATTCTACTTACGATGGCAACGACTAAATGAGATCTCCCTACTTGAAGACAAAGAGACAATGATTGTCTCCTCTGCCACCCCCTCCTATTGTCGAGCTAGTTGGAGCTAGGCCTTTATTCTATTCTCTGTCCTTGAAATTGAGGTGGGGCACTCCATAAAGGCCTTGCGGCTACCTAGATGGCCGAGCCCCTGTGTCACCTATGGTTGTAAGGACCTAGGGTCCTAGCTCTCTTCCTTTTCTCCTAGCTTTGTCTCCGAGTATCCTGTAATTGATGAACCAATCCTCTGCCCTTTGGGCAGCATGAATTCGTGCCCAATGTCCATGTGCTCCACGAGTAGATACCCCTAAACAATCTTGAACTATATGAATCCCCAACCCCAACACGGGTGATGAACTCTATCCTCCATCATACGAACCATGAGCAAAGCATACCTAGCAAGAATTAGGCGAAGACAATACTCACTCCTCACTCGTGCTGCCCTACTCTAGTGGAAAAACTACTCAACTCAGGCCTATCGAGCTCCCGGGTGCATAAAGTCCTCAGAGAACTCTTCCCACTCGGCTGGCGGTGCATCCAAATCCTCTACAACCTCATACCATAATATAGCTACATCACATAGTCTTAAGGCCGCCAACTCTACTTCCTCAGTCCCTGTAGCTCGCATCACCTTCAACACCCTATACATATGATCAATAAAGTCCTATTGATCCTTGCTTGGAGTCGGATCAGGGTGAATATGGGAGGCTCAAACTCAAGAACTCGTGGGCCTTGGCATTGGTTTGGCCTCTATGTCTCTCTATCGCCACCAATCGCTGCTCCTGACATACAACTATATGAGCCATTAACTGAACAACTCCCTCAAGACCCTATCCGACCAAAACAATCGGAAGGTACCATAGGCATAGGAGGGTGCGCTACTAACCTCATGTATGCTGGCAGTGCGGGAAGAGGCGAAGGTCTATCTGCTATTTGCTCTAATCGGTGCTGGAGGAATTATAATATCGGGGTAAGGAGACACACTTTGAGCCTTTGACCTGTCTCCTTGGTCCTCTGGAGGGTGACTAGTACCCTCTCTTGCGGTTGTGTAATCAACCTCATAGTCATATTCCTTTTCATAGGCATACAAATAATAACATGATTTCGAGATATCGTATTACTTAAACCTTTCTCTATAGCACAAACTATTAATAAAGAAATTGAAGTAATTCCTAGATGTTTGTAGCCTCCTGATTATAAGCATGGTGCACAACATACCCATAAGCAGGAACTCTACTAAACCCGGCATTTGGACTCCACAGGACATGACTTTGCTCTAATACCAATACATCACGCCCCAAAAGCTGCGGTAGGGTGCAGCCTTTCGATTCATGATTGATTGAATTGACAATATAGCGTCTGGAAATGTAACACTAAGGCCGACCAACCAACTGTCACAACCTACCAAGATAAATACTAGAACCATAAGGTCTAGATAATGACGAAATATGCAATGGAAAGCCGATAAGTAGCAATAAAGCTAAACATAGCAATGGTAAACCAACATGACTAAACAACAAAAACTGCACTAGCAAATGAGTCCACATCATCCTCTGAGTAAACAAGTGAAATGCGGGACGAGGCTAGCCTATCCCTACGACACACAAAACTCAAAATAGTAAAAACTAGGACATGGCTCACGGAAAGCATACCACTATTCTACTAAAATGCGGCTCCTATTGTGTCGATGATCGAGCCTCGGCCTGTACCTACGAGAATGAAGTAGGGAGGGGGTCCCAAGATGGAGGACATCGGTATGAATAAAATGTACTGGTATGTAAGGCTAAAACCCATAACATACAAGACAATAACAATGATAACTTAAGCGGAAATGAGGAATAAGTAATAACCCGGAATCCTAAAAATCAAAACCTGACAATAACTCAATATTAAAGTGTAAATACAATAATCTAATGCACAATAAAAACTATAATTGAAATTCCGGTGACGACCAACCACAAAATCCATATAAAATTTGTCCTTCAGTGTACCCACACTTGGGTAAATAAAAATATCCAGTAGGTGTACCACATCGGGGTAAAATAAAAATACCTCCAATCCAACGTACCACCTTGGGGTAAAATCAAAAAATGTTAAATAAAATCATTAATGGAGCGATATGGATTATCTTTGGACCAACTTAACATGTATAACATAGAAATGAGGAATACTAAATATGCGGCCTGCATAGGCATCCTTCGTAATGCATAATTGCAAGTGAGCACATAGAACATGTAAAGCTAGAAATAGAACTTAATGTTCTGCATATAGTAAAAACTTGTATAAATCATATGGATCTGCGGATGACCTATGAGTTTCAACAAGATCTATAGATCATGTTCAAAGGGACATTTGAGCTCGGAGACTGCAGCTAGCTTGTAGTTTCTCTTAAGGGAAAGGGATTATCAAATCTCCCTTGGCCTGACATATTTCATAACATACACATACAGACAAGGACAACCATAACTAGGCAATCCTAATTGAATAAGCTCATTTATCGTAATAACACGGCGTCTTTACTTGGCTTAAAAATCATTTCACCACGTCACATCTTGGCTCTTTGACCAATTTAAGTTAGCAACCAGACCTTTAAACACATTTAACATCATATGTATATATATATGATAAAGTAAGCACAAGCTAACATTTGCTTGCAAGGGTCTCTAACTTTCGATGAACAACTACGACAATAATCAACACAATATCACATTTTAAATGCCTCAACTGACTAGGAATAATCTTAACATTTAACTTCAATAAAATATGAAACTTTAAATCTTAGAAATAAGCTTAGCATACTTCCTCAAGACTTGTAAAGAGGTTTGTTGCTCATTCAATTCACAACGCGTGGATCGTGCTTAAAAGTATGATGGACGGGCGCCTTATACCTTTTTTGGCGAGATTTCTTAGTCTCTTCTTTCTTTCAACAATCAGGACTTATACCCTTAAATTACTTGAGTTTTACATAAACAAGTGACAAGTCCATTTAAAGCCAATATATCCAGCCAAACATCACACCAACTTAGGAGCACGGCGGCGGCAACAGCAACGCAAAGGCAACATTTGGCATGCGCACAGCTTGTTCTACACATTTCTAAGGAAAGAATAAAAGTCAAAAGTACTACTTACTTTGTGACAAACATCAATTAAGATGGAGTTTATTTATATTAACAAAGCTACAACAACCTTCAAAAACGGCCGGGAACCTTCCCGGCAAAATCGCTCGAAAGAATGACAGCCAAACATGGCACCCAACTACTAGTTTCAAACTAGGATTCTTGCAAGTTGTATAGTAGAAATACTTACCTTTTGTTGGGAGGTTGTTCTTGGTTAAAAATAGGAGTAATTGACCTCAACTTCTTGTCAAGAAACTCAGAAACCTTGCTGTCCAAAATGCGGCAAAAATAGTTCACTGACACATCAAACACACCTTCAACTTCTAGTCTTTTAATCAAGAATTCAAGCAAGGTTAGTTTGCTAGAAATTTTATCTTTATACTTGTTTTTAATCCCTATCAAGATGGAATATATATGTAACTTAGAACAGCTTCAAGCGCAGCAATTCACCACAGCAACACTACCCAAGTTCAGCAAAACAGCCACCAACACACCACCTTCTCCTTGTGATGATCCCTTCACTTAGCTTTAGTTTTAATAGAGTTTGCTTGTGTTTTCCTTAGTTGTTTTACGGAAATTTGAGAGGATTTCAGAGGATAAGAAAGCACCTCAAATCTGAAAAATATTAAAATGATATCATAGCGCAAGACTTAAAATATAAAGCTATTTGGGTAGTGGCTAGTTTTAGGGTCGTGGACATCAACTTTGCCTTATAGTGCCACCCAGTAAAAATTTTATAATATTTTACTACGAACTCCGATTGATAATTTGTTTCATGTTTATGACTCAAAAGTCCTTTAAGTTGATAGGTCGTGGGGCTCTAATTCATTAGAGTTTTGGAGATATGATCATTTAAAATTAACTACTTGTTTATGATCTTCACATACTCTTTGCTTCTCCATTAGTACACATTTCCCTTATCATCTATGACAAATATTCAACCCATACTTCCCTTAACATCAAATATAAACACCAAATAATCATCAAAAAATTTTCTGAGGGGGTGTAACAAAGAGCTAAGCCAAGGATCACATCACGGAGTATGTCATAAGCACTTTCGGGTTGGTCTCGCATGTTGTTATGCTTAGGATTCATATTATAAGGTATAATGTCCTTTTTTGGCATCATAGTATGAGATTTGTCCATATATTGTTTGAAATGCTTATAGGTATGAAGCCTTTAGTGATAGCTTAAGGGACGAATGGAAAGTCGGGAGTTAGGTGATGTAGCCCGGCAAGGAAGATTCCAAGAGCTTTAAAATGATGGCTTTAAGCTGAGAGGGAGATGTTAAGTTGAGTAGTCAAGTCAAGTCTTGAGTTCCAAGTGTGAATGTCAAGGATCAGTAAATATGGGAGATCGATCCACGCTTGTTCAAGTGTCTTCTCGTACTTCAGTCAATATGATACTCTACTCATGTCGTATGAAAAGATGTTATGCCCACATCTAAGTTGCAAGTACTCCTTACGTGTATTCATACATGGATTCGTAGAATGAAAAGAAACCACTTCGGGTGGTGATTCCGATCTTCTTCCACTATTCCATCAATCGCGGTTTCATGTCATGAAACTCGTTATAATATTCCAAACTCATGTCTCTCTAGCATGCTCGGCTCATGAAATCGATCCTTATGATTTACCTTGGCGGCTCATAAGATCGTGTTATATCAGGTGTATGCCCAACTTAGATTTCTTGAACAATTTGTGCTCAGATTTCCTTACTATAAGCGATGTGAATGTTTCCCCATGATGGGAATAGTGGTTACAACGTGTACATTCGGGGATAACTCCTATTCTTCCTTGGATGCTCGATAGGTAGAAGTTCATAAAGCACAACTATTAGAAATCCTAAAAGATGAGAATTCTTGAATAATGTTAGCTACAAGATGCCATGGGGTAACCATAAGGATAGGCTTAAATAAGGTAGTATGTACAGGTAGACCATATATGGTGTGACTAGTGACTTCTTGATTAGAGATTGAACTTGTGTGACTTTCTTGTTAAGCGGGGAATAATGTTCTTAGTGGATAACTCTAGGTTGTTGGAGGTGTAGCCGAGTTAGGCTGGAGCATAGTGCAAGGTATGCTGTTGGACTCGGACTTTAGTATAAATAGGAGCAGAGTGAGGGTATAGGTTGGGAAGATTGAGCATAAGAAAGCTGGAAGGTAGGCGGCCCAGGGTATCAAGATTCCTACTTGAAAGTTGGAGGAGATCAAGGTAGAGTTCATTACAGGGCCACCTCGTACGCGTCGAAAGCATGATTCTATTCGGATGATTGAAGACCAGATGACTAAGTTCGCACAAGTGTTATGATAAATTTCATATACGGTAGTTAGTATGGTTAGCAGGATTCTGTTGTCATGAGTCGGACCCACATTATGACTCATAGTGGGGACTCGTGGTTTGGGGAAAAATCTCTAAACTACACCACGAGTTTCCTATGACCATACCATCAACCTACGACTCGTAGGTTGGGCAATATTGAAGTATTCCCCAAATTTTCTTGCGATCATATTCAAATCTCGGGTCTAGTCTTGGGATCTTTTAGGGTATTACAATGTGGTAGTGCAAGTAAATCAATTATTGAACCCATAGGAACTCATAGTTGACAAAGATTAAAGATAAGCTACTATTATTTATTTGACAAGTGTTTTACAAAGTAGTTATTTTTGTGATTGTGTAATACCTTGGAGGTGCCTAAGAATAAGACCAGGATTTTAAATCGAAACTATGGCTTGGGAAAAAATAGCATAGGATAGTGGAGTAGCGACTCGTGGTTACCAAGCACATAACCGTTGATACTTGATCATTGAGCTCAGTGTTTGTTGGCAGTGGAAGTAACGATTGATGTAACAACATGTTGTAAGAAACAACGATTCATCATTCATTGTCGTGGTAAAGATGGACTTGGCATTTGGTGAATAAAATGGGTCATCTAATGACCCGTCGTGGCATGCAATGATCCGTAGTAGTGAGTCGTGGTAAGGGAACCTAAATCTCCAGTGGACATGACGGACGGATACCACGATCCATTAGAGCCAACAACGAGTTGTGCTGAGACTCATCGTGGGGAAGTTCAAAAGGTTCGGGGGAAATAAACAACCGATTAAATGACCCGTTAGACCTAGGATGAGTCATCCTATCTGACCGATGGTCTGATTCCGAGAGAAGGCCTGGGCAGTGCATAGCACGGACAAGATACCATAGAGTCGTGGTATCCTTCGACCCGTTAGGTCGTCGGTTATTTAGTCCGAGTGTGCGGTTTTGCGAATAACATAGAACCTTTTTGTCATTTGCTAGTTCCTAAGACACAGTACTATGTCGTTTAAGGCTCATTTTATAGGGTTTTAAGAAGGGGAAAACCTATTCTTAGCTAATCCATTCCATGCATGCAAACTTGAGAGTTTGAAGAGAGGATTTAGAGCAAGTTTTGAAGGTTTCAATTGGAATCTCATCTTGGACAATTAGAGAAGTGGTAAAATCATCCCTTCCGGGTATGCGGGGTTATAGTGGATGTTCCTTCCTCACCCATACCCAAATCTCTATCTAAGTCTGAAATTCACATGATCAAGATTCATGGGGTATCTACCCAATAGCATAATTCTTCAATTTCTATACATGGGTATGATTAGATTATGTTTATATTGATGAATTGAAGCTTGGGAAGATTTTAAAATCCAAGCCTTTATGATAATTTATAAATTTAAATTTTGAAATTTAAATTTAATTTTGAATATTCTATGATAATTTTATATGTTTTATTATTTTTGATGATGATGATGACATTTGATAATGAAAAGAATGTCTCTAAAAAGCTACCACGTGATTATGATATTATTTTAAAAATACTTGATTGAGTGATCAAGCATGATAATGTTTTGGGCAAGGCCCTTATAGCAAGTATGATGATGTAGTAGTTCTAAAGTAATCTTACCACATGATTTTAGAGTAGATCTCCCACTTATCTCTAAGCTTGTGGTATGCTTAGAAATAAATATTCTCATATGTACGAATTCATAATTGAGATGTATGTTATTATTGAGCTTCGTTTTCATACAATGTCGGTTCTATACATGATTTCATTATTGAGCTTTGTCAAATGACAACGTTGCGCTTCGTTTCATACGATGTTGAGGTTTATGGATGATATTATTGTTCATGTTCGTAATATATGATGTTGAGCTTCATTATACATATATGATGTAAGCATTGCATGTTTTGGGAGAAGAGTCTAGCATCGAAGCCGGGCTAGGATCGATCACCCTATGCCCCAAAACTAGGCGCCAATGTAGGTTCATACTATTATATTAATGGGATCTCCTTGTGAGCTATCCCCGACCCCTAATGGCCCATAGACTTTATATTGATATCTGGTAGTTTCCTTAGCACTGACAAGGTTTTGGGCGGCTACGCCCACATGAGTGTAATAGTCGGTTAGTGATGAGTCTCCCATTGTCACATGATTGAGATTTGCATATTCGGTATTCATGATTATAACTTTAGAATGCATGTTCTAAAAATAAGTTTTGACTCATTGTTCAGCTTTTCTATAAATGTCATATTTCAACGTTTGTCACGCCCCGCCTTGGGGTATGGTAGCACTGGTGCCTAGGACTGAGCGCTAGACTGCGAGCTAAGCACATGCGGGTGCACAGGCGCTCTAACTCAGTTCACGAATCAACGGGCTATATAATGGCTGCAAACACAGCCTCCGACCTGCCAGGCCTGTAACAACTATTGCCATAACATCAATTAACCAGAATCACATCAATAGAAACCCTTTGCTGCGGGCCGACAAGGCCACCATGCTGTCTAGTTATCTCATCATTCTTAATCTTTGGCAGGTAACTACGTGACCGGCAAGGTCACCACTACTAACTGGATACGGCCCCACATGGCCAACATAAACAACAATACTAAACAGCTAAACATATGCACGGCCCCACACGACTAGCACAACTAACCACAGGGAGATATATACACAATGTTGCAAGCCTTTGGAATGCGATAAGATGATGGTGCGGGCCAGGCCCCGACCTACCCGTACTTTATAGCAAAAATAAAATGATGTAAACACTCTGAATATCAAGCTCCGGATGACAGGATTTGATGACTCTAGCTAACTAGGATCACGAGGATCGACTCCTCGTCTATAGGTACACTGCCCAGGCAAGTAATGCGTGCCCCAAACGGGCGTCGGTACCTTTGTTGCAGTATGCAAAGCAAGTGATCATAGCCGAATATAAACAACGTAACTAGAAACTCGAGCAGTGAAGATATCTGAAATTGTATGCAGATTAATAGAATGCGAAATAGGCTTTTCTGTGCGAGAATAGAGACGGGAGCATACGTCGACGTGGCGATCTACTGTCTATTAGCTAATAAATAACATATATATACATATATATAAGCAAAGACCAATACCCGGCCCCATAAGCTAGGAAGGTGCCAACCAACAAACAATCTAATACTACCTTTGGTAAAAACCACCCAAAAATAAATCACTCCACTCGTCTACTAACTACGAGCACCTCTCTGGAAACTGAGGTCTCCATCTTGACTATGGCCTCGATGTAAAATAGCACATTTATGCAGGCACGGAGGACTCTACATGCTGTAAGCTATGCTTGTAATTGTGTCTTGTATTTATGTCTGTTCCCACACAGGCGGGCGCACAACGAGTAAGCTGGCCACTGCTATGTTGATAAGCCTGATATAGAATGCTCCATCCCATCTTCGTCTGACTGAGACGGCATGCCACTCCTTGGAGTGACGTATCCCCGCCCTCACGGTGGGTCGACACAATTACCAATCGAGGCGGCTAGAACGCTCAAGGTGCCCTCATAACACAAACAAGTCTCAACAATCAATAATCACATATAACAAGCATGTTTGAACTGAAAAATACTATACGCTATTCGATTTCTCATTACGAACTCTTTTACGTGTCATGCGATTCTCATACTTAAATATACTATATGCGGGATATCATCGGCGTCACGGCTTTATACTATATCTAAGATATTATCTGACGTACGGCTATCTTGTATTTGGGATATTATATGACTTTCTGATATTACTTTACTAACTTTTATTAGAACATATATCATAATATTCTAAAATGCTTACTAAATTCAAAAACACGCTTGCTAAACTCATATTGGACTCAATTCTTGACTTCTGAATTCTTTCTTCTATATTTCACGCTATTTCCTGTACTTTGGATTACTAACTTGCCGAATTAATTAGCTTTACATACCTTAAGCCGATGTTTCCGACTAACTGCATAGTTCGGCCAGTACTTTTACTATTTCATCTAACTGCATTCATATATATCAATTAGAACTAAATACACTAATATTGGGAAGAAAGCATCACTTTCGATATATATATAGCCCAAATTTTGGCTTATCGAAAAACGGTCGAAAACTCGCTATTTCTCAAAAGTCCAGAAGGGAGAAATACTCATTTTGGAGCAATTCCACTTACTTTAGCTCGGTAGCACGATGATTGGTCGGTCGAATTTCATGAAACTAAATCCGTAGGAATGCTCCTTGCTGCTAAATACCTCGTATTTTAGATTGGTCGAGTTTGGACCGTGTTTGTGGCGTAATCGAAGAAGTATCAAACCTCGTCTCCCTCTGTTTTCCCTCAACCTTGCAAATTATATGAAATGTAACTTTAAAACCGAAGTGGAGGGGCTTATATAGTTGGACCTATAATTCGCATTCATGGAATGCGATTTATAGAATCGCATTCTGGAATGCGATTTATAAGTGCATTTTGCCTTGCGTGCAGCGCCGACTTGGCGCTTGTCGATCTTTCCCGGGCCTTTCCTAGCATGTATGGCATTCTAAAACTCTTAACCAACATGTGAATAGGCCATCTGCATGTCAAGAATTTATGGGGTGTAACATTCTCCCCCCCCCTTAAGAACATTCGTCCTCGAATGTAAACTTCTATCTATAGGAATTCCCAACTTACTCAACTTATTTCTAGAAAATTTTTTGCAGAGTTTCCCCTGTAATATGGACTATCTCAAAAATCTTAAATGCAGAAAAGTCCAATACAGGTACTCCACACAATACTATAACATTCATCTCGTAAAAAGTAGAGTCGATTATCTCATTTATACACATATAACCATAAGGCCTTGTATAAGATAAAAATGCTAACATACTTGTTGCCTGACTAGGCTTGAAATAAGTGAGGATATCTGGTTTTCATATCTTCCTCTACCTCCCAAGTCATCTCCTCTCAGTTCCTATTACGCCATAGTACCTTAGCCCGAGACGCAATATCTTTGGTTCTCCAATCTCTGAATCTGTGTCTAAGATAGCTACGGAACCTCTTCATAGACGACTCTTCCGTAACACGGACATCCTGGACTGGGACTTCTGCGGATGGGTCTCAGATGCACTTCCTTAGCATAGATACATGAAAAACTGGATGAGTGATTCTAACTCACGGGCAAGTTCAACTCATATGCCACTTGGCCTATTCTTCGGCTTAGAATACGATAAGGCCCAGCGAATCTCAAATTTGAGCTTGCCTTTCTTGTAGAATCTCATCGCCCCTTTTATTGGAGGGAACTTTCAAAGAATACCCAGTCATTCACATTAAATTCCAAGTTTCTGCGCTTTTGACCTGTTTTTTGGGTGACGCATTAAATTGATGACGTTTCTGATAAGTTTTCTTTTCCTCGTTTGATGATTAATACTCCACGGCTGTCAGCCCACGACTCCACTTCAAACCAGCCAACTGGCGATCTACATTTTTCCCATACATTGCCTCAAAAGGGCGCCATCTTGATAGTTGAGTATTAACTATTATTATAAGAAAACTCAATTAGCGGTAAATGTTCATCACATTGCCTCCAAAAATCTAGCACACGCGCTCATAACATATCCTCGAGCTATGAATAGTCTTCGTTCAGCTGTCCATCTGTCTGAGGGTGGAATGCTGTGCTCAAGATAATCTACGTTCCCAGACCTCTCTGAAATGACTACCAAAATTTAGGCTTGTGCATTTGTATCCTCGTGGGGAGATGACAGATCTTTGAACAGGTAATCTAACTATTTCTCGATATACAATTCGGTGTAATCTTCGATAGAGAAAGTCGCTTTCCTTTGGCGGGAAATGGGGTTTTGTACGATGCAATCAATATTACCCAAATGGAATCATGTCTATGCACGGTACCGGGGTAATCCTTCTACAAAGTCCATGTTTGTGCTTCCCATTTCCCGGAAGGCACGGCTATGTGCGAGTTAACCCGCTTTGGTTTCTGGTGTGTCGCTTTTACCTGTTGGCGGTTGCCCCAGCTTGTTGGGCTACAAATTCGGGTATTTCTCTTTTCATACTTGGCCACAGTAGATCTCCTTAATATCGTGGTACATTTTCATCGCGCTGGGTGGAGAGAATAGCGGGCGTAATGTACCTCGCTCATGTCTATTGACGGAACCTGAACTATACAGGAACGAGAGGCGGCCTTACATCATGACACTTCATCTGATTACACGAAAATCCGGCGGTTTTCCTTCTTTGAATTCTAGCCTTAAAGGCGGAGCAGTCGGGATCTTCCTGTGCCATTCTTTTACCTCCACAACTAATGAAGACATGTGGTGTTCGAATTGCAGCTCACATTTGTCCCTCTTGTTTCTATTACACGACGGCTAAACTAACTAATTGGTGTATTTCTCTGGCTAATTCCTGTGTTCGGCTACAAGAGTATGCCAATCTCCCCATAGATTTATGGCTAAGGGCGTTTGTTACTACATTGGATCTTCTTGATTGTCTGAGAATATTCACATTTAGAGAGGCTTGGCATATAATTGACGTTCATGCGGCTTCAATATGCCGGAGAAATGCCCGGGTAATCTACGGGGTATAGCTAGAGCTTATCTGGCCTTACGGCCATGCTAAGGCTGCGTCTTCGGGATAACACGGGCAATGCGCACACCATGTGCCGTATACGATGCGGAGAGGATCTGATAATGATCATGATCTCTAATAAATACAGGCGAATAACCTTGCATAGCGAATAGGCTTTGGGTTGAATGACCCGAATGCTGCAATAGTCTAACGATACTCTAAATGTCCTACTCGGACATCTATAACTCATGCATAACTACGGAGTTGTGGACAGATAACTATTTTGTTCTCCTAATTGAACAATTGTAGAGTTGTGCTTAGTCCGACTTACTCTCGGGCGATCCGTCCCTGGATCTTCATAGGGAACCTACCGATCTCCTTGTCTTAGTAAATACGTGCCAGCAAAGTACCACTTCCTTATGCACAGTTCGTATCACTCGGATCTATACTATTTTTGAGAGAATTCTCGGTCTTATGAGCAATCTGTAAAGAGCAGCCTTCTCCACAGATTTCACAATATCCCGAATATCTACGAGAACCCAGTGAGGTACTAATCCGTCATTGACTACTGATGGACCCTTTTCTTGGGGTACTCACGATTTTTGTTTAACTAGGGCGGTTGGCTAACTTGCGGGGTGTTCCACATAATAACTAGGTTGACTAAGGCCGACTCTCACCTACAAGAAATTTGGGAAAACAATGTACGACCGCTTAACATACCAGAAAAAAATTTGATATTGCTAACCTCCGAAGTATGCCTATTCGGTCTCTAGTGCAGTTACTGGCACATGCTGTGTATTCTGCGATATTTAGGGATGCTTCCATGCTAATACGGGCGCGGGCAGTCGTTAGGCGAGTCGGCTACGCTCGTATCACCCGACCTCGACCGAGACTCTTAGCTGCCCGTGAAACTGGAAGCAGAATGCATGACTCCAAGCATATAAGTCCGTTAACACAATAGCGAGAACCAAGAAAGTTTCTATGGCTTCATATGTGAATCACACCAACACTGCCCCACTTTTTGGCGAGGGTCTACTTGATCTGATCTACATTTATATTTCCTAGCGGCTAACCGAGAATACGTGTGGCTTGTAACCCCATGGCCTTCTCATGACATATACGATATCTGTATATATATATATATACCAACAACTACGCACAATACATACTGAATTCTTTTTGTAGTAACTGTAATCTACGACATACTTTGTTTTGAATTTCATACGGCACATGATATCTTTGCTTCTACAATTTAATGATATCTCATGTCCTCTGTGCTGCCATTTCATTGGATTTTCGTCCCATTCTGAAAGCAACACACACATGCACTTTAGTATGATCTGCTATTTGAAATTTTGCCACTCTTGCAATGTGGGGTCAACATGTCAGAACCTTGTGGCTACTTGGCATTATATTAAGGCCAGTGTTTGTCTGTTGGACCTTGTCTCTAGGCCACACTAGATTAAAGTCTCTAGGTCGGTACCCTCTTACCTTCTCCTTAGGCGGACGTACTGCAACGGTCTAAACTACAATCTTCTTGTCTCTTATTTGTCAGTCAGGTTTGATCCTTATACCATGATGTTCTATCAATACGGAGGTGATTTCGATTTCCCCTCAAAATATGGTATTCATGCTCTTCACCCTCGTCTTCCTTAAACTAAGTTGGGGTTCAAGGTGTCTCTGCCTTACATTGTCAATAAGGTTACCAGTCAAGTTCCAACCTATACTTTTTCTGACTTGCAGTCGGACCCATCTTATTCATTTAATCTCCCTGTCTTTCGATATCACAGCTAAGGTTATAACTATTATCTTGCCCAGACATACCACTGTAGTCGTTAGCATGCTACGGCGGATTCGGCCTTTTTACGACTTGAACTTGACTCTTACTGGAAGTCCATCATTGATGGATCTCCTACGCCCACTTCGAGTAAGCTAGTAGTCTTACTTGCTCTTTTAACTTATTACCGTGAGGGCACACATACAACATAAATAATAATAAGGGCTCCTTACTCTTTCTAACACTTTGCGGAATCAGCAATACACCTTTCATTTCACGCCTACTTGTGAAACATCGCCTCAATCCTTACGCCCTTTGCTATATTGGGATCAAAAACTAAGGGATAGGAATGGCTTTCTTGCTGCAATGAAACGAAGACATGGAACTATACCACATACGAAGGGATTGAGGTGGGAATCCTACATTTCCCTCTCTTTCTCACACTTATCTGATAATCTAATATTTTCTATTATCTTAATAAGATCTTATATATCTAACAAATAAATCAACTCATTTATACGTTATGCTTATGACTTCCTATTATGAAGTTATTGACATATGCTAGGGGATAGGTACCGATAAAGGTATCACATTGGAGGTCCCTGATACCTCTTCCTGTTGTTGTAGTAACATGGCGTGGTGCCCTTGTTGCTATATCTAATCTTCTTCACGGGATAGGATATCTCACAATTACGACTTGTATCTGTATTAAAAGAATATAGTATGTTTTAGGGACTCAACCCTATATTGTACCGCTCTATAGCACGGCGGAATGAAAAGAAGAAGAGTAACCATCATGTCATGCCTTGCAGCCTCCTGCCTTATAGTATGTGGTGCAACATCCATAGACAAGACTCTACTTAGCACGGCTTGCGAGACTCCCTAGGACACGACCTGCTCTGATACCAAGTATGTCACGCGCGCCAACGCCAGGGGTATGGCGGCACACGGTGCCACGCTAGGACTGAGCGCTGGAGCTACTGCAGACGGCATCCCACTCCTTGGAGTGAGCGTATCCCCACCCTCACGGTGAGTTGACACAGTTACCAACCCGAGGGCGGCGAGGACTCAAGGGTGCCCTCATAACACAAACAAAGTCTCAACAATCAATAATCACATATAGCAAGCATGTTTGAGCCCGAAAATACTATACGTATTGATTTCTCATTCTTAACTCTTTTCTATGTTATACTGATTCTCATATAGAATTATACTGTATACGGGATATCATTTGGTATGCGGCTATACTATATCTAAGATATTATCTGACTGTCTGACTATACTGTATCTGGGATATTATCGTATGCGATATTACTTTATAACTTTTATTACGAACATATATCATAATATTATAAACATGCTTGCTAAATTCAAAACACGCTTGCTAAACTCACTCTTGGACTCAATTCTTAACTTGAATTCTTTCTTCTATATTTCACGCTATTTACTGTACTGGATTACTAACTTGCTGAAGGAATTAGCTTTACATACCTTCGCTTGAATTTCCAACTAACGGCATAGTTCGACCAGTACTTTTACTATTTCTCCCAAGCGCATTCCTTATATATATCAATTAGAAGACTAAACACACTAATATTCTGAAAGACAAACATCATACAGTATATATAGCCAAACTTTGGCTTATCAAAAACGGTCGAAAGCTCGCTATTTCTCGAAAGTCGGAAGGGAGAAATACTCATTTAAGGCTAGGAGTATATTGACACTAATTTTAAGCAATTCTACTTACCTTAGCTCGGTAGCACGATGATTTTCGGCCGAATTTCACGAAAAATAAATTCGTAGGAATCTTCCATACTGCTAAATACCTCGGTATCGAGATTAATTCAAAGTTTGGACCGTGTTGGACGGTGTAATCGGAAAGAAAATTATCGAAACCTCATCTCCCTCTTGTTTTCCCTCGACCTTACTTTGAAATTATATGAAATGTAACTTTAAAACCGAAGTCGGAGGGACTTATAGTTGGACCTATAACTCGTATTCATGGAATGCGATTTATAAGTCGCATTCCTGGAATACGATTTATAAATTACGTATTTGCCTTACGACGCGCCGACTTGGCGCTTGTCCAGTTTCTCCGGGCCGGACCTATAAGTCGTATTCATGGAATGCGATTTATAAGTCGCATTCCTGGAATGCGATTTATAAGTCGCATTTTGCCTTGCGACGCGCCGACTTGGCGCTTGTCCGATCTTCTCCCGGGCCTTTTTCTAGCATGTATGGAATTCTAAAACTCTTAACTAACATGCGAATAGGCCATCTACATGTCAAGAATTTACAGGGTGTAACAAACTTTTAGTCATTTGAGTCAGTTATGATGTTATGAAGCTATGCATGGTCATATCATGAAAAGATTGCAATTTCAGAATGAATGCATGTAGTCCTTCCTCTCATATTTGAAAGCTTATGATATATTATGAAATGTTTTAAATGATTTACTTTACTTAAACGGTTTTACTTACCTTGCATACTCGGTACATTACATGTACTGACCGCATACTTTCTATGGTGTATCATTTCGTGATACAGGATCCATCTCTCAGGCTCAGCCCCGCTTATAGTCAAATGTCAGAATTAGCTCCTACTTATTTGGTGAGTCCTCATCCATCGAGGGCTAGACTTTCAGTTCCTTATGTATTTTCAGTTTCAGTATTGTTGAGTTAGTTGGAGTCTTATTCCATCCACTCATCCAAATTAGAGGATTTTTAGACTTATATATGTGTTAGCTTCAGATGCTTATTCTGATGTTATTTTGAGTTAGACTTTCGCAGAGTTTATATTGATGTTTCTTCCGTTTATCGAATGAGTTAGATGTATGCTTATGCCATGGGTCGACTTGGGGTCTCTCAAGGTCCCTTGTCCCATTTCTACGATCCGAGCCTCCGTTCGAGTTGTGACAAACTTGGCCATTAGCTTCGGAGTCAGTCCCAATGTCCTGTCAGAACCCTTTTCAATTTCCACTCCAGTAGGTGACTCAGTTATAGCTAGATGGGTTTATAGAGGTTGCCCAGTCTCAGTCCTTCATAAGGTCACCTCAGCAAACTTCATAGAGATAGCCATGGCCGATTTCGATGTTATTCTCAGCATGGATTGGCTATTTGCATGCTATACTTCAGTTAATTGTAGAACCCAATAGTGGAGTTCAGATTTCCGGGTGAGCCAGTCTTAGAATGGAAGGGTAGTTCAGCTGTGACTGTAGGTCGATTCATTTCCTTCCTTAAGGCCCGGAAGATGATTTCTAAGGGTTGCATGTATCATCTAGTTAGGGTTAAGGATGTCTTAGTCCAAAACCCCGACTATCCAGTCAGTTCCACTCATACGTGAGTATCCAGAGATCTTTCCTGATGATTAGCCAAGTGTCCCTCCCGAGTGGGAGATTGATTTCGGTACAGATCTTCTTCCCGACACACAACCTATATCTATTCTTCCCTATAGAATGGCTCTATCCTAAAAAAGTTAAAGGACCTGTTAGATAAGGGCTTTATTAGGCCGAGTAAGTCTCCATGGGTGCACCAATGTTATTTGTCCGGAAGAAGGATGGTTCGCTTCAGATGTGCATTGACTATCGGCAGTTGAACAAGGTCACCATTAAGAACAGGTATCCTTTACCCAGGATCGATGATTTATTTTACCAGTGTCAGGGTGCCAAGTGTTTCTCCATGATTGATCTCAGGTTCGGGTATTATCAGCTCAGGGTTCAGGAGAATGACATCCCGAAAACCGCTTTTAGGACTTAGTATGGTCACTACAAATTTGTTGTTATGTCTTTTGGACTAACAAATGCCCCTGCAGCTTTTATGGATCTAATGAATAGGGTGTTCAAGGCATATTTGGACATGTTCATGATTGTGTTCATTGATGACATCCTTATATACTCTCGGAGCAATGAGGAGCATGCCACTCACTTGAGAGTAGTGCTTCAGACCCTCAAAAGTCATATGCTGATGTGAGAAGGAGAGAGTTGGAGTTCGAGGTGGACGATTTGGTATTTTTTAAGGTATCTGCCATGAAGGGAGTCATGCAGTTAGGAAAGAAATGAAAACTCAGTCCCCGCTATGTTGGTCCCTACCGGGTTTTGAGAAGAGCTGGTGAGGTAGCATATGAGTTGGACTTGCCGTCATAGTTATCTTCCATGCATCCTGTGTTTCATGTACCGCTCTTTAAAAAGTGCCTGGGTGATCCAACTTTAATTGTCCCGATGGAAAGTGTTGGTGTGAGAGATAGCCTCAATTATGAGGAAATTCCAGTTACAATCCTGGACCGTCAGGTTCGGAGGCTAAGGAACAAAGAAGTAGCTTCGGTTAAAGTATTATGGAGAAATCAGCATGTTGAAGGAACTACGTGGGAAGCCGAAGATGATATGATGGCTAGATACCCTCACCTGTTCCCTACCGGCTCAGTTTCAGTTTGAGGTATCAGTTTTTCCCTAATTCTCTAATTAGTCTCCATGTTTAACTCGTGTGCGCAAGATTGTTTTATGTTATGATAGATGTATGTGATGTCTAAATTCAGTTCAGCTATGTAGTTCTTTTCGGAAGTAGTCATTCCGTCAGTTTTTGGTTTAAATGATCAGTATTTGATTATGATAATTGCATGTTTCTTATTTCTGCTTGTTTCCAACATTCGAGGACGAATGTTCCCAAGGGGGAGATATTGTAATACCTCGGAGATGCCTAAGAATTAGACCCTGCAGTTTAAATTTGAAATCTACAAAAACTGGGAAAAAATAGCACAGGATGAGTAGAGTAACGAATCGTGGTTGCAAACCACGAGACATTGTTAGCAGTCGTGGGCTCAGGTGTTCGGGTGGCAGTGGAAGTAACGATTGATGTAACGACTCATTGTAAGAAACAACGAGTCGTCATTCATTGTCGTGGTAAGAGATGGACTTAGCATTTGGGGAATATAACGGGTCATCAAATGACCCGTCGTGGCATGCAACGATCCGTTGTCGTGAGTCATGGTAAGGGAACCTAAATCTCCAGTGGACTTGACGGACGGATACCACGATCCGTTGGAGCCAACAACGAGTCATGGTGAGACTCATTTTGCGGAAGTTCAATGGATCAGGAGGGCAATCAACGACCGATTAAATGACCCGTTAGACCTAAGGATGAGTCGTTCGGTCTATCCGTTGTCTGATTCAGAGAAAAGGCCTGGGTAGTGCATCGCACGGACAGATACCATGGGTCATGGTATCCTCCAATGACCCATTGGGTCGTCCGTTGTTTGGTCCAGTGAGCAGTTTTCTGCAAATAATGTAAGGGTATTTCTGTCATTTCGTAGTTCCTAAGACCTATACTACATCGTTTAAGGCTCGTTTTACAGGATTTTAAGAGGGGAAAAACCTATTCTAAGCTAATCCATTCCACGCTTGCAAACTTTAGAGTTTGAAGAGAGGATTTAGAGCATGTTTTGAAGGTTTCCATTGGAATCTCATCGTTGGCAATTAGAGAAGTTGTAAAATCATCCCTTCCTGGTATGTAGGGTTATAAGTGGGTGTTTCCTTCCTCACCCATGATAGCATCCTTAGCCCTGGCAAGGTTTTGGACAGCTCTGCCCACTTGAGTGTAATAGTCGGGACCACGCAAGCTCTATCGTGGTATGTCGGTTAAGTAAGGAGTCTCTCATTGTCTAGATGATTCATATTTGCATAATCATTTCTCATGGTTATTACTTTAAGCATGCATGTTCTAAAAAGTAAGGTTTGACTCATTGTTCAGCTTTTCTATAAATGTCATATTTTATCCTTGAGTCATTCGAGTCAGTTATGATTTTATGAAGCTATTCATAGTCATATCATGAAAAGATTATGATTTCAGAATGAATGCATGTAGTCCTTCCTCTCAGATTTGAAAGCTTATATTATGTTATGAAATGTTTTAAATGATTTACTTTACTTAAACGGTTTTACTTACCTTTCATACTCGGTACATTCCATGTACTGACCGCATACTTTCTATGTTGTATTGTTTCAAGATACAGGACCCAGCTCTCAGGCTCAGCCTCGCTCATAGTCAGTTGTCAAAATTAGCTCCTACTCGCTTGGTGAGTCCTCATCCATCGAGGGCTAGACTTTCAGTTCCTTATGTATTTTCAGTTTCAGTATTGTTGAGTTAGTTGGAGTCTTGTTCCATCAACTCGTCCAAATTAGAGGCTTTTCAGACTTATGTATGTGTTAGCTTCAGATGCTTATTCTGATGTTATGTTGAGTTAGACTTCCGCTGAGTTTATATTGATGTTTCCTTCCGTTTATCGAATGAGTTCGATGTATGCTTATTCCATGGGTCAACTTGGGGTCTCTCGGGGTCTCTTGTCCCGTGTCTACGATCCGGGCCTCTATGCTGGTGCTGAAAGATTGTTGTAGTTTTATAACTGAAACTAAAATTAAGAAAGTAAATCATTGATATTTCTTGAAGATAGCAGTGAGATAGGAATTCGAGGGCTATGACATATATATGCATTCATGGTTGTGGTTATACATTTGTTAATATGCAAATATTTATCAAGATGCTAATTCTAAGGGTGATAGTATAGTCATGACTCTTTCGAGCCTCTAACCCTCTACTTAGATTATTTACATAATTATATTTCTATCATATGCTTATAAGAAGAACACTTTTATACTCCCATTCATCTACTAAGTAGGGAGAACTAGGTATATTACTATCCTTTCTACAAATCCTTCTCCTAAAGAATAATCCTACTCTAATTGCCCTTTGTTTTATCTCAACTTCTTTCCTGTTAGAGTCTAAAGGTTTACCCTACTGGTCGCGAATCAACAAGATAGTAAATAAAAAATAAATTAAACAACTCAAATAATAAAAATGCATAATTACCTCAAGTTTATATACAAACAAACGTTCTTAGGACATAACCCGTGAATAAGGGAATTTAGCTACTCAAGTTCAGATTACAAACACGTTTAATCATGTTCAAATCAGTAATAAGAAGAGAAAATGAAGAAGAGTAACCCCTTAGTTGGGAAGCTATACTTTTGTTTTTCTGCCTTCCAAAATATTAATGATGTCTAAAATGACTTAGTGTCCATTTTATACTAAGAAAAAGACTTTAAAAATGTAGAAAAAATGGGTGGGTATTTAGCCAAAATTCTAACTTGCACTCCATTCTTGTGGGGCTAGGTCTATGGCCAAAAGGGACCTTACTCTAGAGTTTGCTCCATGAAGTACCTCTCTTTATTTACTTATTGCTTCTAGCTTCTCATTTCCAATAAATTGTCTTGCGGGGCGAGCCCCACGGTAAGGCGTAAGCTTACTCCAGGCTTCACTCGCGAGGTGTGCCTTGAGTTTTTAGACTTAGCCGAAACCCAATAATCGTCATCTCTAGCTCATGGGGTGAGCTTCAAAGTGAGACAGTAACTCACTCTAAGCTTCTCTCCATGAGAGGTGTTCATAAACACCCACACTTAGCATAATTTAGGCAAGCATTCCCCATTGCATGCGGGGCGGGCTCCAAAGTGAGACAACAGGTCGCTCTGAGCTTCGCTCCACAAGGCATGTTGATGTTGCACACTTGGTTGATTTTTTGGCTATTTTTTTCTTCCTTGCTCACTCACAAGCTCCAATATGAAGTGTGAGCTTCCTTTGAGCTTTGATCCGGGAGATAGATCTACTTTCTTCATACTTAGCCAATTTTTTGGAAATGTTACTTATAAGTTCAAAATAATGCTTTTATTAGTTCAATAATGCAATAACGAGTAATATTTAGGTGTATTTAGTTTCTTTGCTCTCACAACAAGGAATAAACATGGCCAATAAACGTATAAATACACCTATAAGTCACCACCCCATACTTTAAGCTTTGTTCATCCTCGAACAAACTAGTATACACCCAAACAAATTATGCATCATTGTTCTCCAATTCAAACAGGTCTACTTATTCCAACGTCACCAAGACATTTTCAGACATAATTATACATTCAGTCAAACAATGCATTATCAATTATCAACACAATGAACCTTCTAAACAATGTAGCCTCTAAAACCAATTCTCATATAATACAGGGAAAACAAGATCAAATTAATGTGAAGACATCAATTAGTTGACCAATTTATCATCATTCATATGCCCTCACTAGTCACAAGAGATTTCCCTAGTCAATATGATGTAATAACAATGTAGCTAATGGAACATATAGATATAATGAAAATTTCGTTCACTCTCACCATGAATTTCACATACATACAATACATACCATATGCTTTCTCTTAGTGTCATACTTGTTACGCCCCATAACTTTCTATCATTTAACCAATACATTCATACGAATGTCGAGAGTTTTAGAGTACGACGCATACAGAAAAAGGCTCGGGGAATGAATGGACGAGTACGGATTCAAGCGAGCAGGAGGTCGGGGCCTGAGGCCAGGTGCACTGGGCACGGCGCAGTGCCAGCCAGCCTGGTGCTACAGCCGGCACAATGGGCAGCACGTCGCACCCGCTAGGCCACCGACCCTCAACTTATATATATATACAAGATTAAGTGTTAAAGGTCCATTTCAAATATTCCCACAATGGATAAGTGAGAGAAACAAAGGGTTCCTTCTGTTTTCCATCAAATTACGCCGCTAAACTCCGTCCAAAAACAAATTCACCTGGGGTAACAAGTTTTAGGCCTATGAGAAGCATCTCTGTCGAGTTATTTCTTTAAAATTACCTCATTGTATTAGAACCTAGCCGAGTAAAGGTTGTCGAAATTACTCCAAATTGAGTCCTAAGCAGTTACAGGCAATATGTAAGCATTTCTCCCTTCTAAACTCTCGATAAATTCTGAGTTGTCAACCGAATTAAATGAAATTGAATAATTGTTAATAGTATCAAATGATATTGTTGTTGGCCGAATCTTAGTATTGAATATAGCCTTATTCTCTCAGTGTAAGAGCTACAATTGAGTGGAATTACTGGCTTCAGGTGGGAAACTATTTAACAAACAAAAGTCAGCATTTGAGGTATGTTAAGGCTTATCCCTTCGGTAAGTTGTTCTCGTCGTATAATAATAAGACCTATGTTCTTGAACGGAGATAACTATCCTATATGTTGTAACTAACTGCTTCTTGTAAATAAGGATCATGTATATTTTTATTAGCTACTACCAGTAGATTGTGATTACATATATTGTGTTTAGCTATTGTTAGTATATTATGATTATATATGTTGTGGTTAGCTGCTAAAAGATGTTTTGAGAGTATATTATAGTATCTCTCATAAGAGTATGTTAAGTGTGACTCATGTTAGGAGTGTCATAGAAACTCCTCCGTTCTTCTGTTCACTTTATTGGTAAAATTCTAGCATTTTTTTGTCATGCCAAGGCCTTAGAAGTATAGGGTTAGCTATTGGGCCTGAGTTGGTAAGTTGGACAGCATAGGGCGCAGTCGGGCAATGTAACTATTAGCTTGGAGTTTGTATTGTCAGTAAAGCTCGCCCAAAGGTTGTTGGCGTGCCTTGACGCCTCCAGGGCCAGAATTTGCATAGGATGGTTTTACCCTAGCGTTACTGGATCTAGTGTAGCCTAGTGAAATGAGTGACTGCCTGTCATCTAATTAGCCTCTGCCAGTGATTGTTAGTTGCAGTCAACTTAGTGCTTGTCATAAGGTAGCCCAAGAGGTTATCCCAATTATACAAGTCAAACAGACCCGAGGGTACCCTAAGGAGGGGATCCTATTAGTAGTTGTATGCTAGGCTAACACCCTAGTCTGCTCTTATAGATATTCAGGTGTAGGCTGTCACGAGTGACCAAGTCTAGATAAGCTTGCCCACGAGGCTAGGAACCACCCAAAGAATACATATGAAATCTGAGCTTACCATCTTAAGGTCTAAGGGACTAGAACCATAGTAGTGTAGTATTACCTTCAAGCTAAGAATTATAGTAAGCTGCTTGTGGAAGGTTAGGGGCTGACTTCTCAGGAGCATGACTAATTAGTAGCAGCCCTACAATTACTCTGAGAGAAGGAACTAAATAGATGGTCATCCGCAACCTTATGGTTCGCTTATGAGCTATCATTGTCCTAGCATGACATTCAGACTATCATTTAGGCCACTCCACACCTCTCCCTACTCTTTCTAGACCGTTAGAGACTATTATAACTGCCAGGATCCTCTGATCAGATATAGGCACACGGGGCGTGCTTGTTGGCAACTATACAGACTATTCTAGGGGGAGTAGCTGCCGCTTTAGGCTTTAAGATCTAGATAGGCATTTTGAGTGGCTAAGTTGAGACTAAAATATAGTATATTGGTTGGTATTGACCCCACCTAGGAAAGCCTTCTGTTGACCAACTTCAGTGTTTCTAACTATGTCATCACCTACAGGGCTATTGATCGCTCAAAGGAGCTATATGATCTTTCTCAAACAAGCTATGTGATGTCCCAAGGGACTATATTATGGCCCAAGGGCCATATTACAGTCCATCCACGAACGGGCTTCCACCATATCAGCATCACTAACCCTCCGTCGAGCCTTGTGTGCCCAGGGTGAAGTTACAGGAGCCCATCAGGCTCAGACATAGTTACAGGAGTCCAGCGGGCTCATATGCAGACCCATAAGCCAGGTAGGTTGGCTATAGTACCAGGAAAATCATAAAAACCTCAATAGGGGTATATAGATTGGATTGTACTTGTCACGGCTTATGGGGCCTAAACAGGTTGTTTTTGTGTTGCTTGCACCTTCCAGGCTTATTCGGGCTTTGTTAGGTTCTTGTTTGTATACTTTCTTGCTAGCTATATCCTTTGAATGTATAGTCGTACAGCTTCAGCTAAATATACGTGTAGTAATTTACTAGATGAAGGTTATGGATAAGAAATCTTATAGGTTATCTTCTGCCCCTTCTTGCTACTTATTTTTAGTCATTATCAGCTTCTATTTAGCTTTTTATTAGCACCTTATATATTCGGTACATATTGTACTGGCGCCCATGTATGGGGCTCTCCATACTTGCCTGCAGGTCCAGACAGACAGGTCTTGGGATCACCAGTAGTTATTCACAACCAGCAGATTGGCCAGCTTCTTTCATTCATAGTTGCCAGGTTGTAAAGGATGCCTATTATTTATTTGTATAGCATTTGGGTAGGCTGGGCCCCTGTCCCGAACAATATTTTCACTCTTAGTGGCTTGCAGACTACAGTCTTGAGTTAGTTGTCTGTGTTGGCTGCGTGGGGCCTATATATGTTTAGTTCTGTATGTTTGTCGTGTAGGGCCTAGTAAGCTTTCAGTTAGTAGCCTCGTCAGCTGTAGTGTTTATATGATTGTTTGTTTTTCATTCTATTATAACTAGACAACATAGTGGTCTTATCGGCCCGTATAGGATCCCTTTAATTGTTATGTTGGCTAGGTTAGCTATTTTCTTCTACAGGTGTTGCGTGGCCTTATAAGACTGAGGTTGTGTTTACAGCTGAGATATAGTAGTTTGTTTTCTTGATTTTGAGTCGCTGGTAGGCACCAGAGGTGCATATGCTGAGCCAGGTTATCCCAGATCCCCATGTGGCATTAGGTGCCATCATGTCTCCCAAGGTGGGGCATAAAAAACTTTGTATCAGATCAGGTCGTATCCCAGGGAGTTTGCAAGCCGTGTCTAGTAAAGTTTTGCTTGTAAGTATGTTGTGACCAAATTTTATAAGCAGGAGGCTATAAGGCATGATAGTATGGTTACCCCTTCTTCTTTTCAGATCATGCTATAAAGCCCAGTTGTATAGGGTTTAGTCCCTAAGCTTTCATTTTCATTTCTGTCTAGAGTAATGTTTGATATAAGATAGCCTCTAGCCAACCACAAGTTAGCTACAGCAGCAGGAGAGGATGCCGATGAAGTGCCATAGTTGGGGGACAACCAGCCTGAGGGAAAAAGGGGATGTCTTTTAATCACCCTTGTATCCTCTGAGGGCACCAGAAACCTCATAGTAATAGATATGCTAGCACTTTCCCCAGTTCTTTCTACGCCCTCAGAACAGGAGGTCAATAATGTGGTGTATATATATGAGTTGGTTTACGTCGTAGACACTTAGAATTAAACAGGGGCGACAGTTAATGTTGGGTCACCTGAGTTATGCGAAGGATTGTGCGAGGTTTGTACCTCTAACTTTTAGAGTTTGTTGAGTTTCTAACCATAGATTCACTATAGAACGATAGGGTCATTTTCCAACTCCCAGCTTTTTCTTTCAGTACAGAAAAAAGCGTAAGCATCGATACCATGTTGCCCTGAGTAAATAGTAAAGGAGGGCTGGATCCATTGACTCCTGGAAAGCGTTAGGACGTGGTTAAGACCCCTAGTATTTAAATAAGTCACCTAGACCTTCACGGTAGTAAGTTAGGAGGGCGGATAAGATTTCCAGTAGCATCCAAGTACGTGTGAGAGTCCATAACCAATAAACCCCCAGCAATAGTAAAGCTCAGGTCAGAAATAGGCTGATTCCGCCAGAATGTGTTGATGACGGTAGCGGATGCCTTAAGAGTAATGGCTATGGCCCCTAGCTTGTTATACCGAAGGACAGAGATATCATATGAGTGGAAATGGATCGAGTGCGGATTAGGAAAAAATAGGTTGGTAGACTCAATAAGTAGTATCATTTCTAGTACGGGGGCATGGGGCATGAACCTCGGTTTTCAGCCTATAGGAGTAAGGGTAAAACATGACTACCAAGCTCTAGGGGGTAAGCATAACTACCTTTAGGCTATTGCAGGCTGACAGAGCTTGGAATTGCCATTGAATGTCGAAAAATAAGCATCAGGATGACATTTAAAGGGTAGTTAGTTATGACCTAGATTACTGCAATATCACCACCAGTTGTAGAGGCAAAGGAGTGATGGTCTGGAGACCCTAGCCTAGTGCATCCAGATATAAGGCCCAGTAGGAGAAGTCACCAGCCTTCGAGATAGTAGGGGGTGGAGTCTTGAGACTCAGAGCTCAACTTTGCGTTCCAAATGTGGCAAGGCTTCGTTAGTATATTGTAGCAAAGGTACACCATGTCTGTTATTCCCTCTACCCAGAGTTTGATGAAAATGCATTAGGTTATAAAAGAGACCTACTGATGGCATGGGAAGAATAAAGATATTGTCGAATTGTGGCACAGAGCTCCAATGACCAACAAGGGAAGGATGGACAACAGAAATCGAGCAAGCTAATTTAGGAGATAGCCACGCCTGGGCAGAAGCGAGAAGTAGTCAATCCGAATATAGTGAACAGGGCTGCAATGGATGAAAACCCCTCAACAAATCTCCAATAATAACCAGCTAAACCCAACAAACTCCTGAGATGCAAATGACTAACCAGTCTAGGCAAACTCTTCACCGCTTCTATCTTTCGAGATTCTACCTGTACACCCTCATTTGACACCACATGACCCAAAAATGCAACTGAGCTCAACCAAAACTCGTATTTAGTGAATTTAGCATATAACTGACTATCCTTCAAGTTGGTAGCACCACCCTCAAATGAGCAGCAAGCTCCTCCTCACTCCGAGAGTATATGAGAATATCATCGATGAACACAATCACGAAAATATCCAAATATGACTTGAATACCTTGTTCATCAAATCCATAAAAGCTGTAGGAGCATTCGTAAGTCCAAAAGACATAACTACAAACTCATAGTGATCATACCGAGTCCTGAAGGTTGTCTTCGGTATGTCACTCTCTCGAACCCTGAGCTGATGGTATCCGGATATGAGGTCTATCTTTGAAAAGAATTTGGAACCCTAAATCTAGTCAAACAAATCATCAATCCTGGAAAGAGGATACCTGATTTTGATGGTAACTTTGTTTAATTGCTTATAATCAATGCCCATACGAAGGGAACCATCCATACTGTGGACAAAGATAACTGGCGCACCCTATGGGGATTTTCTAGGTCTGATGAAACTCTTGTCTAAGAGGTCTTTCAACTACTCCTTCAACTCCATTAGCTCCGCTGGAGCCATTCTGTAAGGAATAGATATAGGCTGCATATTGGGAAGAAGGTCAATACAAAAATTGATTTCCCGCTCGGGAGGGATTCCCGGTAGATCATTTGTAAACACTTTTTGATACTCACACACTATGGGAACTGACTGGATAGTCAAGGTTTCGGACGTCTATCTAGATAGTATACACAACCCTTAGAAATCATCTTTCTATCCCTAAGGTAGGAAATGAAGCAACCTACAGGCATAGCTGAACTACCCTTTCACTCTAAGACTGGTTCACCTGGAAATCTGAACTTTATTGCACGGGGACTACAATTGACTAAGGCATAACATGCATATAACCAATCCATGCTGAGGATAACATCAAAATCAGTCATGGCTAACTCTACTAAATCTGCTGAGATGACTTTTTGAAGTACTATGACAGGGAAATTTTTATAAACTCGTCTAGCTATAACTAAATCATCGATTAGAGAAGAGACAAAAAAGGATTTTGATAAGATTTCAGGACTAACTCCTAACTACTAGCAACATAGGGCATCATAAAAGACAAATTATCCCTTGGATATAACAATGCATATACATCAAGGTGGAATACTCGTAACATACCAATGACTACATCTGGAAAGACCTCCTACTCTTGACGGGATGCTAGGGCATAGAATATGTTTTGACGCTGTTGTTACACCCCGTAAATTCTTGACATTTAGATGGTCTATTTGCATGTTTGTTAAGAGTTTTAGAATGTCATACGTGCTAGAAAAAGGACCCGGGGAGAGACCGGACAAGCGCCAAGTCGGAGTGTCGCAAGGTAAATGCGACTTATAAATCGCATTCGACAAATGCAACTTATAAATCACATTCGAAAAATGCGACTTAAAGGCCCCAAGTATATAAATCCTTCCCACTTTGTTTTAAATCATTTCCCATCTTTTAATTTCCAGTAAACGACCAAACACAGAGGAAGACGAGGATTCCATACAAATATTCATCCGATTACACCGTCAAACACAGTCCAAACTCAAATTAACTACGGGTAGCGAAGTATAAAGCTGTAGGGAGCATTCCTACGGAGTTAGTTTCGTGAAATTCGGCCGGCGAATCGCCGTCTCACCGATCTAAGGTAAGTGGAATTGCTCAAAATTAGTGTCAATATACTCCTAGCCCTAAAGTGAGTATTTCTCCCTTCTGGACTTCCGAGAAATAGCGAGTTTTCGACTGTTTTTTGATAAGTCAAAGTTTGGGTTATATATGTATTCAAAGTAGTCTTTTCTTCCATAATATTGATGAATTTAGTTCTAATTGCTATAAATATGAACGTAGTTGGAAGAAATAGCTTGATATTGGCCGAGCTACACCAGTTAGCCAAGAAGTCAGTAACTGATGTATGTAAAGCTAGTTTCTTCAGCAAGTTAGTAATTCTAACATAGTAAAATAGAGTAAATTCCAGAAGAAAGTTTCAGAAGCCGAGTATTATGCCCAGCGTGAATTAAGTAAGCATGTCTAAGTTATTATTACCATATGTATAATAAAAGTCAGTAAATTAGTATCAGACAACGAGATATTATTCCAGACTCAGTATAACTCAGTATCAGATTTAGTTTAATTCAGCAAGAGATTCAGAATAGAATATAAGATTATGGACAGTATTATTATATTTATTATACATGTTATATGTGATTATTGTTGCTTGTACAAACCTGATTGTTTTATGTGGGCACCCTTAGAGCTTCCTTGCCACCCCAGGGTTAGTAGCTGTGTCGACTCGCCCGCCAGAGGGTGAGGATACATCACTCCAAGGAGTGTCATGCCGTCCGCCAGAGGATGAAGATGGGATGAAGCATTCCCCATAGAAGGGTTATCAGCATTATAGCATACCTCTGTCGAGTGCTTGCGCTCAGGGCACAAAATACAGATTACAGATCACAGATTTCAGATTACAGTTTACAGGAGTCCTCCGGACTCATATACAAATATAGTCAGGGGCCCAGAGAGCCCAAGTTGCATACCCAGGGGGCCGGCGGGATGCTAATAGTTACTAGATGAGTGGAGTGAATTGTTATATTTGGATGGCGGCCCGGGTAGGGGTATATAGATTGCATGTTGATTGGTACCTTCCGGTTTATGGGGGCTGGTATAGGTTCTTGTATGCTATATGTGTTTATTTATTAAATTGATAGATAGCAGGATGCCGCATTGACATGTATGATTCCCACCTTCTCTCCAGTATAGTTAAGCTTAGTTTAAATTCTGCCATCCCAGACAGTCTTAGCCATCTTCTATTATTCAGTAATTATTAGTATTACTGTCTATTTTCAGTTATGTTTAGTTATTACTTTGCATATTCAGTACCAGTGGTACTGACGCCCGTTTGGGGACTCTTCTACTTGCCTACAAGTATTCATAGACGAGGAGCCAATCCCTCATAACTCCTGATAGCACACAGAGTCATCAGCTTCTGTCATTCGGAGCTTGACAGCTAGAGGTTTATTTCTCTTTTTGTTGTACAGTACGGGTAGGCCGGGGCCCTGTCCCGACCATCTTATTATCATTCTTAGAGGCTTGGAGATTGTATATTCCCTGTGGTTAGTCGTACCGATACTGTGAGGTCGTGTGTATGTTTTAGTTTGTTTATGATAGTCGTGTGGGGTCTTGTATAGTTTATAGTTGGCGACCTTGTCGGTCACAGAGAAGTTTAGCATCTAGTTCAGTTTTTCAGTGAAACTAGTCAGCATGGTGGCCTTGTCGGCCCGCATAGGTTCCTTTATACTCCTTTGGTTCTGGTCACCTGTTGTTTTCTTACAGAAGGCTATAGGTCTAGTCGGTCGGAGGCTGTATTTACAGCCGTTACATAGCTCATTTGTTCCATGAATCCAGGGTTAGAGCCAGCCTGGCACAAGAAGTGCTTGGCTCAATAGTCCAGCAGTCCAGGTCTTAGTATGGCACCAGGTGCCAGTCATGCCTCCCAAGGCGTGGCGTGACAAACTTGGTATCAGAGCAGGTCGTATCCCAGGGAGTCTGCAAGCCGTGCTAAGTAGAGTCTTGTCTATGGATGTGTTGTGCACCACATACCATAGGCAGGAGGCTGCAAGGCATGATAGGATGGTTACTTTTTATTCATATTCAGTCGTGGTATAGAGCAACACAATATAGGGTTTAGTCCCTAAAGCTTATCATACTCTTTGTTAACAGATAACATGGCAGACCAGGGACATCTTGTCAAAGGTAGAAGATTGGAAACCGCAGCAGGAGAAGGCACCAACAGGATGCCTCAACCTCATTTAGAATCAACCCGATCTGAGGGCGATACAGAGGAATCATCTTGACCTTCACAGCGGTCCCCACCCAACCAAGAGCCACTTGGGACGACATTACCTCCGACAGTTCCTGTACCTATACCATCCGACCAGGAAATTAGAAGTGCAGTAGTTATGTTGGCACAAATTATGGCTACCCAGCGCCAGTAAGTGATACCCGTAACAGCAGAATCATCAGGTGGGCCTGGCAGTTCGAGGGTCTGAGAATTTTTGGCTCTAGGTCCCCCGCACAGGGTCGGATCAGGCAGAGGACCCCTAGGACTTCCTGGATCAGATGCAGAGAATCTTCCGAGTCATGCATGTGACATCTACAAAGTCGGTTGAGTTAGCGGTATTCCAGCTGCGGGATATTGCTGTGTTGTGGTATGAGAGTTAGGAAATGTCTCGAGGGAGAGATGTTTCCCCTTCGACCTGGTCCATCTTCTCAGAGGCTTTCCTGGACCGTTATCTACCACGAGAAATCCGACAGGCCCGGATGGACCAGGTTTTGCACTTTGAGCAGGGGGCGAGAAGTGTACGGGAGTACGCCCTGCAGTTTGATTCCTTGGCCCAGTATGCTCTAGCCTTTGTGGACACCATGCCATCTAGAGTCCACCGGTTTATTATGGGTCTGAACCCAGAATATATTGAGGCATGCATGACAGCTACGCTGCNTCCACCGGTTTATTATGGGTCTGAACCCAGAATATATTGAGGCATGCATGACAGCTACGCTGCGGGAAGATATGGATATTGCTCGGGTGCAGGCCTTTGCATAGACTATTGAGGGCCTTAGATAGCGGCAAAAAGATAGCAGACGAATAAATCAGGAACAATGCCGCAGGGATAGATCAGATGAGATACAGGATGAGATTTGGAGAGGGCCTTGGCCATGGTGGTTAGATAGGCCACCTAGACCCCCACCTCCATCACAGCAGCAGAGGGGTAGATTTAGTGGCCGAGGGCAGTCAGAGTCCGGCGGCAGCTCACAAACAATAGATTCACCTCCATTAGAGGAGGGAAGAGCAAAGCAGGTATACACCCCACCTTCCCCTATCTGTAGCCGACCCCACACCAGAGCTTGCAGATATGGCTCCACAGGGTGTTATATATGCCGGCAGGAGGGTCATGTGATGAGAGACTGTCCAGCCACGGGTCAAGGTAACCGAGACAGAAAGGATAGGGCATTAGCAGGGCCACGAGCTCTAGTAGCCTCGGCAGGGCGTAGGACCTCAATCCCAGTAGGCGGAGGCCGAGGCAGATCAGGGGCCTCTAGTTCAGGTACGGGCCCAAGCCGTACCTATGCATTATTTAGGAGGAAGGACTCAGAGGCGTCTCCAGATGTGGTAACAGGTATGATGAATATTTTCTCTCACCCTGCTTATGTATTGATTGATCCAGGATCTACCTTGTCCTACGTTACCCCATTTGTGGCTCGAAAGTTCAGTGTTGTACCAGAGTTG
>JACEIK010000427.1:374139-385401 GCA_018107945.1 Datura stramonium | reverse complement strand
ATATATGCTTTCATGGTGATCAATCATAAAAACAACCAACAATCCAGAATGCAAGACGAAAACAACAATCAATAACTTAATTCCAAAACAATATCATAGAGTCACAATCATAATTCATGGCTTCAACCCTAGAGGAAGGGTTCTAACCATTCATGTTAGCAAAACTACAACTAATCTACTACTACACTACTATTAAACTACATACTTACAAGAATTTGGTAGATAAGAAGGGAATTTTCCAAACCCAAGATGAGTTCTCCCACTTCTCCCTTCACTCCAAGGTAGTTTTCCAGAATAAAATCGTGACCAAATGGAATTAGGAGCTGAGGGTCCTATTTATAGTAAATGGAAAACGTGCGTAGTTTAGCCTGTCGTGGAACGACTCCGTGTCATGGAGTGTATCACGGAGCATTGCCTCCGTGACACGGAGGTAACGCGAAAGCTCTCTGGAAATCACCCGAAAATAGACCCTCGGCAGCACCTTGCAGCGTTGGCAGCGTGTCACGCTGCTTGGGCAGCACGTTGGCACCTCTATGTCATGCAGCCTGCCTGCCGTGGCACGTTGCCAACGTGCAGGTGGGCTGTTGTGTGCAGCCTGCCTGCCGTGGCACGTTGCTGATGCGCAGGTGGGCTATTTTGCGCCTCCTCTGTGCCGACGTTCGCGTTTTAATTCCGATTCCAAGCCTCTACTTCACCAACTCATGGATTAGTTCCTCAAAGTCATCGAAACCTAAAAAAAAAGACTAATCATGTTGGTTAGAACATATCTTCACATTCATATAAAATTACATGAAAATGTATAAAATAACTTACATAAACAAAACTAATTTAAGTTATTAAGCGTCACTCGGGCATTCTATTTTTCCCGAGATCAGCCACGGCTCTAAAAACGGTAACCACCCAAACCCCTTTATGATTGGAGCTTTGTATTATGACATCGCTTTCAATTCTTCTAGATTTGAGGTGCTTGCTTAACCTCTACAAATATCTAAAATTCCATAAAACAACTAAAGGAAAACAAGGAGAAACCTCAAGCACAACTCAACCAAATACAAGACAAGTTAAGAAGTTGGTTTCCAAGTGTGCTAGGTGTTGTGGAGTTAATTTTGGAAGTTGTTTTGGGAAAAGTTGCTGCATTTTAATAGCTGATTATACTGATCATATGTCCACCTGGAAGTAGGTATTAAATACAAGAGTAAAGGTAAGGTTTTCACCCTCTTTAAACCCCTCAAATAGAAAGCAAAAGGGCCGGAATTTGGCAGCTAAGTGAGCTGCCGATTGGACAGTTTTGAGCTTAGATTTTGATCCTTTTTTATAGAATTTTTTGCAGTTTATTTGTATGGAAATATACCTCATATTGAGGGGAAGCACTAAATAAGAATTTAGGTAATTATTTCTCTTATTTTCCCCCTCAAAAGCTAATGGAAACAAGTGGAGAAAATGGCTAAATGTTTTTAATGTTGCCTTGTGTGTTGTTGTTGTGGGTGTTGTTGGTGTGCCATTTTGGCTGTTTATATTGGATTGCAACAGCCTTGTAATTTGGTTATAAACTCATGTAATTGAAGGGTATAAGTGTTGGTTGTTGAAGGAAAGAATCGACTAAAGAAGGCTCGTTGAAACGAGGTATATTAAGGCGTCCTATCCTCGTTGTTCAAGCATGATTATATACTGCCAAAACGGCCAATATTCTTGTGTCTTCACACTAATATTAAAGGATGTATAATTATACCCAATGGGCCAAAAGTTAATGATATTGTGTTTGAATCATTTAACATGTTTGGAACAAGTAAATGTGAGACGGAATACGTATTACTTCCAATTGTGTTGAACTTATAAATCAAGTCTAAAGTCCCCTTATCATAGGCATTGTGAGCTTTTACTTTACGTTATGTTATATATATGTTATGTTAAATGTGTTTATAGGTCTGGTTTCTATGTGAAATTGGTGAAAGAGCCAAGATGACGACGTGTAATTGATTTTGAGCTAAGTAAAGATGTCGAAAGCTATTAAGGGTAAATAAGCTTATTGAACTGGAATTGCCTTGTTATGGTTGTACATTTTCTTATGTGTATGTTATGCAATATTCTAGGACAAGGGGATATTTAAGAATTCCTTTCCCTTAAGCCAAATGAAAAGCTAGCGAGTCTCCGAGCTCTAACGTCCCTTTGATCACGATCTATAAATCTTGTTGAAACTCTTAGGTCATCCACAGTTTTTTATGATTTATACGAGTCTTGAATACATTCATTTAAGTGCTACTTTCTATCTTTACATGTTATATGTGCTCACTTGCAGTTATGCATTATGAAGGAGGCCTATGCATGAGGCAAAATTAGTATTCATCATTTCTATGCTATACGTGTTAAGTCGACCCAGTATAAGAAATATCGGCTCCGTTTATAATTATGATTAAGATTTATTGATTTTACCCCAGCGTGGTACACCGGCTGGAGGTATTTTTATTTTACTCTAGTGTGCTACACCGGCTGGACGAATTTTACCCTGGTGTGGTACACTGACTGGAGGCATTTTTATTTTTACCCCGGTGTGGTGCATCGACTGGAAAAATTTTATATGGATTTTATGGATAGCTGGCCACTGATATTTCAGTTGTAGTTTTTATTGTGCATTACTTGTTCACATTTACACTTCAATATTAGTTATTTTTAGGTTTTAACTTTCAGGATTATGGGTTGTTACTATTCCTTATTTTTGGCTCAACTATCATTGTTATCTTATATGTTTACAGTTTTTAGCCTTACATACTAGTATATTTTATTTTTACTGACGTCCCTTCATCTCGGGATTCCTCCTGCAATCATGCTACAGGTATAGGTCGAGGCTCAGATTGTCACACGCAGTAAGAGCCTAATTTCAGCAGAATAGTGGTATGCTCCTCTCTTCTATTTGAGTTTTGTGTAAAGAATGAGTAGACCAGAGCCCTGTCTCGTGTATTTTACTTTTTTTACACTGTAGAGGATGATGTGGACTAGTTTGTATACTTGTTTTGAGGCGTGACACACAAAACCTATCTGGCAGTTGAATATCAACCACTAAAGACATGCTGAATTGCTCTATTGGGAGGGTCAGACCCTATCTCACGGAGAGGCTCATTTGGGAAAACTAAAGTCCCATAAAATCTACATAAATCATCTGCCTCAAAAGGCACAAAGTACCCCTACTTTCACCATACTAGTATCTCTAGTAGTATCTCAATTTGCGTAGAACTCCTGGATGAGATTTAAATTACACTTGTTGGGGTTTGCAAAAATAAATTGAACTCCCTTATGGTGAATTTGCATCCAGATGGACGGGTACTCTCCTTGAGCTTCTCCTCATCAATCTAAACCTCGATCATGTAATGGATAGGTTTGAATTTCTTGAATTAAGTCTTACCATAACATTCCACACATTTCAGTTTGTATCTTCAGACTGGAGGGTCAATTTGAGGATCTAGTTCTGGTTGAGGGGCTATTAGAGGAAGGACTCTGCTGCCCTATCCTTGCTTAATTATGGTTCTCCATTTTTGCTTGGCCACTAGTGTTTGTCCTTTCCCTATCATTTTCGCAGCAATACCACCTTGAATTGGGTTCACCATTATACCTACAAAACATGACTATGTTATTTCCCCCAATAATATGGCAGGAAAACCAAGCTACAAGAGTATTAAATTGACCCCAAACTTAGTTTGCTAGTGTGGTGCTACTAATCGTGCCAATGGTTACTTAGACTTCCCCCCTTCATTAATATGCTATTCACTAGAGAACCTTCATATTTTTACAACTCATCAAACCCATAATTGGGTTATACCCCAGACTTACACATTTCTACACTCATTATGCTCATCCAATGACTAATATTTCCTTAAGATGATCATCATTCACCTGTCATTGGAAACATACCATTCATGACTATTTCTTGGGGAGTTTTACCAAACATGTGGTAGGCACAATAGTGCCAAGCAAGTGTTTATTGTCAATGGAGTCTACATGACCTCCCTCAAACATATTTATTCAACTATTAGATAATTTCAACAAGATTATGCCAGTGCAACATATATTCACTACAATTCAACCATAACTTCAACTAATAGAGAATTACAACTTTGTGTAGATTAAAGTTTATAATTGAAACTTCTTTTACATATCAAAATTATCAAGAATAATTAGGGAATGGGTAGGGGGAGTGGACATGTATTGCAGGAAAGCTATCGAGAAGAACTTACCGGGATTCTTTAGTCAGATTGCGAGAGAACTTCTTGTGAGACTTGAGGAGGAGAGGGGACTATATTTTGTGCTTATGAGTTCAAGTGAGGGGATAAGAGAGGGTTAAAAGGGGGGTTTAAATGGTTGGAGGTACAACTAGAATTTAAAATTTCCCATCCACTTACCTACCTCGTGGCATGAGACCTAAAGTGAGGTCGGGTGTCTCGCTCTTGACTTTGCGACACAAGGCTAAGGCATTTTAATTCCATAGCCAATTTTTTCATTATTTTTGTTCCCTCAATCCACTTGGCCTGTTTTTGTACTTGTACCTAAAAAAATTCAAAGAAACAATTGTGAAAACGTTTGGTGGCCTCCCAACCAACATCTTAGCTAAAGTTGTGACACGACAATTTTAAAACAAACTACTATACTTCGAGATGCCTCTCAAGTAGTGTCTGATTTAATGCAACAACATGATGATCTATCATACCATATCAGTCATCATTTAAATTAATGGCAGCATTCTCTTGGTCAATATCACCGACCCAATAATGCATCAAGTGCTAGCCATTGACCAAGAAAGTTGTCACCCCAAAAGTTCCTGAGATCAAATCTAAGACTTCGAACGGAGAAACCAGCGTAAAATGGAACCAGGACATTGTACAACTCTCAGGATGGGTCATTGCAAAGACATACAGGTCATTGGTTGACCCGTTCGACAGAGGTTAAGAAAATAGTCAAAATATACCCAGAACCAATAAGTGGATTTGACGACCTATTGTTAGATTGTACTGGTCAATGGAGCAGGTTCAGAGGATGATTCAGAGCTGAAATATGAAAACATGAGTGGACCAATGAACCATTGGAAGAACCAACAGTCCATTGGAAGGGTCATTGGTTTTGCCAGTGGAAATTTAATGCGGCAGTTTAGGGGTATTTTAGTAAAACCCTGTGCTTTTAACTCCTACGTGATGTCATTTTAGGACTTCAAAAAGACAAATTAAAGAGATTTTCCTAGCCTAATACCTCATTCTACTCTAAAACATCCATAAGTCATCTTCTCCCTTCTCCTCACAAGGCTCAAAAACTAGGGTTCCTCTCCAAGGTGCAACAAGCATCAAGTTCTTTGATTATTCAACTAGGTAGGTTGGTGATGCCGCACAAATTACACCTCATGAATGATATGTAACACAGCCGATGTCAAATATAGAACCCAACCAGGGTTGGGGTCGAATCCCACGAGGAATATGACGAGAAATTTAGTTAATGTGTGTAGATAATACTATCGGCTTGCTTNGGGGGGGGTTTGGAACAAAAAATAATGAAAAGTAGTAAAACTAATGAGTAGACTCTTGATTTAATTTCGATTGTATTCAATAAGTGAGTTGGATAGGATTGTGTTTCCCATGACTTCATAACCACAAGGCTTTTTATACTAGTGACCTATTCCGGCTTTTAGCATGCAATATTGGTAAGTTAAATTCACCTAAATAGTTGGTACCCTATCTAAATGATTATCACCATGAAACTTGATGCATATACGGGTGTCTGCTTAATTAACCCTTACCATTAATATCGGATTAGCTATTCCCCGATAATGGTCAAGCTATTAGATGAGGGTTGATAGCCTCAAATATCCGTTGTTAATCCCTTTTTTTAATCAGTACTCCCTTGATCCTATGAGTAAGAATAAGGCAATTTCCAACGTTTGCAACCATTACAAAGCATTTAAAATGAAGGGAAAAACAATACATGTATACACCCCGTTCAAGATTCACTAAGTATTTTTACATATGTGTTAATTTATCATGGTTCCCACAATCCTAGTTATGGATTTAGCTACTCATTCTTGAATAATCACAATTATAACTTGGAGAAGAATTCATAATACATACAATGATTCGTAGGAGAAACCACTCGTATTGAATAAATCAGCAAAATCAAAGAACAAAAATCCAAGGTTGTTTTAATCCTCCAAATTCAAGAACAAAATTATAAACATTGTTTCTTTAACCTTGATGGCAGTTAATATCACCAAAAAATACTGTTCAAAGTCGTAGAATTACGTATCTTGTAAACTAAACCTAAACAAATTATTTATAGACATGAAACAAATCCTTTCCTAAATCAGCTAGGATTCTAGTGTTGGCTGATACCACGGTCCGTTGGTAGCTTCAATGGACAGTTAGAGTTTCTGTTGTTCCAGTCGTTGCTTCCTTCACACTAGTCTTCTTTCATCATCTGACCATAAACAACGGCTCATTGTGAGATCCTACGAGCCATTGGTCAGGTTCGTTATTTCCTAGCCTCCTGAGCATGGTTTCTAATCCTAGAGGTACGGGTGCTTAGAACGACCCGTCCTTAGAAGGTATGACACATCCTGTCCGTCCGTTGGATGCATCCTGCTCATGATCATTCTTCTCTGATTCTTTCCACGACTGGACAGGACGGTCCATTGTAAATTCACACGACCTGTAGGAACCATCCGTCGTATGATACTTCATTTTAACATTCTCTTTGTTTTAGCCCACGACCGATCAGAACGGTCCATCTTAAGCTCATACAATCTGTGGGTTCAAACCATTGCTTGGCACTCTACTTAACAACTTCACTAGATTGGCTGCAACGGCTGACCAGGACGGCCCATGGTAAGGACCAACAATCCGTAGCACAGCTTGTCTGAGGCATTTTTGCTTTCTTCTATCCCTTTTCTCAGTTTTTATTCCCACGGCTTGTTTTACCTACAAAACTACCAAAATGCGTCATATCCACATAAATGTACCTAAAGTCATACACATTCACAGAGTTTTAAGCGTCGCTAGTACCATAAATTCACGGCACATCAGCACCCTCAACTTAGCATGCTTGCATGTCCTCAAGTAAACAAAATAAAATCAACCCATGGCGACGCTTAACTAGAGGAAACCTAGGAGATGCATATCAGGCCAAACTCACAAAACATACAAAATGTTAACTCAATCAACCTCCTTACTACCGGGTTAAAATATAAATCAGTGTGACAACTCAACACTTCTCAACATGACACAATAGGATAAAAGAATGGCACCATATTATCACTACACAACCAAGTACACACAATTGACATTCCCTTAGGTAGCTAGAAATCAACCCATGCAATCATGCACTCTCACCACAAAGAGCACATGCACATATATATACATGATCATACCAATGCTTATCTTGGGACAGGGAAATAACTCACTCATGCTCACAAATAAATTCTAACTATGCGTATACAATACTATATGCTTGCCTTTACTGTCAATATCTCGGTTTTCAGACAGTTTAACTAGGATCACTATAGGACTTTTTCAGCTTCTAATGTAGACTCGGGGTTGGGTATGGTAAATATGGGAATAGTAACTTAACCCTCCTTGGAACTACACTAGCTCCACTTAACCTCTTTTTCACTTCTCTCCCTTTTTCCTTTGCTTTCTTCTTCTTTTACTTTCTTTTGCAACTACAAGTGCAGTGTTCCTTCGTTCAAGTATTCATTACTTTCATTTTTATTTTTGCTCTTTTTTCTCTTTAACATTTTTTTTATCCTTTTCATTATGCACACCACTCCTGCCCTTTCATTTTCATTATTCAGTTTATTCCACCCTACTCTTCTTATTTAGCCCTATGATAGCTACCCTCAACTTAGGCAATTTGCCTGAGTTGAGGTTCACAGTGTCCAAGGAGAGACCAGGGCCAATACAGGTTCATTATAATCAAAGCAGGAAGGTGACTTGGTTTTAACAAAAAGAAGGGTAAATTTAGGCTCAAAATTGGGATCAAGGGATATTTATTTCCATTTGGTAGGTCTTTTAAGGATAAAGTGGACTATTCATCAAAAAATGGCCTATGATCCTTTTCTAATTTCCCCTTCTATACCTCTGTATGACTGACAAGAAAAATTCTAGATTGACACACACAACATAACTAGCTCTTACACCTTACTCTCACAAGCACTTGATTACACAACTAAGTTCCAACCAACAGGTTCATGCACAGTGTTGACATTAATTATCCTAGCGATACCTATGATGCCATACAAAGATCAAAACTAGTCACGCCTCACAGCACAAGTATATTCACAAAAAAGCATTTAAGAGGGGTGTCATTTTCACATACATCACAAAATCAGTTCATCTCATGCTTTGTTTGACTGCTCTTACGCCTCCGATTTTGTTCAAGTTAACCATCAAAAAAAAAAACAACGACCCTAAACTTTCCGGTTCTACTAGATAAAGAACACCCGAGGGAAAAGATATTCGGTAAGAAAATCCCTCGAGTTATGTTCAACAAAAATCAAAATCAAGTACTACCCTACCCCCATCAAAAAAATCATGCGGAATCCTCAACACATTCAAAAAGTAAAACATGATAATAGGGATGTACCTGGGAATCTTAGACGCAGTAGTCTGGTCACCGAGGGCAGCAGATGCAGCACCAGATTCCTCAGCAGTTGGAGTTTCAGTCACGACTCCAGCCTTTGTAGCGTAGCATCAACTGTGGCCTGTGCGTTCTATGAAGCTGTCCACACAGGAGAATTAACTGTGTGCCCACTCTCCTCAAGCACATCCTGCACACTAGAGCTGTCGGCACCTTTAACCCATTCCATTATCTCTCTCTCATGCGCATCGACGGTGTTTCGGCTTTCTTTGAGGGCAGCTTTCAATGCCTGCTTCTCCTTCTTTCGCTTTCTTCTTTCCTCATCCTCTACTCCCTTAGCAGCCCGCTTCTTTTTGTCTTTTCCACGCTGGGCTGACTTAAGGTCAAAGAACTGAGGAATCTCTACATCTAGGTCCTCATCTATCACTAACAAAGCCTATAGTGGTAAACGTAGAGTAGGTCTGGATGACAACTCTAGCACTGAGGCTCTAAACGCTGCTGCTAGCTCTCTCTCTATTGTGTCCCGATCCCAAGTCTGAGCATCAGAACGGAACTGGTTGAGGCATACCTCAAAACCATCCAACCTCATATGTAACCTCCGTACTGCATCTTCTATTTCTTTTTCAACCCACGGCTTAACTTGCTCGAGTAACATATCAATCTACACTCTCCAATTTTCAGTCTCTTGGACATTTTTCTCATGTCACTCTCTAGGACAACCAAGTATCCAGTTGGAATGTACTAGGCTCTGCTTCCTGATGGAATAGGAGTGGTTGTTGCGGCATCATCGGCTCGAGTGGAAGGAAATTCCATGGTTTGCTCAACCTGGCTGGATGTGTCACCCTGCTCACCTCCTCTCAATGTACTCTCAATCAATATGGGTCCACCAAATGGAACTCAGACCTTTGCCACCAGATTCAGATCATATTTAATCAATGCTATGTTTGTCATCCTAATGTTTGTAATCATATGATCAATATCTGGGAAGACAGGCACTCCATAATCCATGCATAGCTGATAGATCAGGCTCGGGAATAGAAGTGTAGTGTGTTCTTTGACCGCCCACTGCCGAATCTCTGTGGTAATAATCGGGGGAATGTTAAGTAGGTACTCAAACATAACGCATTCCACGAAAGCTTCCCTATCTGCGCTCAAAACATTATAATTCACTATAGAGTGAGCCAATGTCGAATGATGGACCACCATGACTTGGCCAACAAAATTTAGGGAATCTTTGTAGATTAGTTTCCTGCTTGTGACCCATTCTACGCCCTCCTTATCTTCAACAATAACATTTTCCATTCACTAAAAGTGAATCACTTTGTTATTAGTACTCAATTTTGTGATTCCCTTCATTGCCTCCATTCAGTAATCATATTCAGTTGTTCTGGTCAAAACTGTATAGTCACCACCTATCAAGACCCTGGTGATGGTCCTCTCTGATATGTTAACTAGGATAGCTCTTACCCTGACAGAGTCTAGCACGGGCTTCTTCTTAATGGCACTCTTTGAGGGAGCCTTTTTCTGTAGGGTGCAATAATAATTTGCATAGAACTCATGTACCATCTCCATACTATATTTTCTCTAAGTCTGGCCATCCAATACATGTTGTATCCCTCGAAGAGCGTTTTGAGCTATGGAACTTGATTTAGGGCATTGATCTGAGTCTTTGGCTCCTCCTGAATACTACGGCTGGGATTCCCTTTTTCATTGAGATTGAGCTCTGCATAATACACATCTCTGGAGCCCTGTAAAAACTGTCTCTTGGATCTTACTTCTTTTGTGGTGGCAGGGTTAGAGTCCCCCACCTGCTTGCTAGACTTTTTAGCAACACTCTCTTTATCATCAGACTCCTCTTCCTTAGTATCATCATCCCCTGACTCCTTAGCATCATCATTGCCTTTCTCTGCATTACCATTTCCCTCCTCTGCATTATCTGCAGGAAGGTTGTCACCATAAAACTCAGCCTCGTCACTTTCCTCATCAGACTGGGGAGGTGAGGCAGTAGCTGCTGCAGCTTCCTGGGATTTGGACTTTGCCTTAGTGGTCACCACTGGAGATTCGTCGGAGGTTTCAATGTTGTAGTGCGCCTCCAAACCACTAGAACTGTCTGGTTCTGACTCATTATGGAGCTGGCACCTTTTAGCAATCTCCTTCGATGCGGCATATTCCTGTTGTTTCTTGTTTCCTGTTGAAGTCATTTTACGTGGAAGAAACATTGTTAGATCCAAAAAAACAAGACAAATTATAATAGTGTTCTGGCACAACAGATGACCATCAGTATGGGTCATTGTAGGAAACAACTGCCTGTTGTTGTGGTCGTTGAATCATTCTCTGAAAGTGGTGGCTTCTATAACTACCCACGAGCCAATACAAAGGTCCGTTGTAAGATATAACTATCCATATGATTGGTCCGTGGGAGGGGGTACAGGGCTTAGGTACGGGACTTTATACAAAGATTAATTTTAAAGATTTGTTAGGTGAACCAATGGTCCGTTGAATTAATCATTGTGAGAGTCTAATCAATGGGATCCTGGAGCAGTCCTAACGACTTGATAAACGAGCCGCTGTGGGGTACAACGGGTCGTTGATTGGGTTGTGCAGTCTTCCCTCACCCTTTCCCATTCCCTTCAAGCTTTAGTAAACCCCAGGTATTAG
>JACEIK010000427.1:339561-373816 GCA_018107945.1 Datura stramonium | reverse complement strand
ATGTGAAGCAATATCACTCTTGTAGGGGCAAAGGTGTTGGTCGAGTTGTTCAAACTGGAGGAAGTTAAGGTTGATGCTTGATTACTTGATTTTTTTAATGTTAAGTGTGCATATTCTGGGTGTGTGGGGTTTTAAATAAGCTGGGTTTGCGCGAGTCAGGTCGGACATGAAAATTTTAACTTTTTCCACGAATTTTCCAATGAGTCATTTGATGTATCAATGACCTGTATCTTCTTTCCGTTATTTAGAATTTTAGAAACATACCTGTGGAACCTACGGGCACATAGGACGGGCTGTTTGTGTTCATAACGACCCGTACTATGTGTCCGTAGGTTCTTTCCTTGGATTTCAGGCCTGCAGGAATTAGTTAGAATGGGAGATACCATGACCCGTTTGAGATTAGAATGGCTTATTCTGAGTGCCTATTGGTTCGACTCTGAGATAGGGCACTCCAGATAGTAACAACAGTTGGAAACCATGAGTTGTGTCATCATACAACCACCCGTTATGGGACTCGTGTTTCATACGTGAGCTGAATCATCTAGGTTTTCTTTTGCCTTAAACCTGCACACATTAAAATCTATGAACACTATATTTACATTAAAATTACAACTTGGGTTGCCTCCCAAGAAGCGCCTGATTTAACATCGCGGCACGACAGGGGTATCTCGATTACTCAGACATCACCAAGATACCTCAATGGGTTGCCTCCGATGCAGCGCCTGATTTAACGTCGCTGCGCCAAGCAATTCCCTGGGTTACTCAGACTTCACCCAGAGCCCAAAGATCCACCAGCTTAATTTCTTCGCTCTTCTCCAAATACTCTTTCACCCGTTGACCATTCACTTTGAATTGCTTGCCTTCATGGTTTTCCAATTCAATTTCCTGATAGGAGAATACTTTGACCACTGGAAATGGTCCCAACCATTTAGACTTCAACTTTCCAGGAAACAAGCAAAGCCTAGAATTGAATGGTAACACCATATCATTCGGGCTGAACTCTGTCTTATCGATATTTTGGTCATGTTGGATTTTCATCCTCAGTTTATAAAATCAGAACTTTTCATAGGTTTTCAAACGAATTTCATCAAGCTTATCCAACTAATCAAGCCTCAAGTTCGCAGCATCACTCCAGTTCAAATTCAGCTTCTTGAGCGCCCATATAACTTTGTGCTCATGTTTGACTGGAAGACGACATGTTTTCCCATATGCAAGCTGATATGAGGACATACCTATAGGGGTCTTGAATGCGGTCCGATAAGCCCATAAATAATCATCATAGCTTCCTGGACTAATATTTTATGGTTAGCGTTCACAGTCTTAGCTAAGATAGTCTTTATCTCCCAGTTAGAGACTTCAACTTGCCTACTAGATTGTGGATGATAGGGTGTGGCCACCCTATGTTTCACCCCATATTTCTCCAATAAAGTCTGAAACAACCGGTTGCAAAAGTGCGAACCTCTATCAATAATGATGGCTCTGGATGTCCCAAATCTTGTAGAAATATTCCTCTTCAAGAATGCTGTGACACTTTTCCCTTTATTATTTGGAAGCGCGATTGCCTCCACCCATTTCGAAACATAGTCCACGACATCAAGTATGTACTTCATCCCATTTGAGCTCACAAATGGGCCTATGAATTCTATGCCCCAAACATCAAACTGCTCAATGACAAGGATGGGAGTAAGAGGGAGCTCATGCCTCCTTGATAAGCCTCCTTTCTTTTGGCATGCATCACATGCCTTTGCAAAATCATGTGCATTCTAGCGAATGGTTTGCCAGTACTACCCATATGAAGAATTTTATGGGCTGTGCGAATCCCATTGTGGTGACCCCCAACAGGGGATGAGTGGCAAGCCTCCAATATTCTCAACATCTCCACCTCGGGCACACATCTCCGAATCACCCCGTCAACACATATGCGGAATAAGTAAGGCTCATCCCAGAAAACTTCCGCACATCAGACATGAACTTCTTCCGCTGGTGAAAAGATAAGTTTTTTGGTACAATATCACTCACCAGATAATTAGCAAAGTTTGCAAATCATGGGATGAGATCCTGTGAGTCAGCTAAAACCTGCTCGTCGGGGAATACATCATCTATGTAAAGCTCATCCCAAAGTGCATCATCTTCTTCCAATCTTGATAAATGATCCAACACCTGGTTTTCAATCCCCTACCAATCCTTTACCTCGAACTCGAACTCTTGCAGCAACAAAACCCATTGAATCAACTGCGGCTTGGCATCCTTCTTAGCCATCAGATATCTTAGGGCTGCATGGTCTATATGGACTATCACCTTAGTTTAAAGAAAGTAAGCCCGAAACTTTTTGAATGCAAAAACTATAGCTAATAACTCTTGTTCCATCATGGTGTAATTTTTCTAAGCTGCATTAAGAGCCTCGCTAGCACAATAAATAGGATGGAAAATCTTTTCATGCCTTTGGCCCAAACCAGCTCCCAGGTCCACTCCGCTAGAATCACACATAATCTCAAATGGTAAGGACAAGTCAGGTGACACTATGATCATGGTACTGGTCAATTTCTCCTTTAGGCATTCAAAAGCCTTCATACACGCATCATCAAACAAAAACTTCACCTCTTTCTCATGTATCTTACACAAGGTATGTGAAATCTTTGAGAAATCCTTGATGAATCTCCTATAAATCCCACATGCCCCAAAAAGTTCTAACACTCTTCATAGAAATAGGAGGTGGTAGACTAGCTATTACATGGATCTTCGCTCTGTCCACCTCAATGCCCTTACAAGAAATCTTGTGGCCGAGCACTATACCTTCTTTCACCATGAAATGACACTTTTCCCAATTAAGCACCAGGTTTGTCTCTTCGCATCGCTGCAGTACCTTGCTCAAATGAGCCAAACCATCATCGAATGAATAAACCACCACCAAAAAGTCATCCATAAAGACTTCAATGGTGTCCTCCACCATGTCAGAAAATATGCTCATCATGTAGCACTGAAAAGTGGCAGGAACATGACATAACCCGAACGACATCCTCTTGAAATAAAATGTACCATATGGATAAGTGAAGGTGGTTTTCTGTTGGTCTTCAGGGCTATAGATATCTGATTGTACCCCGAATAACCATCAAGAAAATAGTACAATCCTCTACTTGCAAGTCGGTCGAGCATCTAATCCATGAATGGCATAGGGAAGTGATCTTTCTAAGTCCGGTGGTTCATCTTCCTATAGTCCATGCATACTCTCCAACCAGTGACTGGTCTGAGTGGAATGAGCTCGTTGTTAGCATTTGGGAACACTGTGATTCCTCCCTTCTTCAGAACACTCTGAACTGGGCTTACCCATTTGCTGTCAACAATAGGGTAAATGACACCCACATCAAACCACTTTATGATTTCCTTATTGACCACCTCTTGCATAGGTGGGTTCAACCTGCGCTGATGCTCGATGCTCAAAATGATATATGGCTCTAGCTAGATCTTATGTGTGAAAATACCAGATGGGATCCCAATAATGTCTTCAATGGTCCACCTAATTGCTTTTTGATATCTCTTCAGAATGGAGACCAAAGCCTCCACTTGAAATTCCTCCAAGTCAATTGTAACTATGATCGATAAAGTGCTTTCGGTCCCTAATAATACATACCGCAAGTGAGATGGGAGTGCTTTGAGCTCTAATACGGGAGGCTACTCAATAGATGGCTTGGCCAGTGGGGTCACCTGATTCTTCAGATCAAGATCAATCTTATTTGGAGCATAGGTGTATGACCCCATACCACCAAGTGCATTAACTATCTCCTCACCCCCAAGGATCTCCTTATCACCAACATTCATCAAAACTGCTGCTAAGTCCTCAATAGTCACTATCTCCTGAATGGAAACTCAGGTTCAACAACATCAATTACTGAGACCACCCTCTTGTCATTTGGCTGCTTCATGGACCGACATACATTGAATGTCACCTACTCATTATTCAATTGAAATTTCAGTTGTCCAGTTTCCATATCTATAAGAGCACATCCGGTGGTGAGTAATGGTCTCCCCAAGATAATGGGGACCTCGAAATCAACCTCATAATCAAGAATGACAAAATTTACTGGAAATATAAAAGACTCTACCTTCACTAAATCATCATAGAGAATTCCCACCAGATTTTTCACCGTGCGATCTACCATCAATAGTCCCATTGTAGTCAGTTTGGGGGCTCCCAAGCCCAACTGCCTGAACACTGCTAACGGCATCAAGTTAATACTAGCACTCAGATCACATAGTGCCTTAGCAAAATTAAAGGCTCTAATAGTGTACGGTATGGTGAAAGCTCCAGGATATTCCTTTTTCTGAACAAGAGAATGAGATGCTATTGCACTACAATGGTGCAAATTATCCGCAGGTTTGAAACTCGCGCTCCTCTTCCTAGTGACAAGGTCCTTCATGATTTTTTCATAGTCGGGTATCTACTCAAGTGCCGCGACTAATGGGATGTTCACAGATATTTGTTTCACCATTGAAATGAATTTGTGATACTTCCCATTTTCGATGTTCTTCTTCAACCTCTGAGGAAAAGGGGGAGGAGGTCTAGGAATAGGTGTGATCTTTTAAGGTACCTCCTTATCCTTCTATTTGATAGATCCATGCTCCTTTACATTACTAGGAGCTGTCAGATTCCGTGGAATCATCAAGCAAAATCTGCTCCTCGGAGTCCTCAACCTTATCATCACTAATCACCATGGGCTCAACTATCAAATTAGTCACAACCGGCCTCGGAGGATCAACTGTCGCCTTCCCACTCCTAGTAGTGACCGCGATGCAATGACTTTCATTCTTTAGATTTTGAAATGTATTGCTGAGAAGTGTGCCCTTTTGCCTTTGGTTCATAACAACAAACATTTGACTAAGCTGCTACTCAATCTGCTTAATGGCCAAGGAACGTGATTCCACCTTTTGGTTCATATCAGAAATATCAGTGCGGAGTTCCTTGAAATGGCCATCTGTCGCCTCAATCTACTTAAGTACCTTAGACAACATATCTTCCACCCTTGAACCACTAGACTCTGGCTCACAGTTCCTTGGAGGAACATATAGACCATTTTTGTCATTCTTGTACTCCTCACACTTTTTCCAATCTCTATTGTCTTTGTATTGATCTCGGTTGTAATTGTTATCTCTGTAGTAGTTTCAACCTTGGTTCCCCTAACCTTGACACCAAGAGTCTTGGTTTGGCCCTTGTGTGTTAGTCCGGAAATCCACCCCTTGATCATTCAAATAATTTGCTTCCTCCTCAGATTCCAATTCGCCTCCATCATTTCTCGGGGGATTGCCCCGAGAATCCATAACATTCACCTCTTCAGCCTCGGCTCCCATAAGATGCTTAGCAAGCAGCCTCATTGTGGTTTTGATCTCATCAATATCCTGCTCTCGCTCTTCATCCTTCCTTCTCTGCTCCGCAGACTTACTACCGCATAAGTACCAGCTAGAACCTCCAAATCTCTTGTGTGCCACGCACGGTTAGTTTTAGTGATACTGTCAAGGACCTCAGCAGCTTCAGCATAAGCATGACTAATGAATGTTCCGCAGAGGCTGTATTAACCACCGCCTTGGTGTTAGCATTCAAAGACCTATAGGATATTTCAAATAATGTATCATCTGGGATCCTATGGTTGGGAACCTTTTTGAGCTTATTGTTGAACTACAACCATGTCTCGTGAAGTGCTTCAGAATTCAATTGCCTGAAGTTGTACATCTCATCTTTCAGCTGCAAAGCTTTGGAAGGTGGGAAGAATCTTTCAAGAAAGGCTCTCTTAAGCTCCCCCCAAGTACTAATAGAATCATTTGGCAATTCAACCAACCACAGCGTTTCCTCACTCCCTAGTGAAAAGGGAAATAACCTCATCCTAATTGCATCCTGACTCACTCCCGGTTGTTTGTGTCATTATTTTGTGAAATCATTATCTCATCATAACATAACATCATAATTGAATCAATTGACCAAAAGCTGAAATATGATAATCATAAGTAAAACTGAACATTGAGTTAAACCTTCTTTAGGACATATNAGGGAGAAGTATTCACTTTAAGGCTAGGAGCACATTGACACATAACATGCATAACTGAAATCATGAGGAACAATGGGAGACTCGTTATATAACCGACATGCCACGATAGAGCTTACATGGTCCGAACTATCACACTCAAGTGGGTAGAGCCATCCAAAGGCTTGCTAGGACTAAGGACGATACCATGATATCGATATCAAGATTGTGGCCCAATTAGGGTAGGGGATAGCTCACATAGGAGGTCCCAATATAATTTGATCATACCTAGATTGGTGCGTAGTTTTGAGGCATAGGGTTGGCTGGCCCATAGCCTACTCGGTGCTAGATACTACTCCTAAAAACATGCATATGCTCTCCATCATTTTTCAATGAAGCTGACCATCGTCTATTGATGAAGCTGAATAATCATGAATACATATAAATTGGAATCATACATGAGGATCCTTGGCTCAAACCATACCTCAAGCTGAACATAATTAGGAGTCTTTGCTCCAAACCAATCCGGTAAGCTTAATTCATAAAATCATAATCATACTTGAACATATGGGCATTTCCCAATACTTTAAAATTCATGAAAATACATAATTCACATGAAAACATGACCATAAACATGGGTAACTTGAATAGATGCTTTTCATCAATAATATCTCATCATACTTGAACATTCATCATAAATCTCCTCTTTCATGAACTTCTCATAATTGGGAATTTTAATTTATAAGGATTGAAAAATGGTTTTCATTGAAAACAATGTAAAACTGCCCATGAATCATAATTCAATAGTAGAAATATATTTAAATCATACACATGTAGAGAATTAGGAATTTCATGCATTGGGTTAAAACCCCATAGAATCAACATAGGAATTTTCATGATTTAAAAAGAGATTGGGCATGGGTATGAATGGATTCACCCATTCATAACCCTACATACCTATAAAAGAACTGATTTTGCCACTCCTTGATTGCCTAATGAAGAATTGGAAAGAACTTGAAGGAAAAGAGCTTGATCACCTCTCTAACTCTCTAACTTTTTATGCATGAGTAAGAATGGCCTAAAATGAACTTACCCCTCTTAGAACTCATCATTCATAGCTTAAAACGATGTAGTTTAGGCCTTAGGGTTAAAGGAATTATGGACAAGCCCCTACTATATTTACAGAAAATAACAGACTGCCAGTCCCTACGAGGGACTAGACGAATCGTTCCCAAGATCATGACTCGTGGCATCAGTCGTCGAATGCACTTTATGAAAATTCATCTAGGTCTCACCACGAGGGACCCTACGAGTCGTTACGGGTGGCCATGACTCATTGTAACCACTCGTAACCCTCACTGCTCAATTTCACATCATTTTCAACCAGCTGACCACGACTCATCCCACGAATCGTGGTGTCTAACCACGACTCGTGGTGACCGTCTGTAGGGTACACTGCCAAGCTTTCTTCACTTTTCCATAACCCTTGCCCACGACTTACTCAACGAGTTGTGGGGTCTTACCATGATCATGGTAAGGTCCTTGGGGACTTCAAAAACACACAAAAATTTCAACTCAAGCCTTGAACCTCACCACGAGTCTCCTTACGACTCGTGGTCTAACCCAAGGGTCACAGAACGACTCATTTTGTGACCTGGTTCCAAACTTCCAGTTTTTCCCATTTCAATTCCCGGGTCTAATCTTAGGGCTTCCGAGGTATAACAATATCTCCCCCTTGGGATCATTCATCCTCGAATGTTGGAAATCATATAGAAAAGCAGAGTAATCCTATAACTGATGGAATGAATAACTCTGATTCAAACTACATGGCTGAACTGAACTCATGAATCATATAAACACCTGTATACATGAAAGAAATTGGAGCACATGAACTTAACATGAAAGTGAACAGAGTTTTAGGGCAAAAACTTATACCTCAAGCTGGAACTGAGCCGGTGGAGAATAAATGTGGGTGTCTAGCCATCATTTCTGCTTCGGCTTCCCATATAGCTCCCTCAACATGCTGATTCCTCCATGAAACTTTGACTGAAGCCACTTTCTTGTTCCTTAGTGTTCGAACTTGACAATCTAGTATTTCCACTGGAACCTCTTCACAATTAAGGTTGTCTTTCACACCGACACTGTCCATTGGGTTAACTAGAGATGGATCACCCAAACACTTCTTTAAGAGCGATACATGTAAAACAAAATGCACGAGCTAATTTAGAGGGCAACTTCAATTCATATGCCACCTTGCCAACCCGTTTCACAATCCGGTAGGGGCCAACATAACAAGGGATGAGTTTTCCTTTCTTTCCAAACGTCATTACTACCTTCATGAGAGATACCTTTAGAAACACCCAATCATTAACTTCGAACTCAAGTTCCCTCCTCCTCACACCGACATAGGACTTTTGGCGACTTTGAGTTGTTTTCAACCTATCCTGTATGAGTCGAACTTTCTCCATGGTCTCTTGGACTGAATCTTGTCCTAGGATCGCAACTTCACTGACTTCAAACCAACCAATAGGCGATCTACATCTCTGCCCATGGAGAGCCTCAAACGGAGCCATCTAAATGCTGGAATGGTAGTTGTTATTGTATGAAAACTTGATAAGAGGCAAATGATCATCCCAACTACCTTTGAAGTCAATCACACATGCTCTCAACATGTCCTTGAGAGTTTGAATTGTCCGCTCCTCTTGAACGTCCATTTGCGGGTGAAATGTTGTACTGAGCTTAACTAGAGCACCCAGTCCTTGTTGAAACGACTTCCAATACTGAGAGGTAAATTAGGTACCTCTGTCTGATATGATGGACAAGGGAACTCCATGCAATCGAACCAACTCCTGAATGTATAGTTTGGCATAATCCTCTGCGGAATCAGTGGTTTTGACCAATAGAATGAGCAGCTTTGGTCAGCCTGTCTACCACAACCCAAATGGAGTCATATTGCCGACGAGTGCGAGGCAAACCTGTTATGAAGTCCATATTAATTTCTTCTCAATTCCAAGTAGGAATACTAATATCCTGAAGCACAACTCCCAGTCTCTGATGCTCAACCTTCACTTGCTGACTATTTTGACACTTAGCCATAACTTCTGCTATGTCCTTCTTCATGCCATTCCACCAATAGACTTCCTGCAGGTCACGATACATCTTGGTAGCGCCCGGATGTATAGAATACCTAGATCCATGAGCGTCATGCAACATCTGGTTCTTCATATCATCAATATCCGGGATACATCTTCCTTTTTGGAGAAGACCTCTACCTTCTGATTTTGAACGGCTTCCTTTAACTTTACCAAAATGGGATCCTCGTCTTGTCTAGATTTCACATCTGTCACCAAGGATGATTCTGATCCCTTCTGAACAATAACATTGCAATCAGTAGAGTCGACCAACCGAACTCCCAACCTTGCAAGTCGGTGAAAATCCTTCATCAGCTCTTTTCTCCCCTCATCCACATGGGACACACTCTCCATAGAGAGTCGACTAAGTGCATCTGCTGCCACATTGGCTTTACCTGGATGGTAAAAGAAACTCATATCATAGTCTTTGAGCAGCTCCAACCACCTTCCTTGATGAAGATTGAGATCCTTCTGGGTAAAAAAATATTGAAGACTCTTATGATCTGTGAACACATCTACATGAACTCCGTACAAATAATGTCTCCATATCTTCAAGGCAAATACCACCTCCGCCAATTCGAGATCATAGGTCGGGTAATTTTTCTCATGAACTTCCATTTGTCTGGAAGCATATGTTATAACCTTGCCGTTTGCATCAATACACAACTAACCCCAATTTTTTAAGCATCACAATACAACACAAACCCATCGGTACCCTGGGGTAGAGTTAACACTGGTGCCGAGGTAAGTTGAGTCTTCAACTCCTAAAAGCTTCTCTCACAAGCCTCCGACCATTGGAATTTCCCTTTCGTTTGGGTAAATTTTGTCAATGGCGCTGCAATAGATGAAAAGTCCTCAACAAATCTCCGATAGTAGCCAACTAAGCCTAAGAAACTTCTGATGTATGAAGGATTCACCGGTCTAGGCCAATTCTTCACTGCATCTATTTTCTGAGAGCCCACCCTTATACCCTCACTTGGCACCACATGGCCCAAAAATGCCATTGAATTCAACCAAAAGTCACACTTGCTGAATTTTGGATACAATTGACAATCCTTCAAAGTCTGCAACACCTCCCTCAAATGAGTGGCATACTCCTCTCTCCGAGAGTATATCAGGATGTCATCAATAAACACAATCACGAACATATCCATGTATGGCTTAAACACCCTATTCATCAAGTCCATAAAAGCTGCAGGAGCATTTATTAGTCCAAAAGACATAACTACAAATTCATAATGACCATACCGCTTCCTGAAGGCTGTCTTCGGGATGTCACACTCCTGAACCCTAAGCTGATGGTATCCGGACCTGAGGTCTAACTTAGAAAATCACTTGGCTCCCTAAAGATGGTCAAACAAATCATCAATCTTGGGTAGAGGGTACCTGTTCTTTATGGTGACCTTGTTCAATTACTAATAATAAATACACATAGAAGAGTACCATCTTTCTTTCAGACAAAAAGAACCGGTGCACCCCATGGGGACTTGCTCGGTCTAATGAAATCCTTATCCATCAGATCCTTCAATTGTTCCTTTAAGTCTTTTAGCTCAGCTGGAGCCATTCTGTAGGGAGGAATAGATATAGGCTGCATATTGGGAAGAAGATCAATACCAAAATCAATCTCCATCTTGGGTGGGATTCCTGATCGATCATTTGGGAAGACTTCTGGATACTCACATACTACTGGAATTGATTGGATAGCCGAGGTCTCAAATGTCGCATCCTTAACCCTAACTAGATGGTACACACAACCTTTAAAAATCAACTTGGCCTTAAGATAGGAAAATGAAACGACATATCGGCACAACTGAACTACCCTTCCACTCTATGACTGACTCACCGAAATTCTGAACTTTACTACCCAGGTTCTACAGTAAACTGATTTATAACATGCAAATAGCCAATCTATGCCGAGTATAACATCAAAATCGATCATGGATAACTATATTAGATCTTCTCAAGTGACTTTCTAAATGATTGTGACTGGGCAACGTCTATACACCCATCTAGCTATAACTGAATCACCCACTACAGTAGAGATTGAAGGGTTCTAACAAGATTTCGGGACTTACTCTGAAACTATTACCCACATATGGTGTCACAAAAGACAAGATAGCCCCCGGATCTAACACAATTTATACATCAAGATGGAAAACACGTAATATACTAGTCACCACATTCGGAGAGACCTCCCACTCCTGGCGGGATGTTAAGGTATAGAATCTGTTTTGGCGTTGATCTCCACCTGTGCTAGTAGATGCCCCCTACTGTGCTGAGCGTGCGGGTGGAGCTGCTGAACTGAAAGCTGGGCCTCGACCCCTATCATGGCCCTGTATCGCTGTTTGGAAATCTATGAGCATATGTCTGTGCTTCCCACACCCGAAGCAAGCACCTGTACCTTCCAATCACTGGCCCGTATGCACCTGACCACACCTGCCGCAAACTGGGATGCTAGAATCTATGGGCCTACTGCTCTGACCCCTAGAGGCTAATGATCTCCCTCTCCGATCGTGCCTAGGTCTGGATGACACACTCATCGCTAAAGATGCTGGGGAGGAAGATCTCTGGTGGGTCTGCTGTCGGTGCCCACCACTTGACCTTGGCTGAGAGAATCTGTAACTATCAGTGCTGGTCTGCTGTCGGTGCCCACCACTTGACCTTGGCTGAGAGAATCTGTAACTATCAGTGCTGGCCCTCTTGGCCTCTCTCTCCCTCATATATTTTACCTCCATCTGCTGGGCGTATAAGATTATCTGAGGGAAATCAATATCCTGATGGAGCATAGCGGTCTTGTAATCTTTGTCTACATAGTCTGCCACCCCATGAACAAATCTACTCACTTTCGCCCTCTGTTTGACCACTAACTCTGGAGCATACTTTGATAAGCGAGTGAACTCCAAGGCGTACTGCTGCACCGTCATCTTCCCCTAATTAAGATTCACGAACTCGGTTGCCTCCAACTCCCTCATCTCACAAGGGAAGAATCGATCTAGAAAAGTAACATGGAACTCCTCCCAACTGATACAGCCTGCTCCGACTGCCCTACTATCTTTCTAGTGTCGAAACAAACTGTGTGTGATCCCCTTCAATTGATATGAGGCCAAATTAACACAGTCTACTGCATTCACCCCCATGACCTGGGTGATCTTCACAATTTCATTGATAAACTCATATGGGTCCTCATCCACCTTAGAACAAAGAAACTCTGGTGGCTTCATCTTTACGAAATCTCTGACTCCGGCTGCCACCACATTTTCGTTTTTCAGGACATGCACCACTGCCTGTTGGTTGACCTGAGGGGTCAAGGCCTGCGCTAGCATTTGAATGGCTGCCCAGAATTCAACATGGGTGATAGGCTCCGGTGCATGGTGCTCCTGGACTGGTAGGGCTTGTTGGTGCCAATCTTCATTGCCACCCTCGGGTCCATTTCCATTTTGATTCCTCCTATCATTAACTCTATGGGGAGCCATGATTTCTACAATCGCGAATAGCACGAGTTAGAAGGATAGGGAGACATTTAACCACACGATGTAGATCATGAAAGAAGGGAACATTTCCTAAATATCTCATAGCCTCTTCGTCATAAGTGTGGTTTTCTTCACACCCATAATAAAGACTCTACTTAAAGGGGATTTCAGACACCCTTGGACACTTCAAACCTATTGCTCTGATATGAAGTTTTTCATGACCCGAACAGAGGCTCGAATTGAGACACGGGACAAGGAACCCCAAGCGACCTCAAATCAACCCATGGAATGAACATAAAATCTAACTCAATCATTAAAATGATAGATAAACATGATAAATTTAGCAGAAGTCTTAAATAAGCATAACATCATAAATACACACGAATCTGCAACTAATTACATTCTATTGTCTGAAAAGCATCTGCATCTAATGAGTTGATGGGACAAGACCCCAACTAACTCCCTAATACTAGAAACTGAAAGAACATCAATATCTGAAAGAAAATGGTCCTTGGGAGATGAGCACTCACCATTAGCCTGGATTCTAACTCTGGGACTGGCTATTGACGGGGCTGAGTCTGAAGATCGGGGCCTGTATCATGAAACGATACAACATAGAGTATGCGGTCAGTACGTGGAATTTACCGAGTATGCAAGGTAAGTGAAACCTCTTTATTAAATAAAATCATTTAAAACATGCATGATATAAAGAATGATCAAAACAAGATTCTGAGAGTAGGGCTTGCATGCTATATTTTGAAATCATGATCTCATCATAACATAACATCATAACTGTATCAATTGACCCAAAGCTGAAATCTGATAATCATATGTAAAACTGAACATTAGGTCAAACCTTCTTTAGAACACACACACACACACATATATATATATCATGAGTAATAACATGCATAACTTAAATCATAAGGAACAATGGAAGACTCATCATATAACTGACATACCACGATAGAGCTTACGTGGTCCCAACTATCCCACTCAAGTGGCTAGAGCCATCCAAAGCCTTGCCAGGGCTAATGATGATAATATGATATCGATATCAAGATCGTGGCCCAATCGGGGTAGGGGAAAACTCACATTGAGGTCCCAATATAATATGATCATACCTACGTTGGCGCATAGTTCTAAGGCATAGGGTTGACTGACCCATAGCCTAATCTGTGCTAGAAACTACTCTCAAAAATATATATATGCTCTCCATCGTTTTTCAATGAAGCTGACCATCATCTATTGAAGAAGCTTAATAATCGTGAATACATATAAATCGGAATCACACATGAGGAGCCTTGTCTCAAACTATACCACAAACTGAACATAATTTGGAATCTTCGCTCCGAAACTATGTGGTAAGCTTAATTCATAAAATCATAATCATACTTGAACATATGTGCATTTCCAATACTTTATCATTCTTGAAAATACATAATTCACTTGAAAACGTGATCATGAATATGAGTAACTTGAAAACATTCTTTTCATCAATAATATCTAATCATACATGAACATTCATCATAAATCTCCACTTTCATGAACTTCTCATAATTGAGAATTTTAATTTATAAAGCTTGAAAGAAACATGATTTTCATTGAAAACAACGTAAAACTTGCCCATGAATCATAATTCAATAGTAGAAAAATATTTAAATCATACCCATGTAGAGAATTAGGAATTTTATGCATTGGCTTAAAATTCTATAGAATCAACATAAGACATTTCAAGATTTATAGAGAGATAAGGCATGGGTGTGAACGGAATCACCCATTCATAACCCTACATACTTGGAAAAGAACTGATTTTCCCACTCCTTGATTGCCCATTGAAGAATTGGAATGAACTTCAAGGAAAATTAATTGATCAACTCTCTAACTCTCTAACTTTGCATGGATGAGTAAGATTGGCCTAAAATGAAGTTACCCATCTTAAAACTCATCATTAATAGCTTAAAATGACGTAGTTCAGTCCTTAGGATTATAGGAATTACGGAAAAGCCCTTAATAAATTCGCAGAAAATAAAAGATTGCCAGTACCCACAAGGGACTGGATGAATTATTCCCAAGACCACGACTAGTGGCATCAGTCGTCGAATGCACTATTTGAAAATTCATATGGGGCTCGCCACAGGGGACCCTATGAGTCATTACGGTTTACCACGACTAGTGGTCACCACTCGTCATCCTTACTGCCCAATTTCAAATAATTTTCAACTAGCTGACCACGACTCATCCCACGAATCGTGGTGTCTGACCATGACTCATGGTTAGGTCTGTGAGGACTTCAACACCCAAAAATTTCAACTCAAGCCTTGAACCTCACCATGAGTCACCTCAGGACTCGTGGTCTACCCCACGGGTCACAGAACGACTCGTTCTATGACCTAGTGCTAGATTTCTAGTTTTGCTTATTTCAACTCCCGGGTCTGATCTTAGGGCTACTGATGTGCAGTGATTTTATGACACTTTCGATGCTTAAAACTAAGGAAATATGCAAATTATGGGTGTGTTTAAGTAGATATAATGTGTTTGTGTTTAGTGTTTCAGGAAAACAGGTTCGGAACGAAAATGGGAGAAGTAAGGCTTAAAACAACTGAAATGTCACGAGTCATCATCACTGTGCACGACTCATTGCCAAGGACGTGGGATAGGTTCAACTTTTGAATCTAAAAGAAAAGTGCACTTCACGGATTGAAGGCACGACTCGTTACATCGGGTAACGAGTCATGAAGCCAGCCATGAAGACTAAGAGAAGGATGCCTAAAGAAATAACCAGTGAAGTTAACGAACGACATGACGAGTTGTTAGCTGACTGAACAACTTGTTGACAGATCACTGGAGATGATCTTAGGATGCACTAGAAAATTGAAGAAGCTAGACCACGAGAGGCTGAACGACTTGTTCCCAGACACAACGAGTCGTTAGGTGACCCGTTGCCATGACTGGGCCTAATGCTGAGGACAACTATGCTTCACTAACCACGACTCATTTGATGTCCTAATGAGTCGTTACTTAGCCTGTGAGCACTGACGACCTGAGTTTTGGCTTTAATTAGGAAAAGGTTTTGTTGGAACTATAAATACCTTATTTAGGTTTATTTTCGAAGTACAATATTATTATAGTTTTCATGTATATTTTGGTGTTGTTTACTATTATTCTTGGTTGTAGAAACAAAGTTTACAATTTTGTTCTTGATTTTGAGTATCAAAAGCAACATTGGAATTTGTTCATCAAGTTTGGAGTTATATTCAATTTACTTGATTTTCTGTTACGAATTTTTGTAAGTTGCAATTATGATTTATCTAATATTCGGTGGTTGTAATTATTCAAACATGAGTAGATAAACCCATAACTAGGGTTGTGGGAACCATGACAAATTAACACACATAGGTAAAAATACTTAGGTGATTCTTGAACGGAGTTTATGCATGTATTGTTTCTCTCTTCGTTTTAATTGATTCTTAATGGTTGCAAACGTTAGATATTGTCTTATTCTTATATATCGGACCAAGGGGATAACGAATGGGAAAAAGAGTTTAACAATGGAAATTTGAGGCTATCAACCCTCATCTAATAGAAAGACCTTGTCTGGGAATAGCTAATACAGTATTAAGGGTAAGGGTTAGTTAAGCATACACCGTATACGGACCAAGTTGCATGGTGATAATCATCTAGATAGGGAACCAACCATATTAGGTCAATTTAACTTACCAATATTGCATGCTAAATACTGGAATAGATCACTAGTATATAACCTTGTGGTTATGAAGTCATGGGGAACACAATCCTAGACACCTTGTTAATTGAATACAACCAAAATTGGCGTAATCATCTTTTAGTTTCTACTTTTGTTCATTATTTTTTTTTCAAAACTTTCCCCCAAGGAAATAAGTAAGCAGCTAGTATTAGCTAAACACATTAGCTCAAGTTCTTTACATGTTCCCTATGGGATCCACCTCAACCTCTCGGTTGGGTTCTATAATTGACATCGACCTCTTTATATCTCAATTGCGAGGTGTAATTGGGGAGACATCAAATTTTGGTGCCGTTGTCGGGGAATACGGCTAAGGCATTTGTTAATTGTGTTTGCTTTATTGTTGATTCTTATTTCCTTTTTATTTTTCTTTTGTTCTTTTTGTTTTTAACAGGACTTAGGTTCGTGCATATCCAAAACTAGGAGCCATGGAAAATCCATGGTTCAAATTGATCATGAACTTGAGCAGACACTAAGGAATCTAAGAAGAATGGCCAACATACTAGAACAGGAGACAGTGGACCAAGCCATAACGAGAATGTTGGCTGAGGAGCAAGCTCGAGATAGAGATCGTGAGTTAGATAGGGTTTCTAAAGAGCAACGTCTAGTGCTGAAGCAGAGCGAGCTAGAAAGCACAGAGGTCCAGAACAATAGAGACACCAGTATTTTCGATGAGGATGATGATGCTGAGTTAGATGAAGTCGGTGCCACTGGAGCTATTGTCCGTCCCCCTTTGCCTGCTAGGGGAAAGTTTGATATTTGCGGGTTATGAACCTGATCCAACTGCTCAACATGAAGGGAATATTTGCGGGTTATGAACCTGATGATGCCCATACTCTCTTGACAAATTTCCTGAGTATCTGCAAGGCATACAAACAACCGAGAGTTATCCAGGATGCAATAAGACTGAGGTTATTGCCTTTTTCATTAGGGAGTGAGGCAAAAATGTGGTTGGCTAAGCTTCCAAATGATTCTATCACCACTTGGGGGGAGCTTAAGAGAGCTTTTCTTGAAAGATTCTTTTCACCTTCCAAAGCGTTGCAGCTGAAAGATGAGATATGTAACTTTAGGTAATTGAATTCAGAGGCACTTCACGAGACATGGTTGCATTTCAATAAGAAGCTAAAAAGAGTGCCCAATCACAAAATTCTAGATGATACATTATTGGAGATCTTTTGTAGGTCTCTGAATGCTAACACCAAGACGGTGGCTGATACCATCTCTGGCGAAACCTTTATGTGTCACAATTATGTGGAAGCTGCTGAGTTACTTGATAGAATTACCAAAACCAATCGTGTATGGCACACAAGAGAGTAGGAGATTCCGGCTGGTTCTTATGTGGTCGGTATGTCTGTAGAACAGAGAAGAAAGGATAAAGAAAGAGATCAAGATATTGCTGAGATAAAGACTACTATGGGGTTGCTTACTAAGCATCTTATGAGAGCCCTAGCTGAGAAAGTTAATGCTGTGGGTTCTTAGGGCAAGGCCCTGAGAAATGATGGAGGTGAATTTGAATCTGAGGAGGAAGCTAGCTATCTAAATGATCAAAGGGCGGGTTTCTGGACCAACACCCAAGGGTCTAACCAAGACTCTTGGCGTCAAGGTCAATGGAACTAAGGTTTGAACTATTACAAGGATAACAATAACAATCGAGGCTAATACGGAGACAATAGAGATTGGACGAAGCGTGAGGAGTAAAAGAATGATAGAAGCGATCTGTGTGCTCCTCTATGGAACCGTGAGCCAGAGTCTAGTGGTTAAAGGGTTGAAGACATGTCGTCGAAGGTACTTAAGCAGATGGAGACAACAGATAGCCTTTTTAAGGAGCTCCGCGCGGATATTTCTGGTATGGATCAAAAGGTGGAATCACATGATGTTGCCATTAAGAAGATTGAGCAGCAGCTGAGTCAGATGTCTGTTGCAATTAATCAGAGGTAGAAAGGCACACTTCCTACAAGCACAGTGCAAAATATGAAAAATGACAGTCACTGTATGGCAGTCACTAGTAGGAGTGGGAAGGCAACAGTTGATCCTCCGAGGCCGATTGTGATTAATGAAACAGAAGAGCCCATATCTATTAATGATGATATGATAGCAAATTCCAAGGATCCAATTTTGGTTGAAGATTCAGCGGAAAAGACTGCTCCTAGTAATGTAAAAGAGCATGGATCTGGCAATGAGAAGGAGGAGACACAACAAAAGTTCACATCGATCCCTAGACCACCTCCTCCTTTTCCAAAGAAGTTGAAGAAAAAGGTTGAAGATGGGAAGTATCACAAGTTCATTTCCATGTTGAAGCAATCATCCATTAACATCCCATTAGTCGAGGAACTTGAGCAGATGCTTGGCTATGCTAAATTCATGAAGGACCTTGTCACTAGGAAGAGGAGTGTAAGCTTTGAACCTGCAGATAATTTGCACCACTGTAGTGCAATAGCATACTGTTCTCTTGTTCAAAAGAAGGAATACCCTGGAGCATTCACCATACCGTGCACTATTGGAGCCTTTAAATTTGCTAAGGCTCTATGTGATCTGGGACCTAGTATAAACTTGATGCCACTAGCAGTGTTCAAATAGTTGGGCTTGGGAGCCCCCAAACTGACTACAATGCAGCTTTTGATGGCGGATCGTACGGTGAAGAATCTGGTGGGAATTCTCTATGATGTTTGAGTGAAGGTAGAGTCCTTTATATTTTTGGCCGATTTTGTCATCCTAGACTGTGAAGTTGATTTTGAGGTCCCCATTATCTTGGGGAGACTATTCCTTACCACCGGACATGCTCTTGTAGATATGGAGACTGGACAACTTAAATTTCAATTGAACAATGAGGAAGTGACATTCAATTTATGCAGATCCATGAAGCAACCAAATGATATGAGGGTGGTCTCCGTAATTGATGTAGTGGAACCTGAGTTCCCAATTCTTCCTGTGGAGGAGTTATTGATTCTTAATGACTTAGCAAAAGTTTTGATGGATATTGGTGCTGAGAAGATCCATTGGGGTGAGGAGATTGTTAATGCACTTGTTGGTATGGGGTCATACACTTATGCTCCAAATAAGATTGATCTAGACTTGAAGAATCAGGTGACTCCACCAGCCAAACCATCTATTGAGGAGCCTCTAGTATTGGAGCTCAAAGCACTCCCGTCTCATTTGCAGTATGTATTTTTGGGAGCTGGTAACACTTTACCGATCATTATTGCGGCTGACTTGGAGGAATGGCAAGTGGAGGCTTTGGTCTCCATTTTGAAGAGATATAGAAAAGCTATCGGGTGGACCATTGCAGATATTATCAGAATCTCAGCCGGTATTTGCACTCATAGGATATAGTTAGAGCCAGATTGTATTCCGAGTATTGAGCTTCAACGTAGGTTGAATCCACCTATGAAAGAGGTGGTAATGAAGGAAATCATCCAGTGGTTGGATGCAGGTGTGGTTTATCCTATTATAGACAGCAAATGGGTGAGCCCAGTCCAATGTGTAAGAAAAAAGGGAGGAATCATGGTGGTCCCAAACCCTAACAATGAACTCATTCCTCTAAGACCAGTCACCGGTTGGAGATTTTGCATGGATTACAGGAAGCTGAACCGTTGGACGCAAAAATATCACTTTTCGATGCCATTCATGGACCAGATGTTAGAAAGACTTGCAGGCAGAGGATGGTACTGTTTACTTGATGGTTATTTGGGGTACAATAAGATTACTATAAATCCCGAAGACCACGTTTACTTTCCCTTATCGTACATTTTCTTTTAATAGGATGTCGTTCGGGTTTATTATGCACCCGCCACTTTTCAGTGTCGCATGACGTCCATATTTCATGACATGGTGGAAGACATCATTAAAGTCTTTATGGATGACTTTTCGGTGGTGGGTGATTCATTCAAAGATTGTTTGGCTCATTGGAGCAAGGTGTTGCAGTGATGTGAAGAGACCAACTTGGTGCTTAATTGGGAAAAGTGCCATTTCATGGTCAAGGAAGGTATATTACTTGGCCAAAGGATTTTTGGTAAGGGTATTGAGGTCGATAGAGCTAAGATTGATGTTATTGCCAGTTTACCACCCCCAATTTCTGTAAAAGGTGTTCAAAGTTTTCTAGGTCATGCAGGGTTTATAGAAGATTCATCAAGGAGTTCTCGAAGACTGCACATCCTTTGTGTAAACTGCTTGAGAAAGAGGTGAAGTTTTTTTTTGATGAGGCATGTCTGAAGGCTTTAGAATTCCTTAAAGAGAGATTGACCACTGCCCCCATTATAGTGGTAACAGACTGGTCTTTGCCTTTTGAGGTCATGCGTGATGCTAGTAGTGTGGCCCTAGGAGCTGTGTTGTGACAAAGGCGTGAAAAGATTTTCCATCCGATTTATTATGCTAGCAAGGCTCTAAATGCAGCTTAGAAAAATTATACCATGACAGAACAGGAGTTGTTGGCTGTAGTTTTTGCATTTGAGAAGTTTCGGGCATATTTGCATGGAACTAAGGTGATAGTCTATACAGACCATGCAGCTTTGAGATATCTGATGGCAATGAAGGATGCCAAGCCACGGTTGATTCGATGGGTTCTACTGCTATAAGAGTTCGAGTTCGAAGTAATAGACCGGAAAGGGACCGAAAAGCAGGTGGCGGATCACTTATCAAGATTGGAACCTGATGCAGCAATTCGAGATGATCATGACATAGATGATGCATTCCCAGATGAGTAGGTTCTAGCAGCCTCACAAGATTTCATCCCATGGTTTGCAAACTTTGCTAATTATATGGTGAGTGATGCTGTAGCAGAGCACTTATCTTTTCACCAGAGGAAGAAGTTTATGTCTGATGTGCAGAAGTTTTTCTGGGATGAGCCCTACTTATTTCGCATATGTGCTGATGGGGTTATTCGAAGATGCGTGCCTGAGGTAGAGATGTTGAGTATATTGGAGGCCTGCCACTCATCCCCTATTGGAGGCCACCACAACGGGATTCGCACAACCCATAAAATTCTGCAATGCGGGTATTATTGGCCAACCATTCACCAGGATGCGCATAATTTCGCAAAGGCATGTGATGCATGTCAAAGGCAAGGAGGCATATCACGAAGGCATGAGCTTCCTCTTACTCCCATCCTGGTCATTAAGCTATTTGATGTATGGGGCATTGATTTCATGGGCCCATTTGTAAGCTCAAACGGGATGAAGTACATACTTGTTATTGTTGACTGTTTCAAAATGGGTGGAAGCAGTTGCGCTTCCAAATAATGAAGGGAAGAGTGTCACAACATTCTTGAAGTAGAATATATTTGCTAGATTCGGGACTGCTAGAGCCATCATTAGTGATGGGGGTTCACACTTCTGTAACCGATTGTTTCGTTCTTTATTGGAAAAATATGGAGTAAAACATAGGGCGGAAACATCCTATCATCCGCAGTCTAGTGGGCAGGTTGAAGTCACAAATGGGGAGATAAAGACCATCTTGGCGAAGACTGTGAATGCAAACCGGACAGATTGGGAAAGGAAGCTTGATGATGCTTTATGGTCTTATCGGACATCATTTAAGACTCCTATAGGTATGTCTCCTTATCAGCTTGTTTATGGAAAAGCATGTCATCTTCCGGTGGAACTTGAGCACAAAGAAATGTGGGCGCTCAAGAAGCTGAATTTGAACTAGAACGAAGCTGCGAACTTGAGTCTTGATCGGTTAAACGAGCTTGATGAATTTCGGTTGAAAGCCTATGAGAGTTCTGAAATTTAGAAATTAAGGATGAAAATTCAGCATGACCAGAAGATTGAGAAAGGAGAATTCAGTCCGGGTGATATGGTGCTACTATTCAATTCTAGACTTTATTGTTTCCTGGTAAGTTGAAGTCTAAATGGCTGAGAACCTTTCGAGTGGTCCAAGTATTCTCCCATGGGGAAATCGAACTAGAAAACCATGAAGGAAAGTGGTTTAAAGTGAATGGTCAGTGGGTGAAAGCTTATTTGGGGAATAGTGAAGAAATCAAACTGGTAGACCTTTGGAACCTGAGTGAAGTCTGAGTAACTTGGGGTAATTGCATCGTGCTGCGGCGTTAAATCATGCGTTGCATGGGAGAAAACCCATAGAGGTATTTTGGTGAAGTCTGAGTAATCAAAATACCCGCATCGTGCCGTGACGTTAAATCAAGTTCTCCTTGGGAGGCAACCCAAGTTGTAATTGTAAGAAATATGTAGTGTTTATGTTTTTTAATGGTTGCAGGTCATTAAGATAGAAAATTTGAAGTTGGAACCAAAATCTGGAACTTTAGTTCTAGTGTAAATTATCACAGAATGATTCATCGTTTGACCTGACGACTTGTTCAGTCCAACCGTGAAGACTAACGCAGAAAATAGGGGAACAACGGTCTACCTAACGACTCGTCACCACTGACAATGTGTCGTGGGATCTTCCGTTGAGTGCACTATCTTGTCAATGAAGCAAAGTGATAAAGGGACCAACGTGGGACCTAACGAATCGTTGGGTGGTCTAACAATTCGTCAGGTGACCCGTCAATACTACACTGGAAGACCAACAAAGTCAGGGCCTATGACTTATGTCACGACTCATTGGGATATACCATGAGTGATTCAATGAGTCGTTAGGTCCCAGGTAAGCTTCCTCCCAAACGACTGCTTAAAATTTAAAAACCAATCGTTTTGTCCCCACACGAACCGTTACGTGGGTCCTGGTTTATTTAATGATTCAAAACCCATGACCCGACCCACGTTTATCTAGGGCTAATATTTGATTTTAAATGGACAAAACACCGAGATTTTTTTTAACTTAAACCCATCACCCATCCCCGACCTACCACCACTCTAAACTTAAAAATATTCCCTCTCCTCCTTTCCCAAATATCCACCCACTGAATATTCCTTCTCATCTCACTCACAAGCATTCACGACATCACTAATCACCCAGCTGCACACCCGTGTTCAAATTTCTCAAGACTAAATCGTGAGTTCTTCTATGCTTAAAATAGTTTAATGCTTTACTTATGCCTGGTTGAACCATAAAATGCCTGGGTTATGCCTTATTGAACTATTATGTTGACTGGTTGTAGTTTCATATTGAGAATAAACCCTAGATGACAGTCCCACATTGAAAATCATGATTTAATTTAAATACAATTGATTTGAAAAATTGGTTGTTTGTGTTTATGGAATTGAAAATAGCAAGTAGAATGCAAGATAAGGGGGGTGAACTGAAACTCTTGAGCACGAGCCACATAACGAGTCGTGGTATCACCTCACGACTCGTTGTGTAGCTCATCTTGAGTAGAAACAATGTACTTCACAACTGGTCTAACGAGTTGTTGCCATAGGAAATGACTCGTGGTGACCAATCGTTATGTTCACTTGTTCAACACAGGAATTATAACCTGTAGATGACAAGCCACATCACGAGTTGTGGCCAGTGAAAATGACTCGTTAAGTCCCTCATCAGTCTGTAGGAACAAAGTTACATCTTGTAATACCTTGAAAGTGTGTAGGAGTAGACCTTGAATTGAAAAGTTGAAAATTGCAAAAAATGGGGGAAAATATCTCAAGAAGGGCCAAGGTACAACTTGTGATGTCATACCACGGGTCGTTGTAACGAGTCGTGGTTAGGTTCAGGCTGGGTGATAGTGTAAACCACGGGAGACATGAAGACTCATTGTGGGAAACAAAAAAGTCATTGTTAGCAGTCGTGGGAAGGAGTTGGGTTCATTAGGTGACTTACAACAGGCGTCCCAATGACCCGTTAGGAAAACCACGAGTCATTCTTGGAGGTTAAGTTTTCAGTGGGCTTGACGGAGGGAAACAATGACTCATTGTTTGTTGTGACGAGTCGTGGTGTGACCCATTAGAATATGAGATGATAAGGTTCAGGGCAAACCACGGATGATGTAACGAATCGTGGGTTGAAAGGACGGGTCGTCCTGACCATCCGTTGGTTGGGTTTGAATGAAGACTTTCAGGAGTGCATACGACGAGGGACATGACGGGTCGTCGTTAGATCCCACGACCCATTAGCTCCATTCGTGGTTCCATCCGGCCAGATTTCAGGGCTGGTTCATTAAGGGTAATTTTGAATTTTCCACGATATAAGGCCCTAAACTACGTCTTTTTGGCTTGGGAAAGCTGGGGTTTTAAGAAAATGGCCTATTCTAAACTCTCATTCATGCATGAAAGGATATTGATAGGTGATCTAAGGGGGATTCCAAGATTTTCACTTCAATTCTTCCAAATTCATTCTTGGGCTTCTAAGGAGGTTTAGAATTTGATAATCCCAAGAATATAAGGTCATCAATGGGTGGATTCTTCCACACCCATGCTCCTACTCTATGATTTTTACTTATAAATTATCAAAATTCATGGGGTTTTGTAATTGATTTATATAAAATCTAATGATTTAATTATGAGTTATGTGATTTCAAAATCTTATCATAATCTACTGATTTTGATCATCTTTTGATATTTAAATTGATTATAATATTGTTGATTATGAATTTCTAAGCAATTAAACTTGATTATGCATGCCCCATGATAAATCAATTTATGATCCATTGATATTTTTTACAAGACCAACATGAATTATGAAATAAATTATGAATTATTTTGTTACCTATTTTGATCTTATGAAATTCAAGCTATATGCATGATCTACAAATATGTATGATTTTTTATTAATCATGAATTATGTTTTTGGCCGACTCACGGGCCTCAATACATGGCTAGTTCTTCATTGTTCAAGCATTTTTACGATTATCACGATTTAAATAGCCGATGAACTCATTTATGTATTATTATGAGCACTATATATGTTTTGGGAGTAGTATCGAACACTGAATAGGTTCGGGGCTCAGGTAAAGGCTCGGATCTCATGAACTACGTGCCACTGTAGGTATGTTGGGACCCCTTTCATGTTTTTCGCTATCCCAAATAGCCCTTCTCATGTGTGATCACGCCTTTCATGGTTCCTACCCTTGGAAAAGGTACGAACACCCTCTCGACTAGGGCTACAAGTCGGGTTTCATGTGTGCTCATATGGGGTATGTCGGTTAAGAGAATCTCCCATAGTTCCTCATGATTTGTGTATGTTATGATTATGTATGATGGCTCAAGTTATGTTAAGTAAATCTCTTCTATTATGATTATGACTATGTTTATGTTACGAATATTTTGAAAACATTGAGCCGCGTGATAGGTTATGATGATTTACAATACGAGCATGTTGTCCTACTCTTATGATCTTTTATAAAAATCATACATGTTTTAAATGTCTGTTTTATTTACCTTGCATACTCAGTACATTCCACATACTGACCGCAAACTTTCTATGTTGTATCGTCTCATTATACAGGTCCCAGTTCTCAGGCTCATCCTCACCCATAGATAGATTCAAATTTTCTCTCAGCGCACTTGGTGAGTCCTCCTGTTCCGAGGGCTACATGTTCACACTCTATGTTACTTCTTTCAATTTCTGGATGTTGGATTAGTTGGGGAGTTGTCCCATCAATCCGCCTTTCATGTTTAGAGGCTTTTAAGACTATAAGTTGTATCTCGCCGTATTGTACAAGTCTTGTACTACTTTTCCCTTATGCTATGTTATGATTACGTTCTTTTATGTTAAGTCTTCCGCTCATGTGATTGGATTAGATGTATTCTCATGCCATGGGTCAACATGGGGTCTCTCAGTGCTCCTTGTCCCGTGTGTAAGATCCGGGTGTACGTTTGGGTCGTGACAAACTTGTTATCAGAGCCATAGGTTGGTGTGTCCGAGGGAGTCTGAAAGCCGAGTTAAGTAGAGTCTTTATCATGGGTGTGAAGCGCGCCACACTTATGATAAAGAGGCTACTAGACACTTAGGAAGTATTCCCTTCTTTCATGATCTATGTTGTGTGATGAACGTCCTTTGCTCTCCTAATTTGTGCTATTTGCATGTGCAGAATCATGCCTCTATGTCGAGTAAATTCTACGAAAAATGGAAATGGTAATGATCATGATGGTTCCCATGATGGTGAGCATTAGCCATCCCCACCCGTTCATGAGGAACATGTACCAGAGCCAGTCGCCCACACTAAGTTTAGGGCGGCGATTCAGATGCTAGCACAGGCCATGACCGCTCAGGTTTAGAATCAGACTGTGACACATTATTCGCAAAATGGGAATGTGGAAGTTGCTAGGGTAAGGGATTTCTTAAGGATGAACCCTCTGGAGTTCACGGGGTCGATGTTAGATGAGGACCCACATGACTTTATTGAGGAGATTTTGAAGACCACCCAGGTTATGGGGGTGNGGTGGGTGTAGGCCCGATAGGTTGGGATGAGTTTCACACCGCGTTCATGGATTGGTTCTTCTCTCGGGAGATGAGGGAGCTTAAGGCGGCCGAGTTTGTTAATCTTAAGCAGGGTAGTATGTTGGTCCAGGAATATGCATTGGACTTCACTTGGCTATCTAAATATGCTTCAGAGTTAGTAGCGGATCAGCGGGCTCGGGGGAGCCATTTCGTGCATGGAGTAGCAAATTACTTGGACAAGGATTGCCGAATCACCATGTTTCACCGGGACATTGAATTTCCCCGTATTGTATTGCATGCGCAGCAGATGGAGTTGGTCTATATGAGGCATAGGGAGGCCAAGAGGGCTAGGACCGATAGTTATGGAGCCTCTCAGGCCAGGTAAGGGGGTGGACCACGTCACCAGTCCCAGCACAGGTCCATTGCTCTAGCTCCATCATTGGTTAGCATGCCATCCAGGTTCAGGGGAGACCAGAGGAGCAGAGCTACAGGATTGAGTGATCATGGTAGTATGCAGGTAGAACGCACTTTCCAAGCTTGTGCTAGATGCGGCAAGAATCATCCTAGGAGGTGCCTGGTCGGTACAGATGCTTGTTTCAGGTGTGGCGAACTCGGACATAAGATCAGAGATTGCCCTGCAGTCAGTTCTACCACTCGAGCAACATCACCCCCTCAACAGGGTGCCTCCCTAGTTTAGCAGGCAGTCAGTGCCAAAACCGATTTTATGCCCTAGTATCTTGCCAGGAGCAGGAGGCGTCGCCAGATGTGGTCTTGGGTATGTTGCAAGTCTTCCATATTTATTCTTATGCCTTCTTTGATCTAGGGGCTACTTTGTCTTTTTTGACCCCTTATATTGCTAGTAGTTTGGGAGTTAGTCCTAAAATTTTGTCAGACCCGTTCTCCATATCTACTCCAGTCGGTGAATCAATGGTGGCCAGGCGAGTATATAGAGGTTTCCCCATCACAATGTTACATAAGGTTACTTCATAGAATTAGTAGAGCTGGCCATGACTGACTTTTATATCATCTTGGGTATGGATTGGTTGTTATCATTTTATGCTTCAATTAATTGCAAGACCCGTGCGGTGGAATTCCGATTTCCGGGTGAGTCAGTGTTGGAGTGGAAGGGTAATTTAGTTGTACTAGCCGGTCGGTTTATTTCATATCTGAAGGCCAGGAAAATGATCTCTAATGGTTTCATGTACCACCTAGTTATTGTTAAGGATGTCGAGTCCGAGACCACGACTATATTTCTGCACCGTCATCCTCCCTTTCTTCAGATTTATGAACTCAACTGCCTTTATCTCCCTCATCTCATGAGGGAAGAACTGATCTAAGAATGCAACATGGAACTCTTCCCAAGTGATAGGTCCTGCTCTAGCGGCCCTACTATCTCTCCATTGTCGAAACCAAATATGTGCGACCCCTTTTAGATGATATAAGGCCAACTCTGCACATTAAACTCCATTCACCCCCATGACTTGGTGATCTTCACCATCTCATCTATGAACTCATTCGGGTCCTCATCTACTTTTGACCCGAGGAACTAAAAACTCTAGTGAGTTCATTCTAAAGAAGTCTCTGACTCGAGCCTTCGCTGCATTGCCATTTTGCGGTACATGTGCAACTTCCTGTTGATTCACCTGAGTGGTCAAGGCCTACAAGAATTTGAATAGTTGCCCGAAACTCAGCATGGGAAACTGGCTCTTGTGCCTGGTGCTCTTGAACTAGTAGGGCCTACTGGTGCCCGTTTCCATTTCCATCCTCGTGGCCTTCACCGTTTCCATTCCTTCTACCATTCACTCTATGGGGATCCATGATTCTACAATTGTGAATAGCACGAGTTAGAAGGATAGAGAGACTTTTCACCGCACGACATAGATCATGAAAGAAGGGAATATTTCCTAAACGTCTCGTAGCCTCTTCTTCATAAGTGTGGTGCACTTCACACCCATGAAAAAGACTATAGTTAATGCAACGTTTATACACCCTAGGACACTACAAAACTATTTCTCTGATACAATGTTTGTCACGTCCCAAATGGAGGACCAGATCATAACACTAGACTAAGAACCCTGAGAGACCCCAACTCGACCCATGGCATAAGCATGCATCTAACCGATTAGTAAAACTGAAGAATCAACATGATAAACTTTGCAGAAGTCTAAATTAAACATAACATCAGAATCCACGATCTGAAGCTGAATACATCCTTTGTCTGAAAAGCCTCTAAACATGATGAGTTTATGGGACAAGACCCCAACTAACTTAACAAAGCTGATACTAAAAATACATGTAGAAAATCTGAATAGTCTAGTCCTCGGGAGATAAGGACTCACCAACAACGGAGATGCTAACTCTGAAGACTGACTGCGAACGGGTCTGAGCCTAAGAGTCAGGTCCTGTATCATGAGATGATACAACATAGAATATGCGGTCAGTACATGGAATGTACCGAGTATGCAACATAAGTAAAATCGCTTAGAAAAGTATGCGGTCATCACATGGATTGCAATGAGTATGCAAGCTATGTAAAACGGATATTTAAAACATATAAAACTCATAAATGATCATAAGAGTAGGACATCATGCTCGTATCATAAATCATTATAACATGTCATAAGGACAAAGGTTCTGAAAACATTCGTAATGTAAACATAATCCTAATCATAAGAAAAGAGCTTTACTTAACATGATTTGAGACAAAATACATAATCATAATATGCNACAAGTAATACAGTGGCCCTTTTTAAGAGCCGGATGTCGAACCCACAGGGACTGGACCAATTCAGCAAATTATGAAGTTCAAGTGTAAGATTAACCTTCATAGGTGTTGATTATAGAAGTTTTCGGTAAATTATAATTAAGTTTTGGGGTGGTCACAAAACAATCTGGAAACAATATAAGAAGCAAGTAGAGCTAAGGACGGATAATCATGCAATGCTACACTTTGTAATGGTTCACGTATGAAATTATCAATTGTTGTCTCACATAGTTGGAAAATGCGATGGTCATGGTCTCTCGAGCCTCTAAACACGACAAACTAGTTTCACAACTACATCGTTGAGCGGGGATGTGACATCCTAGTTCGTGGGCAATTCAACTACATGGATGTGGTTTACGGGGTTTGTTCTCTTGATTAGAGACTTTCGTACCTCTAATCATTTAACCTAACCTATACCGATGATCTTACACCTACAAAACAAGGACTAATCATGTTGGTTAGTGCATACCCAAATTTACATAAAATCACATAAGAATGTAAGTGTATAATCAGATCAACATGACTAAACTAAGTTATAAAATAGCACTTGGGCACGTAATTATGCCCAAGATCATCGGGATAGGACCGCCTACCCGAACGCTTATACAAGTTAAGGACTGAATCTCTATCACCTAGTAACCCCGATGAAAGGAGCTGGCCAAACTGCTAACTCTGAACGGCTGCTACTTAAGGCCCTGAACTCTATCTGTCTAAACCTGCAGGCAAGTAATGCAGCGCCCAGAGGAGGGCGTCAGTACAACATGTGCCGTATATGTGAGGCAGTAAATAAGCTAATAAAGACTGGAAATAAATAGAAAGAGAAGGGCAGGAAGATTAACATATAAGCTTGCTTATTCATAATCTTCATCTAACGAAACGCTACATGTACATGAGCTAAAACTGTATGATTACACTCCATAAACTATAACTGGAAGACAAGAATACAAACAAGAACCTAACCTGGCCCCCATAAGCTTGGAAGGTACCTTGGCCCCCATAAGCTTGGAAGGTACCTTGGCCCCCATAAGCCCCAACAAGTACAAACAAGTCCACTTTTACTATTTGACTATTAAGGATTTTTGCGTAGACTGTAATTCGAGGTGTGTCTCGCGGCCTCAATCTGACAAAACTCAATACGACCCTTGCAGCCTCAGTGAATGGAACTCAATACGGCCCTTACAACCTCAGTAGATAGAACTCAATACGACCCTTATAGTCTTAGTGAATGGAACTCAATACGGACCTTACAACCTCAGTAAATGGAACTCAATACGACCCTTACAACCTTAGTAAATGGAACTCAATACGGTCCTTACAGCCTCAGTGAATGGAACTCAATATGGCCCTTACAGCCTCAGTAAATGAAACTCAATACGGCCCTTAAAGCCTTAGTAAATGGAACTTAATACGGCTCTTACAACCTAAGTAAATGGAACTCAATACAACCCTTACAACCTTAGTAAATGGAACTCAATACGACCCTTATAGTCTCAGTAAATGGAACTCAATACAACCCTTACAGCCTTGACCCTATAGGCAATGACATCTAACGCCAGACGTCATAAGGAATAACCAACCTAGCTAGGGTAATTCTGATGGGGGTTACTATGTTGTCAGTATTGTCTTGATGCTATTCATAATAGTTTACCATGATAGGTTTACCCTAGGATGCTTTCCCTCTGCGTGAAACAACTGTGGGGCTGCTACTTGTTGGATATGCTCTTGAGCAGTCAGCCCTAACCTCCCATAGGTAGATTATTACAACTCTTAGCCTGGAGGTAATACTGTAGAACTGTGGTTCTAGTCCCTTGGACATTAACCGAGTCTGTTCATATTTCATATGCCTTCTTTGGGCGATTTCTAACCTCATAGGTGTGTTTATCTAGACTTAGCCGTTCTCGACAACCTGTACCTGGATATCTAACAAGAGTAGATTTAAGGCGTTGGCCCCATATCTAGCTACTAACAAAACTTCCCCCCCTAGGGTATCTACTATTCTATCAGGCTGATACAATTAAGGTGGTTCCTTGAGTGATTTATGCAATAAGCACCACGTTGACTAAATCTATCTGTCACTGGAAATAGCCATTATGTGGTGGACTGACCTTCAACTCTCTAGGAAACTCCGGTGCCACTGACTCTGGGGTGCGGTCATACTCACATAATTCTAGCCCTTGAGGTATCAAGATACGCCAATGGTCTCTAGCGGCTCTACTAACAATACAGGCGCCGAACTGATTGTTATATCGCCTGGCTGTGCCTATGCTGTTCAATTTACTAACTTAGGCCTAATAACTATCTATGAACTTCTAGGGTCTAGGCCTGACAATATAACGTCTGATTCTACTAACACATTGAACTGAAGAACAAAGGAATTTCTATGACGCTCCTAGCGTGTGACACACTTAACATGTTCTTTCTCGACGAGAGATATTACGGTACAATCTATATACGTTTTCTAGCTGCTAACCAGAACTTATATAAAAGTATTCTATTGATAGCAGCTAATCACATCATATCTGATCTTTATATACCGATGACAGTTAATTACAACATGTCTAATTACAATCTACTGGTAGCGACTATCTACAACATATGGGACTGTTATTTCTACTTGAGAACATAAGCCATAACACTGTACGATGAGAATAACTTGACAAGCGTTAAGCCTTACATACCTTAGCTGTCATTTCTCGAATAACCGATGAGTTTCACTTGGTTTCGTCAGCTCTTTTCAGCTGTAACCATTATACTGGGAGAAAGAGATGAATTTCAATACCGAATTCTGTGAAAAAGAATAATTTTTGATATTAATAGCAACTATAATTCATCTACGTAAAATATAGCCGAAAACTTATTATTTCCCGAGAGTTCAGAAGGGAGAAATGCTTACTTGAAACCTTTGATCGCATAGAAATCAGTTTGAATCCATTTTGACAACTATTTCTCAGCAGGGTTACAATTCGTCGGGCGAATTTCACGAAAATAACTCTGTTGTAATGCTCCGTGCGAGTTCAAATTTTGATACCCGAAGTTAATTTTAATTTAGACAGGGTTTGATAGCGTAACCGGACGAAAATCAATTGAAATTTTCATACAATCCTCTCTCTGGCCGAAACAAAGATGGGGAAATGATTTAATCAAGTGAAGAGGCTTTATATATACATGTTGGGCGGTGGAAGGGGGTGTGCCTCGTGCCTCCCATTGAGGCTACCACCCTGGCGCGCCGCACCTTCCATTGAGGAAGCAGGCCTGGCGCTCCGCACCTCTCATTGAGGCAGCAGGCCTGGCGCCCCGCGCTGGCCAGTGCACTACTGGCTGGTGCGTCGCGCTGGCCCTGTGCGCACTGGTCCTGTCCGACCCCACTTCTGAGACTTTTTTTCGCACGCGTTAAGTTCTTCTTACTCATTACCAATCTACGTGTACGCTTACTAATCGTTAACATTTACGGGGTGTAACACCCATAATTTATAGTCTCAATTTATTTTTTTATCAATATCCTTGAAACTTATAAGTTTCATTTTAAGACTTACTAGTAACACATTAGCTCTTCTAGAGCTTTCAATTAATTTTGTATACTACCACATATTCCATCATATCAACATCATTAATTATTTTTCCACATAGTTTCAACTTAGAAACAATTTTGAACGTTGAAGAGTTGTACTCATGAACATGCTTATAGTCTTGATGGATCCAATCATATCGTGCCTTTTGGTGGATGACCATCTTCAGGTGGTCATACCTTTCTTTTAGGATATTCCACAAAACAAGTGGATCCTTAACCATGAGATATTCAATTTTAAGAATTTCATTAAAATGATGACGTAAGAATATCATAGTCTAGCACAATCTTGGTTTGATGCTTTATTTTCACTTTTAATGGTGTCTCCAAGACCCATTGCATCCATATGGATTTCAACATCCAACACCCATGAAGAGTAGTTCTTCCCTGAACTTTGAAGGGGAACGAAATCAAGTTTCGTAAGGTTATTCATATTAAAAGAAAGAGAAAAATAATACCTTTGCCTTCAAATTTTGAGACGGTAGAGTCGTAGAGCAACAATATCACCGAAGGAATATCATTTCTGTGGTTAAGTAATACATCTTTCAATTTTTATTAAATTTTTCTTACCTCAGATCTTTCAAAGTGAGTACTCAAGACAGAGACTAATGCTCATAACGTGTTATGAAATAATAAAGAAAGAACAAGAATATTGTAGAGAAAGAGAGAAGGAGAGAAGTTTTTATTTCTCTTGATGGGATGGAAAACAATGAAGGAGAACCCCTTTATTTATAGGGATAATTCCTCCTAACTTTTCTCTAAAAGATAGACCTTCACTATAATATAAATACACACATTCACTACAATACAAGTACCTTTATACACATTCATTATAATACAAATACATTTATAATAAGAATGAACTTTTGTATGGGAAAAAAATTCGTGGAAGGCTGCTTTTTCCTTCTTTTCTTTTATTTTTTTTTAATTTTTTTCTTTTTATTTTTTAAATTGATTTAGACTATAAATAAAGTTATAATACAAGTAGAAAACCTAATATGATAAAATAAGGTAGAAAAAAATTCATGAGTATCATAAAGGAAAAAAACTCGATTAATCTTTTTTTACTTTTTTTAGGTTTACACCGTAAATAAAGTTATGACACAAATAGAAGACCTAATATAATAAATAAGCTAGTTAAAATAATTTTAAATAATAATTATGCAAAAATAGTAAATAACAATTTTATCTATTGCGATATCTTTTAATGAAGGGCAAAAAGTTCAATCAACATTTTTAAGAATCTTCACACTTATAATATAATATAATATAGATATAG